>PPMH03000007.1:0-343272 GCA_003707945.3 Taiozyma bovis | reverse complement strand
AGTCCGCGTGTCTGATTCAACTTCCAAGATCATCTGTGTTGGATACACCGATAACTTGTATAACCTATTCCAGGTTGATTGCGTTGACCTTACAGAATTCTACGATGAGGATGAAGAAGATGAATTAACATACTTTGAACCCAAAAGAGTTAGAGGGTATTTCATGATCAGCAAATACGTGGGTGAGGATATTGAGAGTGAAGAGGAGATGGAAGAATTGTTTACGAATGTTAGGGACAGAGCTTTGGAGAGGCTGGAAAGAATCCATGAGAACAACATCCTTCATAACGACATCCACCGAGGGAACTTGTTGTTTAATGATGGCCCAAGACAGGAGCCATTTTGGATTAACTGGGGTGCGTCATTAGAAACCAAGGATCCAGGGAAGAAGGAGAAAGAGATCAAAGAAGCTAAAGAGTTGCTATTGATTGATTAAAAATCCATAATATTGTAAATTGTATAACTTTGGGAAATTAGGACTTTGAATCTTCTTCAATAGTCTCGGAGATTCTAAACATTCACGTGGAAATTACCTTGCAGCTTAATATTTCTTGTTTGTTTCCTAGCAGTCTTGTATTTATCATCAGATGCAAATGCATTGGATTGGTTGGTATCAACACCAGTTTAATTCTTCCATGTAGACTTTTATGCAGCTTGATTGACACAGATCTTATTTATTATCAAATCAAAGGACGTATAGCTCATATTGAGCAGAGAGATAATATCAGCCACTTTTAGAAGTGTCGTGAAGATTTGAATCCAATGTAGTAAATTAATGGCGCGAGTATATGCACATATCATTGTATCCAATATTTTCTAAGACTTTAGATTAGGTTATACCGGACCACATTAGCTGGTTTTCCTTGTTCAACGCTCGCTATAATTTCTTGTAGTTAATTCATCATTTTCTGTAGTACCTGATATGGACTAATCATGTGATTTGTTATAGTTGATCAGCTAACTAGATCATTGGAATAATTTTAAAGTATAATTAATCTGTGTTAAAAGCTACTATATATAAGTGTGGCTTGACGTTAATGTATATAGAAGTTCATGAAGATAGTTAAATTAATGGTAAGTAGCAGTTTATTATAGCCGGATTAGGATTAAGGAAAAAGAAGGAAACGAATATGTGCTCGAACAACGGCGATTTCATCTCCATAAAGGAAGATCACTGGCCAAGTTGTGCTTCTAATTTTTAACACTATGAAGGAGAATTGCAAGAGAGAGAAATCTTAATTGGGAAACTTGTACATGAGAAGGAACAGTGTTCTCAGATATCAAACCTTCAGATCTCACGAAGTTCTACCTCTAATTGTTGTCCTGTAGTGTACATTACATATTATTCCCTGGAAAAAAAATCTAATTAGCCTTGTTCTTCTTAGAAGCACTTTCAATCAAACTCTTTATATCTTTCAAGTTTGACTTCCAACTCTTTAAACCATCAGCGATGACTTCCCAATCTTTATCTTCAAATTCAACGATTTCTAATTTCGTAACAATGAACACTTCATGCTTTTGTGAGATTTTACCACTAACAACTTTGTATTTAATAGCATCGATCAAGAATTTTTCCAACTCCAAATCACTGGATAACTGTAGTTCAGATTTCAAAGAGGAAAATGATAATGATGTGGAGACTTTGGCTAATTTGGAGAGGTTCAAAAGTTTTGATTTCAGTGACAAGTTTGAAAATTTGGAATCTGTCTTGAAATCAGCAACGGATTTGGTATGGTAATCTTGGATTAGACCAGTGTATTGGGATTCGTATTTCAATAGTGGTTTCAAATCAATCTTGTAAAGGGAGTTAATGCTTTGTTCGATAAATAATGGTAATAAGTCATCATTGATGAATGATGAGATTTCCAAGACTCTTAATGCTTTCACTTCGTCAATTGGGGCAATGATCTCAGAGATGGCTTTAAAGTTTGGAATGGACGATGGAGAGGTTAATGATGGTAGTAATGATTCCACGATAGGTAATAAGATTTCAGCATTGTTTAAGATCTTGACGATTTTCAAAATAGCTTCAATGATGTGATTTTTCAATTCAATGTCATCTTCATTTAGCAAGTTGAACACATTTGACAAAGTGGAGATGATGGAGATTAATCTGTTAACTTTTTTTTTGTCTTTAGAAACGGAATCAGTGGTCAATTCGATCTTTAATAAATCTTGTAATAGTGTGGTGAAGTTTGTGTCGAATTCTTCTCTGTTGAAGATCAAGATGTAAACAACCAAGTTCAACACCGGTTCGATCTCCTTTTCAGGAATCCTGGCCAAGTATGTGTATGATGAGGCGATCTCCTTGTATAGTTCAGATTTGAATTGAATATCATCTTCATCTTCTGATTGAGAATCTTGGATTATGAAATCATTCAATTTTTCATTGTATTGTAGACCTTCGTTGTACAGTTCAAGCACGGCACCGTACTCGAAGACACTGTCGGCTAGTGTGCCGTCAACGGTGATGTAAGATTGACCAGGCATGACCGTAGAAATGGTTTTAAGTGTCTTCACACTCATGTCCAACACTCTTCTACATTGAAAAATTTTCGTGATTATAATTTTTCACCGAGGGTACAAGAACCCTCGGATTTGGCCTTTTTTGATATAACATTGGATCAATATTTGTGTGTTAAACTTCTAACATTGTCCTTTAGGAAAACCCTCCATCAAACCCTTTAAACCCTTTCGATCCTCTATATCCTATATATCCTCTATATCCACAATGTCCGGTCCTTCTGCTGTCTACAACGGCTCCTTTCCCAAAACGTTCACCACAGACAACGTTGCAGAGCTAACGACAAACGGGAAGACCACTGGTCCCTCAGAATACGTCATAAAGGCAGGAATAGTGGACAAGGACCGTCCAAGCGAAGCTAGAGACACATACCTGGGCAAGCTGCGGGCCCAGATGACACATCTGCAGGACGAGGTGAATGGCTTCCTAACCAGTGAAATGCAGAAGGAGAAGGATGTTGGTGAGAAGCAGTTTGAGAGTAAAGTTCTCGATGGTGGTGACAGTGATAGTGACAGTGATGAGGAGTGTATACAGTGAGAAGAATATCATGCCCACAGCTTTAACGAAAGGTATATGTCATGAAATTTTGCTTTTATCTAACTAAATGTAAGCTCATCCCTATTTAACTTCCCCATTAGGAAGTCAAGGTCCCTTTTATATAATCCCAAAAAAAAAATCCTCGAAAATCAAAGCAAAAACGACACTCATATAAACAAACACCAAAACTCAGGCGTTGATCTCCCCCTCCCCTCCACACAGTGATGCAGCTTGCTTACAACAACAAGTTCAAGCCGAACAAAACCAGCCAGTTTCAGGTGCGCTTCCGGAAAAATGTGAAGAAGATTGGGACCTTGGCTGTTGTGCTGTTTGTCGCTATATACTTGATTGTCAAGATTCTGTTCAGCCAAAGTTTCCATTTGAATGGGTTTGGGTCTTTGGGGAAGAACAATTATCCTAAATATCACGGTTATTATAAGACAGAGATTTCTACAAAGTCTTCTTTGATCTTCCCAAGTATCGAACATGCTCCATTGCTGAGAGAATTGACCGTTGATTCATTGTTGAACTATCAAATTGATCCAAATACAAATGAAAAGAAGTACTTATTAACTGATCCATTTGATGATGAAGATTCCAAACTAAACAACAAGATGCAAGGAGATGAGACCGATCAAATGATCAGAGTGAAGAATTCCTTTTTGGATCATGGGAAACAAAAATTTGTAGGGTCAAAATCACCAGAAATTGTTATCGTCACTGGGATCGATTTTGAAAAAAACGAATTATCATATTTAACCAAGATTGTGCAAAACAGAGTCAACTATGCTCAAAAGAAAGGATATGGTATCTATGTTCGTTGGGTCCAGGAATTTTTACCATTCTTACAAAACTCCAAAGATTATCAAAAGCAAGCCAAATTATTCATCATAAGAGCCGCTATGTTTGCCTTCCCAAATGCTAAATACTTCTGGTACATTGAGGATAATTCACTGATCATGAAATATGACATTGATCTATATAAGTACTTGATTAAACCAGAAGTGTTGGATCCTATCCTAATGAGAGATCAACCATTAATTCCACCAACTGGGGTCATCCACACTTTCAAGAACACACAGGCTGCTAATGTCGAATTGATATTGACTCAATTGGACCAGGACTTGAATTTGGACTCTTTTGTTGTCAAAAACTCCTTCTATGCCAAATCATTGATTGAATTCTGGTCTGATGAATTGTTTAGGAACTATTACAACTTCAACAAGCATGTTGAATCCTCATTATTACATATCCTACAATGGCACCCTATCTATCTGGCAAGAACTGGGCTAGTGCCATCAAGAACCATCGCCTCTTTGCATTCAGCACTGGATAACGTTGAAGATGATGATATTCATTACCAAGAAGGCGATTTTGTCGTGAACTTGAGAGATTGTGAACAGAGAGGGACCTGTGGGAAGGAGATTGATGCATACTGGAGTAAACTAGAAGGAAAGAAATAGACCTGTTGTTTGTTTAATTGAATTGTTACGGTTTTTTTTTGAGGTGTTAGTAGTTCTCGTTGCTTGTGTGTGTTTTTTTTTGATTTTGCTTTATGAACTAATTAAACCATCAGAAGATGAAGATGATGTATATGACGCAGGTGAAGGCGAGAGAAACAGAGAGTCTTTACAAACTCTGATGAATCAAGCTAAACAACATATCATCAACTCAATGCTGTCATTCGATATCATTTTCCAACAAAAATTGGTTGTCATCAACAAAGTTCGGAGATCATAATCACCCCTTTGCTGAACCATCCACTGCTGATAATGGGTGTAACAGATGGTGTAACAATCTTCAGAGGGATAATGTTCCAGATGTTAAACAAATTGTATGAAAGCATAGAGATCAGAAGAAAAGAAGGAGAACTTGAAAGAGTCACCAATAAAGGCTACTTTACATCGGCCTTTCCTGAAACCCAATAGATGCTAAGAATTGGCACAATCCATGGACTTGGCCGCCTCTTCAATTCTAGAGAATCAAGCAGCAAGAATATCCGAAGCCTTGGGCCAAGATGTCACTGCTGGACACCACATTTGCCTTTGATCACAGTGCTAAGGTGTTTGCAGCATTAAGTAAATCTACTGAAATATATAGGATGTCCTTCTATCTACATCTTCAACATCCCTAGGCCAGAGGTCTTAAGCCTAAGCATCTCCATTGCTTCTAGTTGACTAAGTAGAAAAATCTATGCAAACCTCGGTATACTTTTGCATCAGACTGCATACAATTACAGACATTAATAAACGTGACAAGAAATTGCTCAAACTCCGAATATTACAATGCTTTTCTATAAATAAGACCAAATCTCCAGAAAAAGTTGATCACAAACTAATCAATACCAAGTTCGATTTTTTAACTCGATTATTACTACTAAAATGCCTTGTTCCTGCTCCTCAAACTCAGACTGCACCTGTGCCTCCGGTCAATGTGACTGTTCCGGCTGTGGCTCTACCAAGAAATAAAAAGGCCTTATTGGTGGTCTTGTCTTTTAGCCCTTGACTTTGTTGTTGGTTTGGTCGATTTGCAATAAAGAAGATTTTAATGAAAAAAGCGTTTAGTCGATGAGTTTTTTCCGGCAACTTTTGAGCTTATTGGTGATTGCTGGTTTCATTTGTTTGTTATTGTTTTGTTGGTTATGCTGGTTTTGTATAGTTATGGTTAAGTGCAAGCTCTTTTATCTTTCTTATTCTATGATGTAAGTCTTTTAATCACGATCGGATCGGTGGCAAACCCAGGTAAGAAGCCTTATTTTGCACCTGGATCCTTCTTTTCACAACTTTGAGGACCAGTTGTCACTTGTCACCACCTCACTCTACTCTCACGCTTGACCTCCGCTTTTGGGGACTGTGTTTTTACTGGCTACTTTTTACATTGATGCAAATTTGATGCAAATGAGCTTGTCCGTTTCTCGCTGTTTCATTCACTTAAGGGAAAAAAACATCACCGAGTTCAAAAAAATCAGCCTAAAAGTGGAGGTCTCCCAGAGAAACAGAATGTAATGTGCCCTTTAAGTGTGTTCATAAAGTAGATGAAGTCCCTTGTTTTGGGGCTATTCTGTCTACCAAGCACCTTCTCAGCACTGGGAACTTTTCCTGGACGATTTCATTTTTATTTTTGGGGTTTTCGTCCAACTTTTGACATTTTGTCTTTATCAAATGCCTTTAAGTGCTAGAGACAGCGATGGCGTCTATAAAAGAACGTCCAAGTCCTCGTTGGAAAAAAAAACACATTGCTCCCTCATAAGAACTCATCAAACACGAGTACACAGAAAAGAACGTAACTATCAATGTCTCAACGTGAGTACTAGCCGCCCAGAAGACCTTTCTGTTTTTTAATCTTTTGTTATAAACAAGTACTAATATCACCATTCAGCCCACTACAAGTTTTTAAAGAACAAAAAAGCCACCTTAATTCTTGCCCCTTTCAATGGCGGTCAGCCTAAAACTGGTGTCGAATTGGGCCCAGAATATTTAATCAAGGAGGGCATCCAGTCCCAAATCGACAACTTGGGTTGGGAAACCACCGTGGTTGACGCTTTGAAGGGCAACCAATTTGAGAATGACCATTCATTCAAGACCAAGAACTGCAGAAACGTCAGAGCTGTCGCCGGCGCTAACAAGTTGATCCATGACGCTGTAAAGGCCGCAGCCTTGAATGACACCATCCCAGTGACATTAGGTGGTGACCATTCCATCGCTATCGGCACCGTCAGTGGTTCATTTGCTAAATACCCAGATGCTGGTCTAATTTGGATCGATGCCCATGCTGATATCAACACTCCATCTGGCACGGAATCTGGGAACTTACATGGTTGTCCAGTGGCCTTCCTTATGGGGCTAGACCAAGATAACTACCCAGAAGAGCTAAAATGGGTCCCATCAGTGGTGAAGGCCAACAAGTTGGCTTATATCGGTTTAAGAGATGTTGATGACGCTGAAAAGAGGATCTTGAAAGATTTGGGTATCGCTTCATTCTCAATGTATCACGTTGACCGATACGGTATCAACAAAGTTGTCGAGATGGCCATTGAGGCTATTGGTGGTTCAGAAACCCCGATCCATCTAAGTTACGACGTTGATGCGATTGACCCACTGTTTGTCCCAGCCACTGGTACACCTGTCCGTGGTGGGTTGACTCTACGAGAAGGTCTATTTATTGCTGAAAGAATCGCTGAAAGTGGTCAATTGGTGGCCCTTGATGTTGTGGAGTGCAACCCAAAACTAGCCACAAACGAAACGCATGTGCTGGATACCATTCAAGTTGGCTGCTCGGTAGCCAAATGTGCCCTTGGTGATACTTTGCTATAGAGAACTGTCAGATATGATAAATTAATACATAATGCGTTTAAAAAACGCGAATATGTGTAGCAAGCAATTTGTGTCAAAAAAAAATCACCTTTCTCCGCAAGTATATAAAAGGCTATGTTGTCCCCCTTAAAATTTCCAACATTGAATTAATTCTCTTCGTATACTTAACTTCATAAATTACACCAAAAATGACCTCAATCATCGCTAGCAACCTGCCAGAATCCACCACCAAGCAACAAGTCCAAAAGTTCTTTGAATTTTGCGGGAAGATTGACAGAATTGATGATTCATTGCAACTCTCGTCTTACGAAGGCGAAAAAGTGTTTTTAGTTGTGTTTGCCTCCCCTTCCGCTTTACAGACTGCTCTATTGCTAAATGGTGCTGAATTGAACGGTGCCCATGTCACTATCTTGGAATTTAGCGAGGCTCCAGGTGGCGGCCCAACCAATGCTGTTTCTGTGAATGGTCCTCCAGCCTATGTTGAAACACCTGCTCAAGTTGATGCTAAGTTAGAAGGTAAAGACACTGGTGCGCATAATGTCAACACCGATTTCAATGCCACTGGTGTTCATCCAAGCTCACAATCTGGTGATATTGAACAAGAATTGAAGCCAAAGGCCCAGATCTTTGCTGAATACTTGTCTCATGGATATATCCTTGGTGATTCACTGTTGGCCAAAGCCATTGATCATGATAAGCAAAATGGTTACTCTGAAAAGTTTAAGCGTTTCTTAAACGACTTGAATGAAAAGTATGCTCTTGAGGCCAAACAAGCTGAGCTTGAAAAGAAGCAACAACAACTTGATGATAAGTATGGTATCAGTGCCAATATGAACAAGTATTATGAAAAGGCTATGAGTACCGGTGTTGGTTCCAAACTAAGAGAATTCTATTCAGATGTGGTTAAGGATGGCAGTGCTATCCATGAGGAAGCCAAGAGATTGGCAGCCTTGAAGAAACAACAAGCTCAACAAGGTGAACAAGCTGGTGCCGCTTCTGGTAACACTGATCCTTTGAAGCAATAAGTTTCCCAGTTCTATTATTGATATGTATTATAGTATTCAATGAAGGTTAGGTGTTTCATTATACTTCAATGTAGCTTGTATTATATTGATTTTACCACAGGCCCTATTTTATGAAATTCCCCTTGAATCTCCAGAGTTGCAAGCTTACAATTAATGAATTTAGATGATGTCTATAATGGAGGCTTTGTCTTTTTAATTCTTTGTTTTCCCCCAAGTAAGAGGTGTTTATTGAAAAATCTTAGCTAAAATAAGCCACTGATGAAATCTGTCGATTCTGGCGCTCAACCACAATAGCTTTTCTTTTTTCAATTTCAAGCAACTATCATCTATCATGTCAAATAACACTCTCTGACTTGAGATAGTCTTAGAATTGCGATTGGCCAGGCTTATCAGTTAGGATAGTAAGGAGGAGAACTCATTGGCCATTAATTCAAAAATTGAGTATTCAAATTACACCCGCCAAAAATCATTTAGTTTCATTCTATAAATTTGAATAATTATAATATTTAAAGTAGTATCAATGGATTTGATAATAATAGCATATTAAATTTTCAAAGTGTTTAGTCCAATATAATAGCAAGTCTGTTCCTAACTCAGCGTATCTTCAGCTTATCTCCCTCTAAACACTTTACTATGGGGGAGGACATTCAACTTCCCGTTTGGAATAGAAATCACTATCACCCTACTTTACTATTACTAATAGATCCTGGTAAACAGGAGAACAATTAATTTTCAAGGGTTGCTTGTATGGCGCAGTGGTAGCGCAGCAGATTGCAAATCTGTTGGTCCTTAGTTCGATCCTGAGTGCAAGCTTCTTTTTTGGCTTTTTATTTTTCGAATCTGAAGACCCTATGTCTATGTCCATAGTTGGGGTTACATACAAATATATAAGATGCTGTTAGCCCTTTGTTCGGGGCGTCTTCTTTGGAGATTTTAGCGATTTTCTTGATTCAGTTTTTTTACTAAGGCCGGGAAAAAAAAGTTCAAATCAACTTCACATCTGGCACATTTATCACGATATAAATACACAGATAGAAACACCATGGCTTGGCCCTTTAGTAGCTCCAACTCATCAGGAGACACCAACACAGAGACACAGGCCACTCCAAGAAGATCCTCGGAGAGAAAATCCCGTCATAAACCATCGCCAGCCAATTCAGAACCTTTAGAGACCTTACCTCAATTACCACCAGACATTATTCGTGAGAACAAGAAAGAAGACACACAATTCCTACTCGAGGACACACAGCCACGTTTCAACAATGGTCCCAACGCTCCACCTCTGCCTATCAAAGAAGCTGTGAACTCCATCAAGGCAGATGATTTCAAAATTTCTAGCCTTGTGCAAATACCCTGTTTTAGAGAAGCTGGTCTAACGGGTCTTTCTGCCCTTGGTGTCCTTGGGACTATCATCTTCATCACCCAGAAATCACCTTCCAAGGCTGCTAATTGGGGTGTTGGTGGATTCTTATTGGGCAGTACCGTTGCTTGGGAACAATGTCGTTCTAAAAGAAGAAGAGAAATGGCCTTTGCTGCTAAAGCTAAAGAAACTGTTGCTGCTAAAGAAAAACCAATGCTGAATAGACAAGAGGATGTATTAACTGAGGAGAATATGAAGTCTAGAGAGGAAGTAAAGAGTTGGTGGAAGAGATCATAGAAGTTTAGTGGAGCAATGGAATGACGCATAACCTTGTATATAGCAAGAATGATAATGAAACAGGATTGATATAGTGTAGTGAATAATCTGAAAAACCGGATCACTCGGATGGTTTCTTCTACTTCTTCTACTGCATTATTGTAGCCATGGGTAACTCTTCGGTTTCCCTATGTCCCATCTATAAGCCATATGAAGAAGAAAATTCCAGAAAAAAACATCAATTCTTCCCTTTCCAACCTTCTTCAAGTAATTACAGAAGTCAAAGTCGGGCCTTATTGATCATGAGGAACTTTCAATAGGATTTTTCCGTCTTTCATAAATAGCTGACTTCTAAGATCGAATTTCAGACAATCTCTGAGATTTTCATCGATAGAATCTGCGATTTAAACCATTATTTCTTGTCTAACATACAAAAATGGTACTTAGTATTAAAGAATGTCAGTAGAATACAATTAAAACTAGATGCAGAAATGAATTAATGACTAGGAATGACAACTATGGGGAAGGGGATTTCTTTTATCTAACTTGTAGTGATTGTAGTATAACTTGCACCTGAATAGTCTCTGTAATTCTTTGGGTCTAATGAAGGTGTTCTTTGAACGATTCTCGTCTTTGGCATGGTTGAGGAGAAGTAGTCCTTTGAAATTGGAACAGGATTGGAAACTGGAGTGAATTTGGCCCTTATGTGAGCTGGTGTATCATCTTTGGCCTCGAAACTGAAGTTTAACATTTCATCAACCATACTGTTCTGCATGGTCTTTGCAGAAACATGACGAACAACTTCCACTTCAGATTCACTTTCACTGGTGATATCAGAGGACTCTTGACCAACAGAGTCTTGTGAATAGATAGATGAACTTTCATCGGAGGTGTTGGAGGCCTCAGAGTGGTTTGAATCACTAGGATCAAGGGTTGATTGGGAAGTTGATGGAGGAGCATGGTTAAAGTCGGAGTATGACTGAATAATGCTAGTGTAAGATGTATCCAGACTGGTCCTGGCCAAGTGTGACTTTTCAGAGGTCGGTTGAGGCAATTCTGGCATTTGAACAGGCATACTGACAGGAATACTGATAGGCATTGAGACCAGTCTTTGTGGTTTCTTTCTGATATAAAGCTTCTTTGATGCAGTAGCATCTAATGGTTCTGAAGATTCAGGTAGAGGTGGTAAACTTCTATGTTTAGGAATGGATAGTGTGTTTCTTTCTGGTAATGGAGGTAATGATCTGCGTTGTTTTGGTTTGGTGAACTCTATATCCTGTAATGAAAGCCTTGGTGGTTCCTTGAAGTATTCCAGATCGTGAAGTGGGGTGATAAGATCAAAAGTCGGAGCACTGATAACTCTTCTTCCAGGAGTTCTGCTTCTGTATCTTGTCTTGACTCTGATAGGCAGGTCATCTAGAGCCTTGTTGGTCCTCCGAAGCTCAGTGATATCAGGGATAGGGCCAATGACGTCTAACAGAGGTTCTGCGTAGTCGTTCACGGTGATATCGTCACCTTTGATGAACTTGTTAACGTATCTCATAGCTGGACACGACTAGAAGAGGCAGAGTTGATCTTGTGGGGGGGACTTGTGATGGTTATATAGGTCCCTGTTCCAGAGATGTTTCAGGGATGTTTCAAGGCTGGCTACAGTGACTTGGAAAGGTGCAGCTGAGAGTTTTGCCGTGAGGACAAGAATTCGTTCCAGTCCCTGTCCCGTCCATTTGTGGCTGCTTCTGGGCCTTCTCTTGTAGGCGGAGATACTTGATGGCTGGTTCTTTATCCGTTTGAGGAAATTCGCGGCCACTAAAACCCGATGAAAATATACATTTAACCAGAATTGAATATCATCTCTATATGTGTTTTTGGTATTATGGGAACTTCTAACTATATCACTTCTCCAGGGTTCTCCCTCTCTCCTCTATGCTCAAATCATCGTCGAAATCGGAACTCTTTCTTGTAGATTCAGCAATTCTCAACCGATCCAGTTCTTCCTCAAGATCCTCTGTATCATTGATTTCCATAATACTGTCCTCCTCCTCTTGAATCACTTGAGACTTGGACTGTTTGAACTTGGAGCCCGATGCAATCCCACCAGCGAGCGGTGATTTCCGGCGACGCATGGCAATGCTCTTTGGAAAGATGGCACCCTCATTATAACGACGACCACGACCACGGGACATCTGTGTAACTTTGAATTCCAGACCACCAGTGGAGTTGTCATAGAATGACGACTTTCTTGAGCTGCGTTCCGAGGTACTTGAATTAGACGAGATCAGACTCAATGATCTCTTTGTGGTGTTTTTTGAATGCAGGGAAGTATCTGATGACGCTCTCTTGGTGAAAGGTGGTCTTTGTTGATTCGAGTCCGACTGTGTGGTGTTAATAGATGCAATTGACAGGTCTGACATGGTAGTGAACTGTGAAACAAGTGAATGTTGAGAAAGAATAGATGTTGGTCTTGGTCTTGGTGTAGTCTTCTGTCCACGTCTGATGCTAGGACCGGTATTGGAACGTGCTGGAGATTTAGGCTCTTGGATGGTCAATTGTTGAGGAGTGGTGTTCAATGGTGCATCTAGAGTTGCTCTTGTGTCTATTTGCTTTGGAGAGTGAGGGTTCGAAGTTGGTGGGTTTTGAACCTGCAGAGCCTGTGCAGAACCATTATGCGAGGCCTTTGAAGGTGATTCATTGATGTTGTTAAGTGGATAGTAATGAGAATTGAAAGAAACACGGGAATTGACCAATTTCAAAGATTGTAGATCGTTATTGTCATCCTTCTTCTTCCAAAGTTTGGCAATTTTGGAAATAAACCCATTCTTCTTCTTCTCTGGTGATGTATATGATGCTGAAACTGATGCTGTATTAGTTGGATTGTTCAATGAGCTGAAATCTCCAGATGGAGCCCTATTAGAGCCATTGTTGTTGTTTGTACTGGTTGGAAAGATGTTGGATTTATAACTGACAATCCTGGAAAGTTGTGGGGTGGTGATAGGATCCATGAACTGACTAACACGACGTGAAGTGGTCTCACTGATACGTAGCACAGAACGACTTCTAGTCTTGTACTTCTTAGCCTCTTTCTTCTTTTGCTTTTCTAACAATAACTCCCAAAGACCAGCCAAAGAATCACAATTTCTTGCAACAACACTCTTTTGCAATGTATGTATGTCGATTCCAAGACTTTTCAGCTTTTTCAATAGATACTTCTCAGTTCTAGTGCTAAAATTCTTATTAGTAGCTAATTGTTTCAACAAAGAGTTTGTGGTTTCGATTAGTTGATGGCCAAAGGGTTCTAGGAACGGATCAGTCAAGATCTCTGTTGTGTTTGGCCTCTCACCAGGTGATTTAGACAACATCCTTTTAATTAATGAGATTGCCTCAGATGGGATATCTTCTGGGTATTTCGGTTCTTCATTAATGATCCTATACTTATTCTTGAAGTCATCATCTTCATCAAAGGGCATTGTACCATAAAGTAAGGTGTACAAGATAACACCAAGGGACCAAATGTCCACTTTGAAACCATCATATTTGTTCTTTTGTAATAATTCAGGGGCCATGTATACCGTCGTACCACATACGGTCTCTAATAATGATCTATGTTCGCACTCTCTTGTGAAACCAAAATCCGACAATTTGGCATTCTTCCTCTTATCTAATAGGATGTTCTCCAGTTTCAAATCACGATGTATACAGTTCAATGAGTGTGCATAATGTACAGCACCAACGATCTGAGCAAACAACTTTTTTGTCTCGTCAACGGGTATTTTACCTTGAGCCAACACGTAATCATAAAGCTCTCTACCAGGACAATACTCCAGCACCATCCAGATCATACCTTCACTAATCACCACTTCATACAGTCTCGTTATGTTAGGATGCTTGAATTGTCTATGATAGAACACCTCTCGTACCAAGTTCGGATCATCCTTAGCACCCGTCTTCAGCACGACTTTGGTATGTGTCAATTTATGATTTGCTAGATAGACTTTCCCAAAGGCACCTTCCCCTATGAGTTTGATGATGGTATAATTCCCTACCTCTATTATATCCGGGGAGGAGAATTGTGTGTATAGCTTGTTGTAGGACTCGGCTATCTGAGCCTTTTCATTATGCGTGTTTCGTCCATTCATCGTTTCGGGCCTGTATATTGATCTTTTATTTGTCTCAGATTTGAACGCCTAAAAGAAGCAAACAGGAATGCTAACGTGAGATTGAAAGGGTGAAATGTGGAGCACGACGGCAATGAAGGACACTTATATACTATGAGATGGTAAAACAAATACGTGAATAGCTGCTATAAATCATTTATAACTTTTCTTTGTGTTTTGACTCGCGTAATTTCCAACTCAGAAACCAAAAAGCATGATTACCTAAGTGGATTTTTTTGCAACAGGGTCACCCGGTCGAAAATGTGACAAAAAAGGAAGCCCTATACTTATTTTGCCTTGAACTTGTTTTAGACATATATTTGATTAAAAGGCACTTGTTGGGTCAGTATAGCGTTTTTATCATGTATTCTACAGAGATATAATGATTCTAAGTACTCTCGATTCCTATATCGAACCATTCAAGTTATTTAAGAGTGTCGAGGCAGGGCCATCACTACCTTTCAAGGCTTGTAGCATTTCAGCCAGAGATTTGAGGTCTTCGGGAGACATCTCTGACTCATCGTCATCATCGATGTATTCTTCATCTTCATAGTTATCTTCATAGTTATCTTCAGAGTTATCATCCGTCTTGCTAGATGATTCAGCCATGTTCATGTTTCTGAACTTCTCAAGATCCTCATCGGAAAGCTTCAGGGCCTCTTTGGCAAAGAATTCAAAAAAGTCATCCTCATCAATGCCAAGCCCGTTCTCAGATAGGAATTCTCTAGCCTTCTCATTTTCTTCTTCCTCTGCATTGTCCTCGTCACTTCGGTCCAATTGCTCCAGTTGAACTCTATTATTCTTATCTTTGCTCATATTCTCAACACCATCAAGACCAGCTTCAGTATCTTTGAAGAAGCCCTTTAGCCTGTCCATTAAATCATCTTCCTTGAACTCCTCATCTTCTGGTTGGTCGAAGGATAGCTTTGGACTGACGCGTTTTGGAATTCTAAGCAGTCTGATCAACTCATTTTGAAGGACGTCGCCATGTCCATTGTAGTCCTTGATTTCGTCGTCACTTGGTAAGTCAGACCCTGGTTGAATATTATAGTTCTCTATAGAGGCAGTGACCAGTTTACCACCATCTTTCTTGAAGTTTTGAAGTCCGTAAGATTTCAAATAATAGTCGATGAACAAATAGGCCATCACGGTGGTCCTCACTTTCAAGTCAACAGTCTCTTCTATGGTATCTTTTGGATCTTCTAGAATAACATTGTCCTTACCATACTTTAACACTGCGCTATTCAAGACATTTTTCTTCATGATTAGACCAGCTATACGTCTGGGTATGCTCACCTCGACCTCACATTGCAATTCTAAAGCATTGGTTGGATAAGATGCTAATTTCCTTTTGATATGATCATCGACTTCTGAGACAATGGCACACTTGTAAACAGCTCTCTCAAGGAACTTCAGAGCCTCTGTCAAGTTTAAACCACGATCTTTGTAATACTCTTGTGGAATGATCAGGATCCTCCCATGGTTTATCCAATCTCTGTTTGCGTCATTCTCAGGACCAAGCCAATCAGGGAGCTGTTCATGTGATTCTATTAGCAGGTATTCACCCTCGTTGTCATGTACATGGATGTATAAATCTGGATAGGACTTTGAGAACTCGAACAAGATATGTGTAACCAACCACTGATCTTCAATCGAATCACCAAACACAAGTTCACCATAGATGTAGTGAACACCTTCATGCTCGACAACTTCAACTTTGGGAGGCTCTGAGTCCCAGATGTAATACTGGATCCATGGCCGTAGCCTTATTTGGAGAGCTTCATGGACTTTCTGGAGTTGTTGAAGAGTCTCATCGGCATCAAGCATCGGATCAATGTGGAAGATTGAGAACAGCAAAGTGGAAGCTTCAAAGTAAAAAGAGGAAATATCATTCTGCCATATCAGATCACTTGACGGTGTCTGTATAATCATCCTTGATAGGGTTGGTTTGAAGGGTTGTTGGTGGTGATGACTTTTCTGTACGACTTTGTTTTCTAAAGGAATTTTTTTTGTGCCAAAGGAAAATTAGGCGGCCTCTTGAAACGAGGAAATCAGCTAAGTAAACCTACTAAAAGGGGTCATTCACATTCAATAGATAACACCGGAAGAAGAAGTGAGCAGTCTACTACTTAAATCTCACATAACTCCTTTTTCTTATGAGCGAATTGAGAAGGAAAATATGGGATGGCTCCCTTAACGTGATAATAACACTGAACCCAAATGACTCAAACCAGCAAGAGAGAAAGCACGAATACTACGTGAGTACCACCAATGAACTCCTGTGAAACTCCTGTTAAACTCCTGTGAATATAACTAACCACAAAGCCAGCTCAAAGCCAACAGAAATAGCTACTTCCCTCTATACTTCCCACGCATTTTGCAATTCTTTAAACCATACTTACTAGTATCAGACTGGGCCAACCGTTCAGACTGGTGGTTGGAGTTTCAAGAAGCCCCATTAAAATGGAATCTTCCCATTGGACTGCTCTATGACACGCTGACGGTGCTTGATCCACAAAAGAGAAAAGATAACGTGTGGAGAGTCACCTTGAGTCACCGGAACTATCCAGAAGAGTACATATTGCCATTAAATTCCCATGAGACCTTGAGAATCACTTGGCTGAACCAAGTGAAAGAGTCGTGCTATGTGGCTAATGGCTCAGCAAAGCCAATAATGTCACTAAGCAAACAAAACACAGATGAGCTATGGGAAAGCGTGGTGAATGCTAATTATGACACATTTTGGAGCGTTTTCCCTAAGATATCACCACCATTGGAACAAATGAAGAGCATACCCGTCAGAATCCACCTATCATTCTCAAACAAAGTCATAGACACCCCTATTTCACCCTATAAAAACGGCGAGCCTGTTACGGTGGGCCGAGTTCTCCATGATCAAAGTCCAGACCTATTCCCTTCGATAAGGAACAATATCCTAGCGAAAGCGGTCCTGCACGGTATCACTATCCCATTGACAACACCTTTAGCACCACTATACAAGCAGTCTCTTTACGTTGATGGATTCCTACATTTTTCAATAATCTTAATGACATGATATGGATCAAACAGGAACATCAAACACAGCTTGTAGCCAGATTCTGTACATCTTGATCTGTCTCTTTCTATTCACAATTAGTCTTCTATCAGTACCGATCTTATTCTCTATGAATTTCTTGGTGAAGATCTCTCTTAATTCTTCCTCCGTGAAGAAGTAAACCCTGGTACCATCACCTCTGATATAAAAATTGTCATCTAGCAATCTGTTCTTCTTGAAGCGGACCTGTGCAAGATCATAACGACCATAGTCTCTGAAGAGGATCTTACCACCTGGTTTCAATACTTTAGTCAAGTTATCTATAGCGTGATCCCATTGAGCAGGTGATAGTGCACTGAAGACGAAGATCATCACGGCAATATCCACGCTATGTTCTTCAACACCGTCAGGAAGGGTACCCTCTGGGTTTGAGAGATCCCATACAGTGGCATGTGCGTTCTTAGGGTTGAAATGCTCACTGGTCTTCACAAGTTCAACAGCACGAGGAGAGTAATCAGCACCAACCACTCTTAGCTTTGGGTTCTCATTCTGGTTCAGGATTGGAAACATGGTGTTACCGGCACCACAACCAATTTCAAAGATCGTCAGTTCACCAGCATCTGGTTTAGTGGCTTCATAGAGGCTAGGAAACTCAATCTGTAGCCATTTTCTATCTTTGAAGAAGTTTTCTTTATTGTTCTTGTAGAAAAGGTCCCAATATTTGGCTGGGTTACCGTTGAACAACTTCTTATCAAAATCCTTCACTGGGGTTTCATACTGCTTGGAAATCTTTTCCTCAGCTTCCTTGATCTGTTCTTCACCCCATTCGACGTTGTCCCAGGCATTATGGTTCCAGACGTCTTCTTCACTGGTTAGTTTCCTTTGACCAAAGACAAATGGATCATCACGACCGATTCTGGTGTCAGATTCTTCGACTTCTGGGGTGCAATTGGTTGGAGATTCAGCTGGCGGCAGTGGAACTTCTTCAGACATTTTGTATATGGTATTGGAGGCCCTTGGAAGTGTGGAGATGAGATGGGATTTCTATGATAAAATTTTCTGAAATCTTTTTTTTTCTTCTTTGTGGGCTTGTTGCCCCGGAAACAGTTATAGCTTAACACCCTAACAGTCGGTAAATAACCAGCTTTTTATTGTGGGTTGAGAGTGATGAATACACAGCATCATAAGAGTAATTGGATATTGTTTCAACATATAATGAGGTCCTACTCCTACACTGTAAATTGAAACTGCAATAATGAGAGAAACTACTATTTCCTAATTCAAAGATCATACGTATATCTAATTAGCAGTAACAGAGGTATCCTTCTCATCTTCATCTTTGTTTTCCAAGATTTCATTCTCTTTCTCCTCCAATTGTTTGTTTTGAATTTTGTTTTCGATCAAATCATGGAAGGCAATGATAGATCTAACCAATGAGGAGATATAAGTGATCATCAATTCGTCATTAGTTTTCACGGTGAAGGCAGTGGCCAATGGGTTCTTAGAGTTAGCGACATTACTGACGTCTTCTTCTGGTAGTTCATCAACACCGGATAAGTTTGGTAGAAGGTTGAAAACATCTTGTAGTTTACCTAGGATCTTGTTGTTGACTGGCAATTCACCATTAGCAACCTTGGTCAAGTAATTGACAATATCTCTTAGTTTCAATTGTAAACCCTGTAGAGATTTCAGCTGGTTAGTGATCTTTAGGGACAAGTTACCAGCAGCTTGATCTCTAATGTCTCTTAATAAGTGTTCAACACCGATTTCTTCAGCTTCTTCAGCTTCGATTGTGGATGGGATGTGGTTGAATGTCTTTTCAGTACTGGTACCATCTTCTTTAACTTCTTCGATGGCAATGTAAGCGTCAGTTGGGATCCCCACACCTGTTTGTTTGACATCAACAATCAGTAGAGTTGGATTAGGAGTATATTTCTTGAAGACATTGTTGATTTTCAAATCTGAGGCCTTTAGCTTTGGACCAGAGTGGTACCAGCCGATCAATTTCTCCTTTGCATTGATCTTTTTAAACATGTCGTTCATTGATTCGATGTAGTTATGATCCAAGAACCAAACGTCTGGATTTCTTTCATCTTCTTCGAAAGGGATGGCAAAGCTGTTGGAGATTCTGATGTTGTTTGTCGAGTTGTCACCCAATATCACCCCGACAACACGTTTTCTGGTGTCTTTTGCTATTCTGTTGTAGTGGTCAACGACCGACAAGAGGACCAATGGGGCCACTGAGACTTGATTTTGTAAAAGTGATTCGTCAACTAAAACCATTGTTTGTGTGTTCTAACTTTATATCTAGTGGGAGGCTTTTTTTTGTGGTTTAAATTGGCACACAGGGTCAATTGTGGATTTTGAAATGGAAAATTCAAGTTCTTATAGCTGAAACCCAAGCAGATCTCACGTAATACACCGATAAACAGGTCAAATACCATTTTGTTTGGGAGGCAAAATGTCAATTTTCTTTTCATCAACAAAAAGTCCCTCAAAAAAAATACCCGCGAATAAGGGACACGTCAAGAAATGGCAGTCCTGATATAGAGAAAATCAGAAAATTTCAAGTGGGATAAAGAGATGAGCATAGAAAAGCTGACAAATAGAGTGTGAAAGATGCCCTTTGGTCAGATCGTTATTGGTCCACCAGGTTCTGGGAAGAGTACTTACTGTAACGGTGTCCAGCAGTTTTTCAATGCCATTGGTAGAAGCTCAGCTATCATCAATTTAGATCCTGCTAATGATAGACTACCGTACGATGTTGCACTGGATATTAGAGACTTTATCACCTTAGAGGACATCATGGAAGAACAAAACTTGGGTCCCAATGGTGGTTTGATGTTTGCATTGGAATCATTGGATGAATCGCTTGATTTACTGGTTGACAAGATTACAAAGATTGCTCAGAAGTCATATGTGGTGTTTGATTGTCCTGGTCAAGTTGAACTGTTTACTCATCATTCCTCATTACAAAAGATTTTCAAAACTCTTGAGAAGAAGGTTGACCTAAGACTGTGTGTTGTCAGTCTTATCGATTCTTTCTACATCACTAGTCCTTCACAATATATTTCCGTCTTGCTTTTAGCACTGCGATCAATGTTGCAATTGGATCTACCACATGTCAATGTTCTCAGTAAGATTGACCTTGTTTCCAACTATGGTGAGCTGCCATTCAACCTAGACTACTACACGGATGTCCAGGATCTGTCATACCTGGAACCATACATTGAGAAGGAGTCAAACTCCGTGCTAGGTAAAAGATATGCCAAATTGACATCTCACATCGCTGAACTAGTGGAAGATTTCAACCTTGTATCGTTCGAAGTGCTGTGTGTGGAAGACAAACAGTCGATGATCAACCTTTTGACGGTGGTGGATAAGGCCAATGGGTACATGTTCGGGTCGACAGAAATAGGTGGTGACACCGTGTGGGCGGAGGCTACAAGACAAGGTGGGTACGCTGAAGTGGACATCCAAGAGAGATGGATCGATAACAAGAGAAAGTACGACGAAGAAGAGGCAAAGAAACTTAAAGAGCTCGTCGAGGAGGCTGAGAAGATGAACAAGACTTTTGATGTTGAAGATGATTGGGAGGCTGCCTTGAAAGATTGGGAGAACAACAACACTACGATCCGTAAATAGGTGACTGTCAAGAATTAATTTGGGTTTGTTATGTTCTAATAATGAGAAGCGTAAGTTGTTAAACATATGTCACATTTATTCTTTAAACACGCGGTCAGCTCCTGTCTAGATGACTTTAGCAGCAGCTTCAAGACTCTGTTTAGCAGCAGTTGTATCGTCGCCACCGGTGTAATTCTCTAGAAAAGACTCCAGGGACTCCTTGGCCTCTCTGATCTTCTTTATGATCTCTGGGATGACCTTCTTGGTGTCGTCCAGCACCTCAATCTGCTTCTTGATCTCGTATGAGTCGGCATTCTGGGTCTTCAAGCCCTCAATTACCTTCTCCTGATCCTTCAGTTCCTGTTGGTACAGGCCCTCTTCCTTCACAAGTCTGCCCAGGGCCTTGGTCTTGATCTCTAGTTGGGTTGGAGCCATTTTCTGGTGGGAACTTTGGTTGGAACTTTGGTGGGAACAGTGGCTGTGAACAGTGGCAAATTGCAAAGCCTCTATTGTTTTGTTTTGTTTTGTTTTACGTCAATCTTTTTTTGGCTGAAAAGAAAAATATTTTTACTATTGTACTTACTACATGGAGGCATCACGATCTCTAGGCTCCTCCACCACCACCGCTCCAGCTTTCCCTCCAAACACCAGTCAAGATGACCGATCCTACTAGCATGGACCAGATCAAGGCCAAAATAGAGGAGACGATAACCAACCTACAGCAGAAGAAGGACATTCTCGAGAGACACAAGACACAATACAACGACTTCAAGTTCAAACTGTTCGACCTGGAGCAACATGATGAGTTAGACACCCCGGAGATCCCTGTCTACATCAACTCCAAGGGCCGTGTAAAAGGCCACATGATGCATCCGAAGAAAATTCTGGTATTCTTGGGCTGTGAGTACTTTGTTGAAAGAGACCCAAAGAATGCAGTGAAACAGGTTGAGAACAAGTTGAAAGTTCTAAACAAGGCCATCCAGGAGTTTGATGTAAAGATTAAAGAGGCTAAGCAGACAATGGACAACATTGGTCATCTTGAGTCATTTGAAAGTAAGCAGAAGAAGATTGAAGAACTACCCAATGACCCGCCAGTTGAAATGAATGAAGAATCACTACCATTTATGGATATTAGAGAAGAATTAGATGAAGATGGTAACGTAATTTCAAGTACTGTGAATCCACAAGATAAGAAGAAACTTGAAGATTTTGGCAAGAAGCATGCTGGTGTTGAAATCCCTAATGAAGAAGATGAGTTGAAGGAACTTTTGAAAGATATGGAAATTACACCAAAACAAGCCCAAAAGATTGAAGAAGTCTTTGATGACAAAATCGAAGCTGAGGAGAAAGATGATATGGAAATCAAAATAAAGAATGACAGAACATTGATCAACAAGAAGAAGAAGACTCCAGGACGCTCCATGATTGAAGAAATACCACAAAAGAAATTAAAGCAACAAGCAGCTGATGCTGAATTTAAAACTGACAGAACATTAGTCAACAAACCAAACAATCATAAGACCCAAGTGAAAGATGAGGAAACTTTTGATGAAGCTTCCGAGGTCCCAGAGACAAACAAACCTGATGAAAATGACGAATACTACAAACTAATGAAAGAAATGGGTATCATTGATATCATTCCAGCTCCTCCATCCCTACCAGTTGAAACCGTGAACAGGATCTCCAATGAAGATATCAACCAGCTTCAACAGATATCTGATGACTTTGATTTTGATGAATCTGACGAAGATGATGAGGACGATGAGGAGGTTGATTTGGAATTTGAGGAGTATGATTATGAAATTGGCGGTAATGCTAACCTAGAAGAGTACGATGAGGATGAAGAGGAAGATGAAGATGAAGATTGGGATTTCACCAAATCTGAAGACCATATCGTTCCAACCTCTCATATGGATTTATTTATGAGAGAGTTAGAACGCATTAGAAAGCAGAAAGGTCAAACTACAGAATTGGAAATCAATGAAGAAATCAAAGAATCCAGGGAAAATGAATCTCAATCAAAGGAGAAGAAGGAAACGAAGAAGAAGAAGTCAGTCTCATTCGCTTCAAAGTTGGAAATCAAAGAAATTGAAAACATTTCTGAAGAGTTGAAACAATTAGATGTGAAGGTATCCAAGTTTAAACAAGCTAGATCTGGGATTAACAATTCATTCAGCACAAATATCTTTTCAGACATTGCTGATAATGATGCAGTTAACCCTGTCAATGACGTTTTCAAGAAAGAAGAAGTCACCTCCAACATTTTGGACCAGGAACCTGTCACTACAGATATCGTCGAAAGAAAACCAACAGTGAGCGATATTATCATTGAAAAGGATGAACCAGCAACTTTAGACATCTTTGAAAAAGAGCCAGAACCAATAACTTCAAATATCACTTCTGGTATTGTTGAATCCACCCCGCAACCACCAAAAAGGGTCTCCAAGTTCAAATCATCACGCTTTAAACAAGATCCACCACTCATAAACCCAGTACAAATATCAAATGGTTTTAAACTTGAACCAGAATCATCACTTGAATCAGCATCAAAACCAAAAGTGATTACCCCACCCTCCAATACCATTTCGTACGATCCAGTTGATGAGTACAGCAGTATAAAATCGTATATTGAGAATGAAGATGAAGACGATGATGCCCTATTGAACGAAATGGTTGACGAGATTGACGTTTATGTTGAAGGTGATGATGATGATGATGACGAAGAAACAGAAGACATAATCGACGAGTCAAAATTTGATGGGGAATATGGGCCAGTATTACTTGACGAAATTGTTGAGAATGATGAGGTTGACGATCCAGATTACTTTGTCGATGATGGGTTACTTGAGAAGGAATATAAAGAACTACGATCACGTATGATGTCCAAGTATTCCCAACAGGAGAAGAAAGATAAGATTATTGTTAAGGAAGAGGAAGGTCAAGAACTGGAACCTATTGACGAGCATGGGAACCCAATTAAGGTTAGTAGATTCAGGAAATCCATTGGCAAGGCTTAGAACACTTACACCTTAATATAATCTACTTAGTTAGAACTTATCACCACGTGATTTTCACGTGATATTGTAGAATTATCATGTTATTACAGAATAAGAATAAGACTATATTTCTATAGCGTTAGATTCAGTTCTATTGAGGAAACACACACGTGCTATAGTCATTTGGTGGTTGTTTGTCTTGTTATCGGCCTTTTAGAATCTAAAAATAGGGTTCTTTTTTGATTTAGTCTCAAAGATTGACTGATTTTTTATAAATGTGGCGAAGTTTTATGCAAATTGATCTTTAAAGACCAAAAGACAATTCATTGATTATGAGTGTATAAACAGTTGATATTCAGTGTCATTTAGATTAGATTCCAGTATGACAAGATAACATCTCTTATACTCTTTAATCAAGTTATTTTGGACTTGCCCACTCTCATTTACTGGAGATTATTGAGCAGAGTTGGCAGAGTTAACAAGTCATTGTATTTTCTTTTTTGTGCCGTGGTTCCAACTCGTATACCCTTTTTTAAGGATCTGTTCATTATTATAAAAGACCTGGACTCTCCCCCACTGAAACTGTCTAAAGTGCTTATTGTCTCTCAAGAAAACTTTAGGATGACTTTGCCATTCGCTGTGCCATATCCACAAACACCAGTAGCAGGCTATTGGGAGCCTGTCACTGCCACCATTGATTGGTGTGAAGAGAATTATGTCGTTACCCCATACATCGCAGAGATGATGAATACAATCTCTAACTCAATCTTTATTATATTAGCTGTCTTTTCAATGTATTCAGCATGGAAGAATAAACTGGAAACAAGATTCCTACTGATTGCATTTGGATTTGGTTTAGTTGGTGTTGGTAGTTGGTTGTTTCATATGACCTTACATTATGAGTATCAGTTACTTGATGAATTACCAATGATCTATGCCACATGCATCCCTGCATGGTCTATCCTATCCGAAGGTAAGTCCTTCAAGAGATCAGTCACGATTGGTACCATTGTGTTGGTGCTATCACAAGTCTTGACAGCCATTTACTTGCATTATAGAGAACCAGTTATTCATCAAGTGGCATATGCAATTCTTAACATTTTGATCATCTTTAAGGCTGTGTATTTGACAAGGAACTACGTGCATGTTGAAAGAGCCAAACGCCAAATGATCAAGACTGTTTCAATCGGTGTTTCTTGCTTTCTATTTGCCTTCTTTCTATGGAACATGGATAACTTGTTTTGCCCAACGTGGATCTCCATTAGAAGAGCAATCGGTATGCCATATGGATTCATCTTTGAACTCCATAGTTGGTGGCATTTCTTCACCGGTGTCGGGGTCTACTACTGCCTGATATACCTGGAACATTTGCGTTGTTTATGCTACAGAAGGAGGACGAGTACCAATTCGTGGAACACTTTGGTATCTTACCAGAGTTACAATTGATCCCATACCAGAAGGTCAGTCTGGACACTATTCCCGAAGAAGAATGGGAGGATGACAGGGATCTCCAGGACGCCAGCTCCATCGAACTTTAAGGTGAACATTTAGAACTGCAAAACCACTTAGAACTGGAAACTTTTATATACACGATACCCCGGATTGTGGTGTAGTTCAAATATTACTTTTAACAATGCATCAAATTCACAGAGAAGTGAGATAAAGGCTACCAAAAAAACACACACAGAAAGATAGCTCTCACAGTGTTTAGCTGTAGTCTCAAGCCTCAAACCCTCAACCGGCTCTCTCTCTCCACAACAATCGATCCAATCAGTTTCATTGTCAAATAAGTACCTAAATTTTAGTATACACATTCTCGAAAAACATCAAACCAAAAATCTTGAAACAACTTCAAAACAACTTTGAGTCTTCACCACAAAAAGTTGCGTCAACCTGGTTTTGATTGAGCTTACGCGACCAGAAGCAATACAGAGACCTGCCAGACTTTCTACAGGTGCAAAATTTAAGATCTCAGAAATCGCCACTTTGCACAGAATGAGTTACCCAAACTATCGACAAGGTGGTACAAATCCCCCATATCCACAACAGTTCCCACCAGCGACTGCCAACGGAGGCCCAAGATCACAGCAACCACAGCAACCGCAGACTCCATATCCTACTCAACCGTTCCCGGGGTTTCTGGGCTCCTACCACTCTTTAAATCAGAGCTCTGACTCAATTGGCCAACGAATTAACAACAAGCAAGACAGATACAATAAGTACGGCAACCTGGCTCAGCAAGCACAGCCAGCACAGCCAGCACACCCAACTGGCAATCAACAGCGTTTAGATTCCATCACAAGCTTTGAAAGTCAAATTTCTCGTGCCCCAATGGAATCCCGACCAAAGAACGGCTCTGTCCACAGCTACATGAGTGTCACATCAGGCTCGACTTATAATTCCAACAGTGAACCAACCACGTTGAACGATGACCCATCTTATCAACAGGCGTTCCAACAAGTTTCTGTACAGCCACCACAACGTCCTGAGAATCAAAGACTACGCTCTAATGATGACTTAAGTGATGGGTTCTCAAAGATGAATATTCAACAACAGCCACAACAGACCCAGTATCCAAGGGCTCCACAACAGTACACACAACAGTACACACAACAGTACACACAACAGTACACACAACATCCTCCTCAGCACCAGTATCAGCAAAGACAAGGCCCACCACCACCATTACCACAGCAACAATCATACTCACAATCACAACCTCAACAACCTCAACAACCTCAACAGGCTCAGCAGCCACAGGTACCACCAAAAGTTGCCAAATTTATAAGGCTTAAGACCGAGGCTGTGAGTGATTACCAAAAGAATGGCCAGTTCTCAGCCAAGATCCAATTAGATTGGGTGAAGACTTTGTTTGAGTACACTGCAGACCCTGAATTCATGAAGACATACAATATAAATGGCGAATATTTGGGTCGTGAACTATCATCAAATGAAGTCAAAAAGAATGAACATGTCTTTATCTCACAAGCTATCAAGTTGTTGAAAAAGATTTGTACGGACAAGAAAGATCCAGAAGCTGAAGCTATTCTAGGATCATTATATTCCAACTCTCCATTAATAAAGGTTCCAAGAAACAATATATTGGACAAGAACTTTGATAAATCATTTGACTACTATGCCAAAGCTGCCAGAAAGCAACACCCGGTCGCTTTATATAGATTAGCTGTCTCTCATGAATTAGGTATCGGTTGTTCTCAGAATGATCAAAAGGCATTTGAATGCTTCAAAGATTCTGCACAATTAGGCTGGGTCCCTTCAATGTTTAAATTGGGTGTCTTATATTCACGTGGTGGCCTGAAACTACCTAGATCTGCTAAACATTCGATGGACTGGTTCAATCTAGCTGCAGCACAATCTTCTGAAGAGAATCCTCATGCGTTATTTGAGATTGCTAGAGTCTATGAACGTGATTTCCCATGGTTGAAGACACAAACACTAACAAAATCAGACGCTGATTACCTACGTGAATTAGATCGTTTAGGTTTAGCTCAAGATGATTCAAAGGCATTGTATTACTACAAGGAAGCTGCTAGATTTAAATATCCACCTGCGCAATGCAAACTTGGTTGGTGTTACGAATATGGTAAACTTGGCTGCCTGATTGACCCAAAGAAATCCATTGGTTGGTATTCAAGAAGTGCTAGACAGAGTTATGCCATCGCTGAAATGGCCCTAAGTGGCTGGTATCTGACAGGTGCCAAGGGTATTTTGGAACCTAATGACAAAGAAGCATACTTATGGGCCTCTAAAGCTGCACAAAGCGGGTTCGCTAAAGCAGAATATGCTCTAGGTTATTACCATGAAGTTGGATTGGGTTGTGAGAAAGATTTGGAGAAGAGTAAGAAGTTCTATTTGAGAGCTGCTACGCAGGGTCACGAAAAGGCTATTCAAAAGTTGAAGGATACAAGATGAACCAGACGAGTGTGATGAACAATTTGTTTTATAAATGTGCTATTATTTGTGTTTGTTTTTTTAATACTAGAGCTAAGAATTTAGCCTACAGTCTTATCCATGATCATTGCGAGTCTATACTATTTTCTATAACCTCCCACTGAAGTAGTTACTGGTGGATGAAATCTTTGATATATTTTCATTAATCAACTCTTTCAGACGTGGCACAGTGACCAATTGTTCCAATCGTTGTAAAGTTTGGATATCTTTTCTATTCGTAGCTTGATCAATTGCTTGCTGATATTCTTTCAATCTGATCAAATATTCAACATTAATATCATATGGAAAGTTAGCCTTTACAAGGATCTTAGAGGCCAATCGGAGCTCCTTCTTAACGATGAGTTTGTTAATGAATGGTTCATAACCGATTGGTGGTTTCTTTGCCCCAATCCATTCGTAAAGTTCATCATATTTGGAGTTCTCCATTAGATGGTTCAATTTCACATGGTAGTATTTCTTGTCATTAATCTTAAAATCTTTTCTGAATTGTTGAATCTTGGAAGTCTGACCCAAAAGGATCAATTTCTCTAATGTTGCGATGATGGACAAGTTGGTGAAATCTATATTGAAAGAATCAGTGAATTCCAGTTGGTACTTGAGGAGTTTCAATTGTTGTTCAATCTGCTTGTGATCATTGGAATTCTTCAATTGTAAGCCATAAGCGTCATTCGCATCATTGAAGACCCTGAGTTGTCTGTTTAGAGATTCTTCCACGACAGGCTCCTTTAGTACGAGCTTTATCTCATTATTGGAAATGTCAACTAGTCTGTCTGCTTGATTGTAGAAGTCATGAATTAGTCTAGTATCGTTTTGGTTGAAATATTCAAAGACATTGGAGGCATTCTTAGCGCTATTCAAATGCTTGAAGAAATTTGGTAATGATAGTGTTTCTTTCAAGATAAATAAAGTTTCAAGGATCAAGTCAATATCTTGTGAATCTAAGGCCTTTTGTAATGCCAATTCGTGTTCCTCCATCTTCAACAATAGTGGAATTTGCTTGGAGAATGAACTTTCAAAGTTGATTAAGATCTTGGCCAGATTTAGTCTACCTTCCTGGAATGCAATGTTTGAAATCTTTTCAAATGAGATGTAAGAGTTGTTGTTGATAGACTGAAATTTGGAGATAATGGCCTGTGATAGTTCTTCATCGTTCAAATTGGCATTGTATTTGATCTTACAACATGCCCAATCAATAAATACAAGATCAATAGGTAGGTGTAGGAACTTGGAAATTTGGAATGCCTCATAAAACTTTTGTCGCTTAATCAGCAACTTAATGACATTCTCAATCCCCAATGTTTGATACTCATGGTAAGTTAAATATAACCCGACATCAGCGAGTCTAATATCATTCAAGATTCTCAACACATTACAAGTCTCCACAAATCTCTTAGCAATGGAACTATCTAAAGTTCTCAATTCGATATCTGATTTACCGAACGAAGCTGCCTTCAATAGTTTCTTCTGCCAATAGGGCTCAAATTCCTCTAACGACGCCTTCAACGAAGTGTCAACAGCTTCTTTCAGGTTTCTAGTTGAGCCTATGATCTTCAAGTTCTCATTAGCCTTCGGGGAGTGTTTGTTCAGCTTATCGATGGAATCAAGCAGGATGGAGGCATTGGTAGTAGAGCCAATCTTGAAGCAGTCAACGGTAGATTGTTCTATCTTACTCAAGAATTCAATGGAACTAGCGGTCAGTATCGTTAGGCCATTCAATTCGGTTTCAATCTTGGTAATTTCATTAGCAAGATAGAAGTCAATAGACCCACCAGGCGCAATCAATTTCAAACTTTCAGCATATGAGGCAACAACAGCATCAGAACCACACCAACGAACTTGAATCGGATTGGCAGGGATGCTGAATTCCAGTAAGATTTTGTTGAAAGATGTCGTCAAGATGAAGATTTTGGAAGACACATGGTTAAACAGAGCTATGAATTGGTTATTTGAAGATACGATTATCTCTTTGAAAGGCCCGTCCACTGATTTCTGTTGTGGTTTACCATACTTGCTTATTTCATAAACTGCATTGTTCAAACTTATCAGAACTTGAAACTTGTTGTGATCATTAGTGGCGATAGTATCCCAGCTCAGAAATTCCAAACCAGAACCGATATCAAGTTTCAGATCTTTAAACAGCTTGGGAATCACCACCTCTTTGTCCAAGTCAATATATATGATTTTTAGGTCATTTAACAACACAATGATAGCATTCTCAAAGACAGTAAAGCTCTTCAAGCCGACGAGACCAGCTTCATACCCTAGATCATACTCGTCAAAGTTTCCCTCAAAGTCATAGTACACTCTAACAACACCGCTTTGGACAAGCACAATCAATTGTTCGTCCTGGGTCCATTGCAAGTCTAATATCTTACCATTGATGTGATGGTTCCAACTAATCGTGGAGATCAATTGCCCCGAGGATGTGTATATGTTAATCTCACTGGTGTTGTCGTGTGTAGCAGGAGTATAGGTGGCAATCGCACGAGTAGTCTTTGCGATTGCTATGATCTGTTGTGGATGTGGCACAATGTTCCATGTCAAGGTGTATAATTCTCTGGAACGGTAATAAACGTCGTTCAAACGTTCCCACCCTGCGGTGTAAGAGTTAGTAATGTGTTCAAATGGACAATATAGACATGTAACTTACCCAGTGATGCAGAGCTCATCTTATATGGTGTTTAATTCTGCCGTTTCCAGTGTGAAGTTGCAGCTTTCAATTGACATAAACGGGTTTAAAGATATCTTTTGGAAACTTAATGATATTACGTCAGCGATTACATTGAAATATCCTGGTTGCTATGGCAACGGGAGGATATAACACCTTTAAAATCATTGGAAATGCAATGGATGTCAAATTATATATGAAGACAAGAATTGGATCACCAATTACTAATAATTCTGTGAGATTTCCTTTCAGTATTAATGGCGATGAAGTGGAAAGAAAGCAGAAATTATGATTATCGCTGAAAACACTAGAATGTATCTTAGTCGTGAATGCAAATAGAAATTAAGATATAAACTAAACATCAACAAAAAACGTAGAAGAAATGCCGGTGAGCTGGAAAACGAGTATCATGTGAAATCACAGCTCAATTTGAAAAAAATAAACACTAATATGCAAAGTCAGCGATCATCTTGAGTATTTCCAATCATCACTACTTTCACTTTCATCAGCAGATTTTTCGAAAGCAAACTGCCCAGCAATTGTGGTGTCATTCAGCGTATCTTCATCTGGGTTCACGATTCTCAAAGGCTTTCCCTGTCTTGCGTCAGGAAGCGATCCGTTGGATAGACGTCTATGACCTTCTGTCAAATATGGTGGATGGAAACCATAGTAGTCGTTGAATGTGTTTTGTTGGGAATGATGAGATGATTCAGTCTTTTCCTCTTCCACATCTTCTTCGGATTGTCTTGAACGTATACATAAAAAGACAATCAATGCTATTAATAGTGCTAATGCAGCAATGGAGCCGATAACGATACCAGCGATGGCCCCTTTGGAAATGTCAGAAGATGAAGATGAGGAATGTGTGGAAGCGGCACTGGAAGAGGAAGCTGTAGCGGTCGCCTGTGCAGTGGTTGTTAGAGTTTGGATTGTGCCTGATGCTGAAACTATGCTAGTGATGATTTGTGTTGTTGGTTTGACAGTGGTTGTTGGAGATGATGAAGATGAAGAGCTGGAGGAAGAGCTGGATGGTTCTGTGGTTAACGAGGAAGTTGAAGACGGTGTGGATGAAGATGTTGAGGAAGTCAGAGATGTAGTCGATGTAGTTGATGTAGTCGATGACGGTTTAGAAGAAGTTACCCTTGAGCTAGTACTTGAAGTGGCAAGGGTAGTGGATGAAGTTGAAAAACTGGTGGTGCTTTGGGTCTTACCAGTAGAACTGGATATTTTCTTAGAGTCTTCATCTTCTGTGTCTTCTTCACCATTGGTATAGACAGACAAATAACCATTGCCACCACAGATTTCTGATGGATAGCCTTGACAAGTGGTTGCACATTTGCCTGAGTCCACAGGTTCGAGGTTGGCCGGCAGTTTGTCACCACAATAACAAATGGCACCGTTCAGAGTAGCAGCAATAGCATGGCCAGAACATTGTTCTTCACAGTATGAATTGGTCTGATAAATGTATTGCCCATTGGATGTGAGAAAGGATCCCAAATCAGAGAAAGCGTAGCAGCCTTTGGAAGAGTAGTCGGCAGCAAAAGCGGTTGGAAGCAGTGCGAGTAGTGCTAACGATAGTCTGAAATGCATTTTGTGAGAGGGTTAGCTATTTGTTGGTGGTTGGTCGCTGAGGAGATTGGATTTTAATGTTTTATGTTCGTTTCAAGTGTTTACAACCTGGTAGTTTTGGATTAGAGAGTGTGTGGATGGGGAGTTGATGGCGTGGAAATGAGCTGAGCTTCAAAGCATCGACGAGCCTGAGTGTGTTGATAAAGGCGGTCCAGTTGGCAATAAGGACGAGAGGGTGCTGCTGGGTCAATGGTGGGAGAAGAAGAACTAGAAGCAAAATTTGATCTTCTATAAACATGCAAAATTCAGATTTCCCATCTTCCTTTCAAAACATAGAAATGTAAAACATCCAACTGTAAATCCCAACCCAAAAAAAGCAATGCAGTGTTATGCAAGCGAACAGATGAACAAAGGTTAATAGTTAAAGTTGGCGCCAATTGGAACTTTGATGAGTTCACTGTAGACTACACACATCTGGGACTAGGAGGCTTGTATATTTCCCAGAACAAAGTAAGGACACTCAAACTGAAAGGACAGTTTCTAGCTCCACTCACGGGAGTTCAAGCGCTCTGGCAAAAAAAAATTGCAGTAGTGCATAATGGCTTAAGCTCGGCCATGACCGTGAAACGAGGTAAAAGCTTGAGAGGCTTTTGATGTAGCTGCTTCATTTTCTTACTGGATCAACACCCATTAGCTTTATCGTCAAGAATAACCCACTTTCAAGAGAGAGTAGCTAATTCCCTATTTTTCGATGATCTTCCAGTCTCTGGAGAACTTTGGGCCAACTCTAGGGCATACTAACGTCAGAGTGACTGGTTGTGCAACAGCGCCTGAACAAGGGGGTCAAGCAAAAGTCACTGATTGACAGGGACTGTCACTTGTGGATTAAGAAATAGCAGAGAATAAGAAGTGAAGTCACTATAACAAGTGGCGTCGAACAAAGCTTACTCACAAAAACTTTGTGCAAGCTCATCACTTCAGGTAATAACTACACAGGGGATGCACCTAATCAACGAAAACGGAGATAAAAACCGAAGTTAGAAGTTTGAGTCCTGAACGTTGGTTGGATGTTACTATTTGTCCTAACCTCGAACGTTGTTAGTGAAAATGTTCCTGGGTTCTCATCCTACAACTTCGGATGAACTTATCTCCTTAATATAGAGGCCTTCTTATTCTCAACTTCTCTCACCAGCTGGAACACCAGTCTCCAGTCCCAATCGTTACAGAATTAGGGGTGAGGCACTACCCAAGTCTCGGTTCCTGTTTTTCCGATGACTTACTGAGTCTCCAGATTCAGAATAATTTCAACATTCAAAGTACACAAAAGACTTAATCAGAGTTTTGTTAAGGGCTTACAAAAAAAGGGTTTACACGATAAATGGACATCACCAACAGCCTATAACTTTCCACGAACTAAACGAGACGCTCAAGAAATCAATCTATGTTTTACACAGCCTCAAAGTCTTAATACCTCTGGCCCAACCCACTATCACATTTCCATTCTTTTCTTTTGTTTACATTCCCCCTGACAAAAAACACGAAAAAGATGACATAATCACGAAGAACACGGTCGGGGCCACAAAACACGTCTTTTTCTCAGAACGCGTGTATACTGAGACAACAACTCCTTTCAAGTAAAAAAAAAAAAGGGAACGTGTGTTGTGGTTATCTCTGTTTGGTTAGTGTAGAAAAAAATTTGTGCACCAAAATTTCAACCTGCTTCATAACTGCTGACCCAGAGACAAAAGCTCCAACACTTAGCTGACAATGGACGTCTACAATGACCCGTTATCCAACATCATTAACGACATTAAAATGTCCGAGATCGAATTCCGTGAAGACCTGTTGAGACTGCTCGCCTGCTGCAACCCGTCTAAGAAGAACGATCCTTTCTGCAAAGTGGTCAGAAAGCTGATTGCCACACACAACGAGCTGAACATTGGTAATGCCCCCAAGGCTGAGACAGACCTGGCCCATTGGTTTAGTTGGTTACTGCTGGCCATCCCCGTGTACCACCGTTATATTGAGCTGTTGACTTTTAAGGGCTGTATTGAATTGGAGATATCTTACAGAAAGTTCCCACTAAAGAGACTGAACCAGATTAACAAACTGTTAAGAGCGTTGCACCATGAGATTGAATTCAACCCGGATATCCTTGTCGTTGTGAACAAGTTCCAAAAACTATTGGTTGATGCTAAGGATAAAGTCGAGACTGAGAACTTGTCTTTGGACTTGAACACATTCAAGTTCGACAACGTGATGTCAATGTCCAACAACTTCACCGATGCTTCTTATTTCAACAAGAATGAGATTGTTAGAAGAGACTATTTCAAACTTACTGTTCTTGGTCATGAATTATTCACCAATGAGATCCTAGTTGAATTGTTCAAATTGAAGAATGATCGTATTGCCATTTGCTCTATGGAGAAATATGGAAGAAACATGGTTTTCCCATTACTAAAGATCAATGAATTCATAATATACCAAAATGACTTGAGTTTTATCCATCTAAAGTCCAAAGATTCTGAAATTGAATTCAAATTCACATGTCCAGATAAGGAACAGATGAACAAATGGATCCCTATCATTAACGGCCTGAACAAACTTGACAACTCCACATTCTTGGACCGATTCAACCATCTCAACACTTTAAAGAATGGGAAAGTCGGTGCTGGGATCTACACTAATGAAATCATTCCTTCATTGGCACCATCAAGAATCATTAAACCCCATTCACCAAACCGTGATTCTATTAAACTAAGGTTTAAGCTCTCAGATTTAACTTTGAACTCCAATTTAAGTGAACATCAAGATACACCGCCGCAATTTCCATCTTCCGTCAATGATTCCATGGATTCGTTGCACCTTCCACCATCATATTCCACCGAATCATTGAAATCAAAGACATCTCAGCATTACACCACAAAGACACCATCCCATTTAAAGAATTGCATTTCTGATAACGACTTGAGAAAGAGTGCCAACTTGATCGCAGACAATAAGTCATTGCGAAGCATAGACTCTAAAGAATCACCATCTCTAGCTCAGCACGTCGAGTCAAGTCATGAACAACCCCCAATTACTCCATTCTATGCTAAAATCATGAACTCCACCACATCACTACCTGTCCCACAAAGATCATTACAATCCAAAGATTCAACAACATCATTAGGAAATGCTAGACCGGTCTTGCAATCCAAGGACTCCAGCATCAGTATGGATAGCACTAAGCCAAAGAAACTCATTAAGAAGAGAAAGTCTATCTTTGGTCTATTTACTAAGAAGAACATGTCTCCAAAGTTTGAGCTTGTTATACCACAGAAAGCTCCATCTCCAATTCCATCGGTGAACAATGACATCTTGGCCAATTGCATGAAGGTGAAATCTCTTTCCAATTCAGTGATGGTTTCCAAATGGAATGAAGGTAATAAATGGGAAACTTTGGGCTCCGAACAAAACTTGCTAGAGTTCTACGTCAATGAAGAACATCATATCATGAGGTTCCAAAGTGGTATCGAGATGACCATCCCTATTAACAATCCAAAGACTACAATAACCAAATCCAATGCTAAAGATTTACAAATCCGTTGTTTACAATCTATCACTTCATCCAAATTGATCATCTTATCGATTCGTTGCAAAGATAATAAGACTTTGAACTCCATCTTGGAAGAATTTGAAGAAACTGACTCAATGTCACAGTCACAGTCACAGTCTTCAAGTTCAGGCTTTGTTACCCCGGTTAGATCAGGTTACAATACCCCATCAAGAACCGATTCTGAAGCTTCAAGCATCAAACTGAGCAAGAGCACTTCAAGTGATTTGTTTGATGAACTGCCTTCCAACTCCACCTCCATGTCCTCAGTGAACCTAAATGATATTCTCCAACCACCAAAGTTATATTCTCATAAATCATCCTCTACACTAAACTTGAAATCTGAGACTTCCACCCTCACCTCATCCATTTCAGTTCATGAATTATTACTAAAGAGTAACATCAAGATTAAACTTCATAAACTTGACAGTGAACAAGATTGGATCCCAGTGTCCCTGGGTCATTTATCCATCTCCTCCAATATCCATAATCCAGAATACTCCAAATTCGACATTGTATTATCAAAGACCAAGTTCAACACCATGGTTCAAAATTCAACTTGTTCAAGATTGGGTAAATCTGGTTTAAGATTCATCACTATTGATGATGATGGTGAAGATCTAAACTATCTATTAGAATTCAGAAATCAAAAGGAATGTGAGGAGATTTACGAATTCCTACAATGAAAATAGTGACACACCTGAAAAGGTTGATTTGCTGTAATATTAACTACTAATCGCTTACTATCTGCTATTATTTACAGTGTATATTACGAACGATTTATGAACGCTTTAATAATTTTTTGACTAACAAGGTTCTTTGTAGTCGTGATTCTATGATCTTTCTTCGAATGATAGGATTGCAGCAGATGAGATGTTTCTTCTGATGTCTTGGTAATCGACATCATGAGTATCTTCAACCTCACCCCATTTTTCAGTTTGATGAATGATTTCCAATGTGGCTAGTTCAGCAATGTCTTCTAATAGTTTTTGTTCAACTTCTTGACCATTCTTGGATCTAACAACAAGGATACCACAAATCAAGGATTTAGCACTCAATGTAATCTTTTCCACAGCGACCAGATCCCAATAGTTCAAAGAATGTAGATATCGTCTAGCCTTTTCTCTAGTCTCATCCGTCTGCATGTTCCCTCTTAGGCCATCCCTGTCAGAATCCAAATATGTCAGTTCAACACCTAGAAAGTCCTCAATCTCCTTCTTGATTGGCAAGTATCTTTCATCTTGGGCTTTTCTAAGAGCACCTTGGAATTCAGCAGCTGGAGAAAACACCAATAAAGTATCAGTGTCCAAATAACGTAGTAATTGTTCGATGATATCTGATTTGACACCGACTTTGGTCAACTGTTCTTCATTCTTGCTCTCATTGGAGGTCTCCAGGTCAATGACACGGGAGGTTAGAGAAGTCAATGGTAATGCATGTGTCTTGACTTGTGAATTAGTCAGTGAGACCCATTCATGAAGGATCAAGTGTGACAATACTTTACGAGACTTTGGAATGGCCAGCTCGTTCCCTAGTGGAGTACGGATCGGCTTATCATCAAGCGTGACTTTATAATGTGAATCAGTCTCATCTAAACCGACTTGTTCCCAAAACTTGGTCATATTCTTTGCAAGTTTGTTGGTCTCGGAAAGTGTGTTGTGTTCAATGGTGGCATCGGAGCCTAGCGGGGCAGCGGTGGTTTTGGAATAGCAGCGACGGGCTACCAGTGGCAGTCTTGGGAAGACAATTCTAGGAAGCATTTTTGGCTAGGAAATGTGTAGATTTTGGCGTTTTTGTAATTATCTTCACAATTAATATTGGGAAAGGTTTATATTTTTTCACTCTGAATCAAAATCAGAAATTATCAACAGTAAAGTGAAACCTTTGGTTAAAATAACCAAAAGAACACCGTTAATTTCCCACAAAAGAAAAAGACCTCCAAGATGTCAGTCAACCAAGAAGCCCTACAAAACGTGAGTGAAACTTTCCCAAAGAAAAAGACCATTTCCAACACCAAAATTGCTAACAATCCTCTCCAGATATTGATCGAAATGGACACACAGTTGAAGAAGAACAGTCAAGATCTTGAGCTAGTGACAATGCAAATACAAAGAAAGAATCAAAGTGCCATGATTGCCGACCTGTCATTGAGAGAACTACGGGAGAACGGGTCCAATGGGGACCTTGTATGGGAAGGTGTAGGTAAAATGTTCCTAAGTTCCAATATCAAAGACTACGAAGGTAGATTAGAGACTGACAAGAAGGAGATCAAGGATCAATTGAAGAACATGGAGATCAAGAGAAACTATCTACAGACCTCAGTGGAGAACACAGCCAAGAGCATGCAACGTATCCTAACGGGTAAAGCCTCAGATTAAGGAAAGGAATATATACATATAAACTTATAAAATTACACAGCACTGTAATCGCCTCTGCTTCTTGTCCCACCAAAGATCTTACTAGTAACTTCACCCAAAAACCCAGGTAGACCTTTCAATAGGCTTGTTATAGTCTCTAAGAAATCATGGGCAGCATCTTGTAAATCAGCAGGGGATTTGGAAAAGGTGACCCATGCACCGATAATGATGTAGCCGCCGAATAATAATACAAAGATAATGAATAACCAGGTGAACCAGCCCCATGAATCATCTTTCTTCTTATTCTTATCATTATCATTATCCCTGTCACTGTCTGGGTCCGACACTGGTGGAGCATCCTTATCAGATTTCAGACAAGCACCTGGAGTGACAATGTTGATTTCAAGTTTATTTTCAATGAATTTTGTATCAATAGATTCATCCTTCCCACATTCTAGTTTTACATAAGATTCAATTGTGTTCTTACCCCAAACAGAGTCAAATAATTTGATGTTGATGTTAGTTTTGTTAGCATCTTGGACATCATAACCCAAGTTTTGATCGAAAAAGATAACCTCTGTCACAATTGAGTCTTGTTCAGGCAACTTCACCTCTTGGACACCACAGATCTGTGCAGTCTTAGGACATCCTTGTACTTGTACCTCGTCTTCACCACAAAGGTTCAAATACCATGTAAAATTAGTTGTGGACGGTGGAGTATCAGTGATGATGGATTGTGTCTTTAATTGCTTGAATGCCTCTTGTAATCTATAATCATTCAATTTATCCTTGTCACAAGGCAGGGCATTGACAACTGCCGCTGTAACAAGAAGCGAGCACCATTGAACAAAGAGCATTGTTTTTTTAAAGGTGGCGAATCTTATCCGTTTATATATATTGTGCAATGTTTTTATTTAATAAGGATGGCAATTTTGTTATAATCCCTATTGTAGCCCTAATGCAAACAAGTCATGTGACCATGTCACCTGACATATCACAGAAGCCCTAACAACAAGTGTTTCTAGAAACATCCAAACACCAACCTTTGTTTTTTTGTGCCAAAAAACCCACGCACAAAATTCATTTTCGCGGAAATCCAACGAATTCGCGAGCAATCGCTGCTCAAAGGAAAAGTGAATAATATCCCAAAGAGGAAAGTGTCCCCTTTTGGCCCCCATACATTCTGAAAAATTCACCACTGAAAAAAACCAGAAAAACAAAAAATTGCAAACTTTCTCTAAAGTGTATCAAGTGTAATATCAACACACATAAATTCAAAAGATGGTTCGTTACGGTGCTACTTCAACCAACCCAGCTAAGTCTGCCTCAGCTCGTGGTTCATACTTACGTGTCTCCTTCAAAAACACCAGAGAAACTGCTCAAGCCATCAATGGTTGGAACTTAGAAAAAGCTCAAAAATACTTATCCCAAGTTGCCAAACATGAAAGAGCCATTCCATTCAGAAGATACAACTCTTCCATTGGTAGAACTGCCCAAGGTAAAGAATTTGGTGTCACTAAGGCCAGATGGCCAGCTAAATCAGTCAAATTTGTCCAAGACTTATTGACTAACGCTGCCTCCAATGCTGATGCCAAAGGTTTAGACTTGACTAAATTATACATCTCACACATCCAAGTCAACCATGCTCCAAAACAAAGAAGAAGAACTTTCAGAGCCCATGGTAGAATCAATGCTTACCAATCTACCCCATCCCACATTGAATTAGTTGTCACTGAAAAAGATGAAACCGTTGCCAAAGCTCCAGTTGATGCCGTTGCTAAACTATCTTCAAGACAAAGAGGTAGACTAGCTACCCAAAAGAGAATCACTGCTTAAATTTGAACATGTTTTAAATTGGTGTGTATAATTTTAGGGGTGTGTTTTAATGAAAAGACATAAAAATATCAAGTCAAAAGGTTTTTTGTAGGAATGGAAAAAGAACATAGAACATAACGACTATTCAATTCAAAGAATAACAATAGAGAATACAAATGTGATACCCTACACGCTAACAGATGTTTTCATTTTGTAAGTTTTCATTTATAAAAAAACTATGGTATCGTATTACTGGCCTTATCAATGGTTTGACTAATATGGCCACCAACATCTGGGGTCAAACTTCCATGCAAACTCATCACATATATACTCATGGCCATAACCAAACAATGCAATCCAACACAATAACCCAAGAATAACATTCTACTTGCCTTATTGGCCAAAATCGCTTTGGCAAACCCTAGGAAGACTCTCTCCAATGCTGATAGTTTACTAGCGACTCTTTCTTGTTCTCGTTGTCTGAATTTCGCCAATGGGTGTAAACTTTCTTCATAGTTCGATTCATAAGAAGTTTGTCTCTCGGCATCAAATCTCTTAACTGCACCTTTCTGGAATGAAGATAGGTATCTCGTCTTTTCAAACAGGTCGGAGTTTTGCTTTTTTAACTTGTTAATCTCAGAACGCAACTCTGTCAGTATATTATTCTGTCTCTTTAATTGTGATTCTAATTCGACATTTCTAGAACGGAACCTATCCCTTTGAGAAGTAATAATTGGCAAGACTGAACTATTCATTCCCGTGTGGTCTTCTTGAATGTCCTGTAATTGACCACCGGCAATTGAGGAGGCTGGTGATAGTCTCTTTGTCTTTGAAGTGAATTTAGAAACACCGGACATCATACTCATAGTATCAAAATTACCATGACCACCATTGTTCTGTAGAGCACTTAGATCGATTTCTAACTGGTTGTTCAGCTTCGTTAAAGACTCGATCTCTTGTGTGGAGGTGGTTAGTTGGTTTGATAACATGGAGATCTTGGTGTTTAACTCCTCATGTTTGGCTCTGTATTCGGCAACCTCAGAAGTTAGTTTCTTGTTTCTGGTGACTAGGATCTCATCCAGTTGGTTAGAGCTTGACTTTACTGGGTCTTGTTCATCGTTATCATCTCCATCTTCATTATCGAACCCACCAAATGATACAGAACGTAACGTGGCCAATTCTTGTTTGATATCTTCATAATCTTTGTAATTTTCAAGTTTGGTTTTTAATTTGATGTTTTCATCACTGGAGAACTTCAAATCTCTGTTCAAGTTTTTCAATGTTGATTGATTGGTCTTCTTTAATGAGTCAAATTGACGCTTGATGTTTTCCAATTGAGCAACCAAAGTGACATTTTCACTCTCTAGTTCGTTCAATTTCAATTCTTGAGCAAATTTAGCCTCTTGAGCAGCGACTTCTGACTTGGCAATTTTCAGTTCCTTGACCAATTGTTGGTTCTTGTTGAATAATTGGGAAATCTTAGTTTCCTTAGTTTCGATTTCTTTTTGTAGTGATTCCAACTCTTTACGTGAAACAACACCATCATCAACAGTGACCTTCTCAGGGTAATCATCTTCTTCATCTTCTTCTTCATCTGGGTCTTCGCCCAATGCGATTCTCTGATTCTTCAATTTGAGTTTATCAATCTTTTGTTGAGTTTCCAGTTCATTGTTTTGTCTTTCCAAATCCTTCACCCTCTTCAGTAAGTCCTCTTCTTTTTCTTTCCAAAGGGTTTCTTTCTCTTCGAAGGCAGCTTTCAACTCTTCCTCTTTCAATTTCAATCTGTTGGACAATGTCTCTGCGGATTTCTGTTCCAGTCTCAACAATTTAGCCTTCAATTGATCATAATCGGCATACTTCAACAATTCATTGCTCAGCTCTGTGTTTTTGGTCTTCAACTCATCAACTTCCTGGGAGGCAAGGACACTGTCAATGCTGACCTCTAGCAATGGTTTCGGGTCGGGTAGTTCGCTGATTGACCTGTAAACATGGTAGAAGGCACTTTCAGATAGCTTTGCCCTGTTGGTCAGCGAGTCAATTTCACCTTGGTACTGTTTCAGAAGCGCCTTGAACTCGGCCAGCTTGTCATCGTCGCTCAGCTTCTTGAAGCTCTTGGTGTTAGCAGCCAGTAACTTTCTGCTCTCCAGGGTCTGTGTTTGCACCTGTTGTATCTCGTTGCTCGTGGTGTCCAGCGCCGTCTGCAGCTCCGGCAAGTTGACCGCCGTCCACGAGTTCAGCGCCTTCTCAAAGGTGGACTCGCCCTGGGTGGCACTCATTGCGTTCTGAGTGTTTGTGGCGAGTTTGGAAAGGGATTTTATATGGGTTTTCCCCATTAACTGGCGCTGTTGGCACAGTTTTTTGTCTTTTGTTTATTTTATTGTATCTCTGGTACGGGCCACAGCTCTATTAAGGTCAATTTCTCTACAGTGTTTTTATCTATTTCAAACAATATAATACAATCAAAATACATAACCACCCACCTCCCAATGGTTTCTAACCGGACCAGTAGCGATAAGTTTGAGGGGTTTCTATAGAGATTGGTTTCAAATCATCATCATTTTCAGTCTCTTCCTTCTTTTGATCAGTCTCAGTGTCTTCTTTTGTATTATTACCCAAATCGAATGCTGAGATCTCAGTTCTTGGTGGTTTGGCCAATAGTTCCCTGACATCGTTCACTATGTTCTGGATCTGTTCTGGAGATTTACCTTCTAGGTTTTGCAATTTTCCCAACACTGAATTGGTCAATTTGGCAAAGGATAACCTGTCAACGAATAAGTCTTCTTGTTGCTTCTGTATCATCTTCTTTTGTAAGTCTATTTCCTTTTCCACAGTTTCCAGTTTCTTTAGTTTCAAATCAACTTTGTTCAACTGTGTGTTCACTATGACACTTGTCAGTTTATTCATTTCAATCTCCTCGGCAGTCTTGAAAACGTAAGATCTAGCACCGATGGTACTCAGAGCAATCTTAGCTGCTTCTTCAACTGATTTGCCTGCCTCTTCTTCTTCTTTTTCTTCCTCGTCCTTCTTTACCTCAGTCTCCTTTTCAACTTGCTTTTCAATGTCTTTTTCGTCAATGACTTTAATGGCAGCTTCAGTAGCGGCTCTCACAACGTCTGGATCAACCAAGGACACAAGATATGCCACCGTAGACAGCACTGGGTTGTCAGCCTTGGAAAATGGGAAATATGGAGCATATTTCAAAGGGCCTAGGTTTTCTTTGTCATTTCCCAAGAATTTATCTTCAATTGGTAACTTCAAGAATCTTAAGATACATTGTTCAACAGTATGAGATCCCACGTATTCAGAGATCTTGGTCCAATCACTTTTGAACTTGTTTAAACCTTCCAAAAGTTTTTTCAAATCATCCTTGGACCAACCGTCATTTATAGAGTTGTAAATCTTTGGTCTCTTACCATTTATCTCAATTTTAGTATCACTATATTGACTTGTCGAATCACCATGACCATTGGCTTCATGTAAAGTTCTCTTCAAACCCACAGATTCTTTCAGTTTATCCAATTTATAATTCTCAACTGGTGGTTTGTAAGATTCAAATGGAAACAACCCTCTTGGGGCATCATAACTAACGTTATAATCACCAGTATATGGTGGTTCCACTGGTTTGGGCTTGACTTCAGCATCAACTTGATAATTGATCAGTCCCCATCTCGATAGAAATCTATGCAGTCTCAAAATGGTACCGACATCGCCGACTAATGATCTTCTAGCAGCAGTGACTGTTAGGTAATCATTTGGGTTCAATCTGTATGCGTTAATAAGGAAGTTTCTGTATTTGACGTAGATGGTTGGTGTCTTTGAAGGATTGTTGTTTGTGAAAAATTCAGGAAGGGACTCCTTTTCGATTGGATGTATCTTTTTGAAATCAAACCAGGCTGAATAGGATGGAATGACAATGTTATGTGTTTGTGGGATATATGGTTCATCATCTCTTTCTGTGGCTTCTGGTTCAGCTTCAACTTCAGGTTCTTGTTCTTGTTCTTGGTCTTGTTCTTGGTCTAGTTCACGTTCAGGCACAGATTCAGACACAGATTCAGGTACAGATTCAAGCACAGGTTCTTGTTCCAGCTCAGTGTGTACAGTCAGTATGTCGTCGGCTTTTGGCACTTCAACGGATTCAGACTTTGGTTCTTCATCCTTTATCTTTGGCGTAGCTGATGGTTTCCTTGCTGGTTTTTCGTCATATTCATCTTCCTCATCATCATCTTCTTCTTCAGCTTCAGCTTCATCATCCTTTTCATCATCATCACCTTCCTCCTCTTCCTCCTCCTCCTCTTCATCGTCAACATAATCTTGACTCCCACCTTCATATTCGCTATTATCAGCATCGGGAATGGAGATATCACCTTCGAAATCTTCTGGTACCTTCTCAGCTATCTCAGTGCCTTGAAATTGTTGTGGAGTATGTTTAGTAGTGGAGACCTCAGAATCATTATCAGGATCCTTCGCTTCTTGTGGAGCATCTAATGGTTGTGTCGTCTGAGTGTCTTGTGCTAGTGATTGTGATGGTTGTGATGGTTGTGATGGTTGTGATGGTTGTGAGAGTGGTTGTGTCTGGGGTTGAGGTTGTGGTTGTTCATGTAATGGTTCATCTTGAGTTGACTTCTCAGGTTCAGTCTGTTCTTCAGAGAGAGGGACATCAACAGTGGCACTTTCACTGTGCACCACTAGATCTTGCGGCGGGTTGGAAGGTTCTTGGTCGTCCAGAGACATGTTCTCTCGTCTTTTATGTCTTTTAGAGTGTCTAATGAGTTGCCGTCGAATTGTCTTCAGTATTTCACGGGGGAACAAACAATCGACTTCAAAGGGCAAACAGTTCGGCAGGAATCGACCAAGGAAGAGCAAAAAAAAACAGCAAAGCCCGCAGCACCGTGTGTCTAGTTAATTGAGGGGAAATAAAAGCGCAGAAGGTGGTCGAGGTTCTGGCAAAGACACAAATAAGAACGCGTTTCTGTCATTTCAACCAAGTTTTCGAGCTTTTGTTGTTTTTTCAATTTTTGAGAAATTTGTCCATGACGTTGACTTCCTAATCCGGTAACTAAAATTGGGGTTTGTTTCGAGAAAATGAGAAAACTGGGTCGTACGAGGTGATCAATTAGTTATATTTAACGGAATTTTACTGTCAATTCTGGCAAAGAGATCACCCACTACACCCCCATGTTTGCCACCCTGTTTTGCCACCCTTGTGACACCAAATCAGGTGGTCTTCCTTACAGTGACTGAAAAATTTTGTGTCAAAGTCTCATCACATTGAAAAAAAAGCTGTAACAGATTTGAAACATTAAAGGCGATGAAGGTGTAAAAACAACGCGACTTTTGCCACTAATTTTCTGATTGCTCTACGCTTATGATATAACACCTCACTCTCACTATGAAACCACTTCCAAGGCTTGCATTCATACGGTTGTTGTCCACAGAGGGCTCTCAAGTACCTAAGAATAAGGCTCAGATCCCATCATCAAGTAATACGTCTGATCCACAGGAAGATCATGAAATACCTGATTTCTCTTTGTCCAAGGAAGAGATCGATGCCATCACAAACAGTGCATTCATGAAGAGCATCAAGCTCCCTACTATACCTAAAGACATCCCTGAAAAGATCAAGGTCACCTCAAAGTCCATCCCTTTTGAAAACGACTTCTTATCGTATAAGAGACCTGCTAATGTGCCTCCTCCTTTCAAATTCTTACAGCAGACCCAAGAGGACACCCCAAGAAGGCTATCAGTGGGGAAATTTCCAAGACTATCCGTGACACAGCTGTTGACGCAGACTTGGTGTGAACTACGTGATTTCTACGAGATTTATTCAAGACAGAAGAGAGCCGAGACACCTGCGATGGCTAGAGGTCATGAGATCCATTTAGGTTTGGAAAACGCCACACATCCACCAGTGAATGATGAACACCATAGAGAAGCGATTCCAGCTCCTGATCAAAATGCACATGACAAGTTGGTATACGAGGAGATCAAAAGAATGTATAAGCTATACTCTTTGCTACTGATGGGGAGATGTCGTGAAGTGTATGTCCATGGGTTTGTGAATGAAGATACTGGTATAATATTACCGCCTGGTGAACCCCTGAAGAAATCCGATTTGGCAATCACTGGTATCATTGATCATTTATTCCTTAGGTCGAAGGATCTGTCTCATCCATTACAATTGGAAATCCATCATTACAAAGGTGATATCGGAGCCTTAATCAATCATGCCCCAGAGATCATCAAAAGACATAAAGATATTTATAAGCTCACGGTGTGTGACATCAAGACTAGAGCATGGAAGAACATTCCGCAACAAACCTCGGTTATTGAGGCATCAAAATTACAAGTGATGCTATACGAGAGATTATTACGGAATTTCAATGGTGCAGGTTCATATGAGAGCGTATTGGCATATTATCAAAGAAAGAATGTGAATGTTGATGAACCATTGACGCCCGAATACACTGCAATTTGGTCCCTGTTACATCCCTACTTTTTCCAAGATTTCGTTCGTGTTTCTAATGGTGAGAAGATTGGGTATGAACCTTATGATGATTATGATTACTCGGAACATGAAGAATATGACTTGACTTATTTATTAGAAACGATCACTGATGACAATATGATTGAAGCACTAGCACCATTGTTGAAACCCTGGCGCAAGCCATTAACGCTTCGTTACTTCATTGCACAATCATCAAGATTGTTGACCAGTGTCTCCCAACTGTTAGATGGTGATCTACGTATCCAATACTATCACAAAAGTGACATGTTCAAAGAGATCAAGTTTCAGTACGATGAATCCCTTACTGATCAAGTCGCTAAACACGCTGTGGATTTCTGGTTTGGTCATAAGGATCCGGAACCGATCTCTCCTACATTCCAAAGCATCAATGAGAAATGTCGTTTTTGTGATTTTAGATATCATTGTTCCTGGAAGAATCAAGCCATCAACACACATACAAAAGTAAAAACATAAGCAAACAACCTTGAAAAAATGTAATTAAGTCTAAAATGAATGCAAATATATATACAACCCAGGATAAAGACCATATCTCTATTTAATCAAATAATACTTCGCCATCTCGTACGCCGTCCAACACACGGCAGTTGATGGGACATTGGACACAATTCTAGGTCTCGTACCTTTCCAGAACCCATTCCAGCCCTCCTTGTTATATATAGCCCTTGAGGCACCCACCAATGAATTGATCTGTCTCACTTGTGGGTCTGAGCTTAGACCTTTGGTCTGTAGGAAGGTCTTGACACAGTCCAGTGGTGTTGTTAGTGCAGCGGCAACACCACCGGCAATACCACCCGCTAGACAATGCTTCAAGGGGTCATGAGTCCCCGATGGGTTGAGGATCTTGGTGGAACTCTCATAAACGACAAAGTTTAAAGCCGTGAATGGGATTGTCATAGCAATGGTTGTTGGATAACTGTAGTATAACGATCTAAAACCTTCATTCTTGATCAAAGAAGTGGCAGTTCTAAGGAAATTACCCTTGTTTCTCCCCACAGTATCGATTTGCATATGCTGTTTAATAACGTCAAAGGGATTCATCAATGCCTCCGAGGTGATGGTGGCTGCACTACCAGCAATAGCGACCTTCAGAGGCTGATGGCCCTCATCATCACCGACAAGTTGCTTCTTCACGTATTCATAAGTTCCAAAGTAGACAGCATGCGCAGGCCCAGCACCCAGAATCACTGAGCTTGTGCCCCTCCAGAGTGCGAACCAGCCCTCTGTGGATGAGATCCTATAGATGTTGGAGAAGATCCCATGCTGTTGGACCATAGACACACCGGATAGTGCCTGCATTCTGGTCTTCAGGGCGTCCACTGGGTACATCACCGTGTGCTCCAGGATCCCAGCAAAGGCACCAGCGAGGCACTGGGCAGTCAGGGTGGCACCCTCAGGCAGGGCCTCGTAGTCGATTTCGTCTGGGGTACTGGAGTACTCGTGGTGCGGTATTGGCGGGTGTTGGACGTGTTTCGCCTGTGTTTTTTGCAATGATTCAGCAGACATCGATGTGTGATTGTGTGTGGGTCTTTCTGTGGTGGACAAGTCCGTAGAGTGCAAATATATCAAATATAGACAGTTTTTTGGGGTGTCAAAAGATTGAATCCGAATAATTTTCGAGTTATAAGCGTGCATGAAATGGGGACAGTTCGGATCTACTACTTCTACAGTGGCCACATTATATCAAGGGCATATCTCATTAGTATTATTAGTATTAGGTGGCTGCTAGATGTCCCCCCATACTCAGTCCAGGCACTCAGTCCAGCATGTTCTTGATGGTGTAAGTCGTCAGGAACGGCAGGCTCACCGCCAGAAAGCTGTACTGGAAGATGTACACCATGGACAGGTACTTCATCTGGATATCCTTCCCGTTGCTGAAGGCCGCACACAGATAGATCAAGCTGGTGGCACATGGCAGTCCAAAACTCAAACAGCAGACAAACATGAGGATGGTGTCGTCTGCAAGCCAATGGATCCGTTTCTTCAGGGCATTCATGAACAGAATCCCAATGATTGGAAGGATGCAAAGTCTTAATAGAGCCAAACAGAATGGTGGTAGCCAAATTCGTCCACCTTCAGTACGTTCGTCGTTCTCACTGATTGATAGTCGTGACAAAGTGGCACCCAGGATCAGGATACCAAAGGGAACACACGGTTGTGCTAAGTAATTGGTGAAGTCCATGATCCAACTCAACGGTGGGTTCCCATCTGGAGCATTAGGAAACGAATATTGTGGAGTCTTGACAAACAATGTTTGGACCCATGGGATCATAGCAATTGTTAAGGCAACAATCATCGTGAGAGCAAGGGGTCTTTTGCAATTCTCGAAGAAGAATTTGATAGCAGTCACTGGTGAGAACTTCTTGTTTAGAAGGTGCTGTTTGATAATCTTTTTGTAGTTCAGTTCAGAAGGTTTGTAATCCTCTGCGAGGCTTTGTAAATCTTGTGATTGGTTCTTTCTCCTTAGTTCCCTATTGGATATGTTGGACCGCACTTTTTGCAATTGGACTTCTTTCTCCTCTTCATCACTGAGCTTGTAATCCAACTCAATCAACATGATGGCACCACAATTGAACTGAATGACAAAGTAAACAGATAAGAAGATGATGATGTAACTCTGGCCCTTTTCGATCTGCTCGTCGGTGAAGATGGACCCTAACGCAGTCAAGTAGGCAATAGGCAGTTCAGCCACATTAGGGAACAACCCCACGCTAACACAACCACCAAACCATTTCCTGGGCACTTTTGTCGTGAAGTAGACGATAAGACCAAAAACGGCACCAACACCATAAACCACCACCGAGACCAGACAAATGACGCCGATTTGGTTGATGTCTGCGTTTGTGATGTTCTGCACAATCTTGTTGAACATCAGACAGGGCAATAGCAATTTCACCACCAAGTTGGATACTTTCTTACATGTCTCCACCGTTAGGACGTTTCTACGGCCCAGGAAAAATCCCACCCCAATGATGCAGTAGATCTTGAAGATGGGCTTGACTGCGGTGTACACGACCTGGCCGATGTCTGTGTCGCTGACGGCCATTGTGTGTGTCTTGCGTGTGTCTTCCAGGGGTTGTAATGGTGTAGAGTGATGTAAATAGTGGAAATGATATTAAAATGATATTAAAATGATGTTAAAATGATGTAAATGATATAAATGATCTTAGTCAACTTGAGATATTTCCCCGAAAGGAGATTAAATGGACTTTCCCAATGAATCCCATAAATAAATAAATAAAAAACTTGTCACATTCACAACCACCAGACAAAGAGCACAGAAACGAGGCTCTGCCAGTCATCAAAGATGACAATACCCCTGGGCAACATCATCTACTCGGCGTTCAAGCCGTTCATCAAAATCTACCTGCTCATCGGCTGTGGTTATCTCTTGGGAAAGAGAAACACACTGACTGTGGACGCCACGAGAAACGTCTCTGACATCGTTGTCTCTGTGCTGCTGCCCTGTCTGATCTTTGACAAGATCGTACGGAACCTAGAGAACGGTGACATCAAACAAATAGGGATCATAGGGCTCGTATCATTGACATTGGTCGCCTACGGTGGGATTGGATCTTATATCTGCTATCTAATAGGAAAACCAAGTTATTGGCATGGTGGTTGCCTGGCCGTGGGGCTCTTGCCTAACATCTCAGACCTACCTATCGCCTACTTACAAACGTTTGCCACGGGTTCTATCTTCACTGAGGCCCAAGGTGAGAAAGGTGTCAGTTATATTTGTATCTTCACTGCATTCCAAATCATGTATCAATTCAACTTTGGGCTTAATAAGTTAATCGGTTGGGACTTTTCACAACAGATGGCTGCTAATGACGAGGAGCAACAAAACAAGTCTCCCGTGGTTTCTTCTCAAAAGACTGAAGATCAAAACGAAGACCAAGAGATTGAAATTGAAATTGAAATTGAGGACCAAGATGAAGTTGATGAAGCTGATGAAGATATGAACGCTATACCATTGACAAGACTATCGACAAAATCCACTGCTTCCACATCTCATTTATACGGGAGATCCAGTGCCTCAATAAGGAGAACCACATCACACATGTCATCGATGGATGATATCATCAGAGAGTACTCACAGGCAGATGCAATCAAGAGAGAGACATCCCGAGTGAGACCTGGTGAATTAACAGAACTAAAAGTTGTGCAAGTTCCTAAGAAACAGTCCAAATGGATGACATTCATCTTGTTCATGCTTGATAATTTCAAGAAACCGCTTTCAATCTCATTAGTCCTTGGGATTGGTATTGCCATGATCCCATGGTTACGTGCATTGTTTGTCATTAATCACCAAGTCACTTTGAAACCTGCTCCTGATCAATTACCTGCATTGTCATTCATCATGGACATCACTAGCTATCTGGGGAACGCATGTGTTCCCTTAGGTTTATTGATCATTGGTGCCACGTTATCAAGGTTGAAGATTGGTGAGATGCCTCAAGGTTGGTGGATCACACCAATGTGTTTGACAGTAATGAGGCTAATCATCGGACCAATCATCGGATCCTGTATCATTTTTGGTTTGCAAAAGGCCAATTGGTTCCATAACGACCCTGTGTTGCAATTCGTGTGTTCATTAGTCTGGGGGCTACCTAATGCAACTAGTATCATCTACATTACAGCTTTTTATTCCCCAGCCAACAACGATGGCCGATATCATCAGATGGACTACCTGGGCTTGACATACATTTTCCAGTATCCGCTCTTGGCCATCAGCCTGCCCTTCCTCACGACGTTTACGATGAAAGTTCTCATGGATTATTAACATGTATTGAAATCAGAATAATATACCCTTTTTACAATAAAAGGGAAAAAAGAATTCCTGTAGGAAGATATATATCGAAAACGCAGTTACCAAAGAATGCTTGGAAATTTTAAAAAAGAAAGCTTGGGTATGAGGTCGTGTTCGAGCATTGCTCTCGCTTCCTTTTCCCCTCCATTCAACAATCTGAACACTGTTGATGCAGTGAATAGGAAGCTGTTCGTATCAAAGAAAAGAAAAAAGATGAAAGAAAGAAAGAAATTTTGTTAATTCTGAAATTTTTTTATACTTGGTTCCATCCCCGCGAAAATTACCCGATTCAGTGGTGACACAAACGAAAATGGCAGTTAAAGAGGTTTTGTAAAAAAAGGAAACAAAATTAGGGCGAAACTCTCTACGAAATAAATACTACATTTTGCCACATTCAAATCACAAAAACTGGCTATTTTCCCTTCCTGCATACATACAAAGATCATGGGTATTCTCATAGCGAGCACAATCACTGGTGCCCGGCGAAACGTGAGACGCAAACGGGTCAGAATCGCTGAAGATGAGGTACAAATGGGATCTAACACTACCAACGACCACTTGTCCACTATGGAGCCCTCACCACCACAGAGACTGAGACGTCGTAATGCCAGGCGCTGGCTTAGAGCCGATATGCGTCCCGCACGTTCCGCGTTAACTGGGAACTCCTACTCCTTTGGTCTGCCTGCTCATGACCTGGTTACACATGAGGACTCTAATGAAGCTATGGATAATGGTGTTCCTCCCACAAACAATGCTTCCAATTCCGTTGCCACACCAACTGCTAATGACAATTCCCTCCTGATAAGACAATGGGAGAGAAGAGCCGATGACTTACGGAGAAGACTAGGTGATGATATCAATTTTGATTTTACCAACCTTAGCAGTAATGAGCCGAGTGCTTTCACCAGCATGAGACAAGTTGATACCAATGACCAAGGCAACACAATATACCCACGAAGAGTGGAGAATGACGAATTGCATAGACAGAGTATCGATTACGAGACCAGGCGAAGAACCTTGGGACAGGTTCGAAGAATCAGAGAAAGATTTGCCAGAGTGTCGCCTCCAAGATCTACACAACAACGAGATTCAAATGTTGGCCGTCGTATCCCTAACGGTCCAAGGATTGGTGGCCATTCCGGATTTACTGCTCTCCATAGAGCTGACGCCGCTAGACAAATGGGTTATTCGTTTGGTTCTTTAAGAGAGTATCTTCAATCACATAATCCTGATGAGATGTTTGATGATGACTTGGAAAGAGACTTGGAAAGAGACCAGGAACATGAAGGTGAAGGTGAAGGTGAAGGAGATTCCAATCGTAATAACAATGATGATGAGGCGTTGAGAATCATTTTCCAGCAAAGAGTACCCACCAATGAGGAGGTTGTTAGATTTGCTTTACCAAATGACAACGACAATGGATCATCTAGAAGAAGACCGGAATCCTCTGGATCTGGGGCTAATGATTCCAGGGCAAGAGTAACATCACCAAACATAAGAAACAGAAACAGAAACAGACATGCAACAGTGACTGCCATTGACGATTACGATGATGATTATGACGTCACTTGGACATTACACCGTCCAACTTGATGTGTAAACATAGCTGAGAATTAGAAAGAAGAGCAGGAGTTTCTTCACATTTATCTGGGTTTAATTCATGGGAACGGTTTGTTATAATAGTCTTTCAGACTTGAAGTAGTCTATTGTTTACAAGATAAAATAAGTAGATCATTTTCTCATTAACACATAAATAAGCATAAACAAGGGCTCAACCAAACCATCCAGGAGTGAAATTGACAAAGGTCAATCTTAATTCTCTGGCACCAACTTACCCACAACAGGGTACTTCTTGGTGAAATGTTCCTCCCAACCATCTAGAGCCTCAATATCAGCTGGGGTCAAGTCTTGTAAATCATCAATAGGTTGATCAAACGATCTAATAACCTCAAAATCAAACGAGTTCAAAGCCAACCCTCTAGAGGCATCATGGCCGGCAAAGTTGGAGTATGGTCCACTTGGCCCATAAAACTGGCGACCTGCAGTGACATCGAATACGGTGCCCTTGACTGCGATGAAGATCTTCTCATCATCATGACCATTGAACTTGGATAGTGTGCGTGGGGTGAAGACACCCTCGAGGATCGGGTCCTTCTGGGAACCGGAGGTTTCGGCAGTTGGGTCTGAGGTCTTGACTGGGAAGAAGAAGTCTTTGAAGAAGGACATTGTGTCTGTGAACGTCTGTGAATGTCTGTGTGGCTCTCAGTTTGTTTGTTGTTTTTTCTAATCATTTGATGAAAATAATTAAACGAGGAAAAAGTCATCACCAAACTGAAATCAGTTGATTCGATAAGAAAAGCACTCAATGCCAGCCATCGAACTTGATGACCTCACAGTCAACAACAGGGGTGTGCTCCAGTTGATCAACGAGACTGTTCTTCCGACAAGATACCCGGAGGACTTTTACGAAAATGCCCACACACTGGGTTTCTCCAAGTTAGGTGAGTGGTCAAAACAAGAGAATGATTTCATTCAAGATCTGGATTACTAACAAAGCAATCAGCCTTCTACGGTGAAGTCCCTGTCGGCGCAGTCAAGGGCAAGCTCACCATCCCACCGAACTCCAAGATCCCAAATGGCGTGTATATCGAGTCATTGGCAGTGTTGGAACCATACAGACATAGAGGCATTGGTAAGAAACTTGTTGATTTCATCGTAGAACAGGCAAAGGACTCTTATGTCCATGAAGTAACATTGCATGTGTGGGTGGAGAACAATTGTGTTATTGAATGGTATGAAAAGTTGGGATTCACTGAAAAGAGTAGAGTGGAAGATTATTACAAAGAACAGAAATTGGACAATCCAACTGCTGTGTTGTTAAGTAGAAAATTCTAATGGAATGATGTTGGGTTTGTGATATACATATGCCAATTGTATGCCAAATATATGCCAATTGTAGTGTTGTTTATCCCATTTACCTTAAACCTGCGTTTTCTCCTGTGGAATACAATGAGTTAGTACTAAAATTGTGGTAATCATGGCACTCTCCCTTCGTAAAGTTCCAGTTCATACCCTTCAGCTTATGCTAATTGATGAGATTAGGATCAGCTAGTACCTAGTCTTTTAGTTAGACAACGTAGTAGTTAAAAGGGTGACGCCACTGACTTTTGCACAATACCTTTGGTAATTTATTATTCCGCGGTTACAATTCACATAATAGAGCTAATTGATTTTAAAATTCAAGAATAAAAAAATTGAAGTCTTTTATTATATTCACAGATTGTTTATTGCTTGAACAATTGAGTAGTAATATTATGTATAATTATATCTCAAGTAGCTAATCTCACAAGGTTTAGAATATTGGTTGGCTGACACAATTTTAAGGACTTTCCATTTTGATTGTTGACACCTTGGCCCGAGATCTGAGATCCATATGAATCTTGGAAAAACTGTTCAATAAACGTTGTTACAAGAGACGCAATCTAAAGCTGCTGGGACCTATATATATATATACCTATAAATTGGGATGTACGCATCAAATTTGGTGTCAGCAAATAACTACTTGAAAAAATCAAAATAGAAGGGTTCTATATTCGTGAGCCAAGGTGGTTTCATCATTCAATCATCTTCATCTTCTGTGTCAGTATTTATATCAGTGAAATCACTCTCCTCTTCTTCTTCCAAATCACTGTCATCATCACTGTCGTCGTCAATCTTGGAGACTTTTTCTCCCTTAATGGCAGCCATGGCACCAGCGATTGAGTCCTCTTCTGGGTCTGGAATATCATAATCAACTTCCTCTATCTTAGGTGGGTTCTCAACATGCATTATCACAGTGGTGTCTAGATCCGGTGTGAAGTAGTCTAATGATTTGATGATGATTCTGAACTGGTATTTACCTAATTGTTCTGGAGTTGGGTTGGAGACTTGGAATTTCAAAGTACCATATGTTAATTTGGAACCATCTTTATATTCTGATTCTGAAAGTTCCAGGTTTGACAAGTCCAAGTTTTCAAAAATGGTTGGGGCTTCAGCAATTTTACCATCTTTTTGTAAGATGACAAATCCAATGTAATTAGAGTTCTTATCAATTGGGAAATATGGGGCATAAGCCTTTGGTAATAATGGCTGATCATTCATGATTTTGTATGGGTCCCTTAAAGCTTCTAAAGTTTCTTCTTCTTTCAATTTAGATTCATCTAATGGGGCTTCACCATGATGCTCTGGAGATTTGATTAAAACTTTGACAGAAATGTAAGCATTAGAAGCTGGAGTGACAACGGATTCACCTGGAACTTTGAATTCAGCTTTGATTAGTTTTAAAGTTGGAATATGAGTAGCAACGTGCAAGGTTTCTTTCAATTTGGTTTCATCTTTGATACCCAAGACTTGTTGAATTTTATCTTTTGATAAAGTTAACAATTTTCCTAATCTTACAATATTTGATTTGTTCACTGCTGATGGATCAACATTTGGTAATTGTAATAGTTCATTTCTTGGATTTTCTGGTAGAGCTTGGATAAAGTGTTTTAAAGTTTCAATAGCAATGACGGAGACTTCAGTGTTTCTGAAACCAGCAGAAATGTCAACCAAACCATTGATCAAATGTGGAACAAGAGAGATGATTTTTAATTCAGTGTCATTTAGTTCTTTTCTGGCCAAATGTTTGTCAAAGACATTGATGATTTCCTCCTTTGATAAGCCAAATTGTTGTAATTCATAAGTTTCACTCAAGTAATTTTTTTTGATGGTGTCAAAAGTGGTAACATTAGCTGGGTTGTAGTTGAGTAAGTTTTCAACGTATAAATTAGCAGTATCATTGTGGATACCTCTCTTGGTGTATGATTTCGTCTTAGTCCACCATTTACTGACAATAGTTGGCAATACAAGGCCGATCAAGATGATGTACAAAACTAGCAAGAATGGAGAACTCTTACCTTCAATCAAGAACTTAGGCAAGGCAATCCCATGGGAAGCTTGTTGTGGGCCATCTGGATGACCGTATTTTTCGTAGTTCTCTTTGATGACCTCGTCAGTTAGAGCCTTGTAGGCCTTTGAGATCAAGACGAACTTCTCTTCCAGTTCCTTCTTTTCTTCTTCGCTAACATCGCTCTTGATCTTATCTGGATGGAACTTAACAGATAGCTTTCTGAAGTGTGATTTGATCTCTCTATCAGTGGAACCATAATCAATATCCAAGATCTCATACGGATCAAATGAGGTAACGTTTGGCCTGATCTCGGTGGAGGAGATGTGTTTGACCAGCAGAATGATGGAGACCCAGCCAAAAAGCAGCAGCAGGTTCCTCTTTGTCAGCCATCTGGTTCTCGTGGCTTTCTTCTTATAAGAAACCACGTTCTTTGGTCCGTTAGCCAGCTTAATAGAGCCCTGAACCTCTTCTTTTGTTGTTCTGTGCAAAAACCCGCTCATAGTAGCGATTGAGACGGGGACAACGGCCACGGAGAGCACTGCCAGGGCAAAGACCGGCCAGGTCTCGCTATGTTCGTCGTAAGAGTAGCGCGAGTCCATTTTTGCCTCTGTTTTTAATGTATTTAACAGTAACGCCCTTCTCTTTTCTCATTTAAAAACACGTCGACAAAATTAAAAATTCATTTTGGTTCGCGAACTCGTTTTATAAAGTTTTTTTTTTCATTTTTCGAAAAAAAAAACATCACCAAAAAACTAAAACTTAATAGAAGAACACTAACACTTGGACACAAAGCAACAAAGCAACCCACAAGCCAGAGTTGCTGCTTGTTAACGCCATGAGCTTCAACAGACGGTACGATTCGAACATGAACATGAACATGAACAGTCAGGGCAATGGCCCAAGAATCACGGGCCCGGGTCAGCAGCTGAACCAGATGGCACAAAGAACTGTGGACCAGAATTTGATACCAATCGAAATCAGAAATTGGCAAGGTGCATCCAAGGATGAGCTGCTTTCCTTCCTATCCAGAAAGACCAGGATATCTTTGATCAATGCCAGAGTGGAAGGTGATGCTGTTGTTGGTTATGTGAGAAACGAGAGTGATGCCCAATCTTTGATCAAATGGAGTGGTGTCAGATTTGCATCCAATGCCCTAAGGATCTCCAAACCAGCCAACCAAGCAACTTCCAACACCATTGAACTATTGAAAAGATTCCTACATAGACGTTACAACAGGGATGCTAAGCTATTAGACTTGACCAACATTGCAAGTGATGCTGAGCTTCAACAACAAGGTGCCTTTGGTTCTATATCAACCCAATCCAAAATGTTCCCTGCTTTGATGAAACTTGCATCACAAGAGAAATTTGACGTTGAGAGTGTTAGTTTATCTGAAAACAATCTTGAAGATCTATCTGGTGTTACTACTTTATCCCAAACTTATCCAAAATTGATCAATTTGGCCATCACAAACAATAGAATAACAAGACTGAGATCTTTAGAAATCTGGAAAAACAAGTTCAAATTCTTAAGAGAATTACATTTATCAAATAACCCAATATGTACAGATGTGAACTACAAAAATGAAATTGCCAAAATATTCCCAAAACTGGTTATTTTAGATGGTATTGTCATTAGAGATGAAAGTAAACTTAATGCCATTTATCAATTACCTTTCTTGAAGAAACAATTCTTCTTCGAAGATGCTGAAATTCAACAACTCTCCACACAATTCATTTCAAATTTCTTACAATTATGGGACACTAACAGATCACAATTATTACAGCTTTATACTCCAGAATCCCAGTTCTCGATCTCAGTTGATTCGTCAGTCCCAAACGATGCTTCAGCTTCTAACGTTGCCTTTGGCCATTATATTCCAATTTCAAGAAATCTTTCTCGTGTTTCAAGTGAAAAGACTAGACAACAAAGATTAGGTAAAGGTCCACAAGAAATCATGAAGTTGTTTCAAAATATCCCAAAGACTAAACATAAACTAGCTGAAAACCCGGATCTTTATTCGGTTGAAAGTTGGAGATTTCCACAAGTCAATGGGTTTATAATATCATTGCATGGTGAATTCCAAGAGACTGGTGCCCCAGAGGTTGATGCTAATGCTCCTCAAGCAAGAGGCCATCGTCGTGGTGGTATAAGCTCTTCAGGCTCGAATAGATTAACACCGAAATCATTTGATAGAACTTTTGTCATCGTCCCAAGTCCAAATGGGTTAATTATTGCTTCTGAACTATTGATTGTTAGACCAATTGCCAATGCCAATGCCTGGAATGAAAAGGAAAGTGGGGCAGTTGCTTCTCAAGTTCCACAACCTGCCCAAACACCAACAGACACACCACCTGTCAGTGCTGGTGGTCCAGTTGGTGCTCTTCCAGACATTCAATTACCACCAGGTGTCAACATTACACCTGATCAAAAGGCCATCGTCACCAGATTACACATTGAGACTAAATTGAACTTACATTTCACCTTGTTACTTGCCGAACAAAGTGGTTGGAACTATGACAATGCATTACAAGGTTTCAAACAGTCCCATATGAACGGTCAAATTCCACCAGAGGCATTCCAATGAATTATAAAAAGTTGTTTATAGTGTCTTATATTTTTAATGAAACAACCATTTTCTGCCAGTTCATCATCATAATTGACGGACTCGCACAAAACAATGAATCAGAGCAAAAACTATCTCATTGTGCTATATAACTACTAATCGTCTGTAGTTTCTACGAGTAGCTGACCGCTGACATCAAGAAATAATGTGGTATATTTCAATGATTTCTCTATATAATGAACCAAATACTGCATGAGCAGAATATCAAAAGAATATACCGAACATTGTGAATAATCAAATATCAAAAGATAAAAAAAAAACACATATAGTTATTAAAAATGACAAATTCATGGCTATAATATATTATAGCTGATTATTAAAAAGGGTGGCCAGAATTGGATAAAATGAGTGACCAATAAGTATTTTTTTTGTTTGGGTATTGGAAAAAAGGAGTCATGAACCATGAATGGTATAAAATATCGTTAAGAGTTGTTTGTTATACTGTTTAGACATTATTGAAGTTTTCTTCATCAGCGGATGAATTCGAATTGTTTGAACCCTTTTGAATTTCACTGATTTCCTTTTCAGTTTCAGCTTGTAGGGCAGCTAGTCTCTTACTTTCCTCTTGAGCCTTCTTGATCATAGCAGCATAACCATAAGTAGAAGTCTGTCTTAATTTTGGACCCCATTTCTCCAGGATCCATGGGACAGGGCATAGAGCTAAGGCAATGAAGGCAAAAGTGGAACTGGCCCAGTCGTTACCTAATCTATGGTACATTTGGACAGTGAACAATGGGAAGGCAGAAGAAAGAAGGTATCTGAAGAAATTATTCGCAGCAAGAGCAGAAGCTAATGATAATGGTGGGTAGGTCATTGAGAAGTAGTTGATGATACAGAAGAAAATCAAGATCAAACCGAAACCGAATGGGACACCAGCAAGAACTGGAGAGATCCAATGAATAGAAGATCTAGAGGTCCAACCGAACCAGAACAAAGAAGGTGGTAAGGCAACACCACCAATCTTACATAGAATCAATCTTGATTCTGGAGCATCAAAGATCAAGTTTCCTTGTGCATCACGTTTACCACGAGTACCATCTGCGTTTTTCTTAAACCAGACAAATCTGTCAAGGTAAACGTATACAGCAGTACCCAAGAAGAAACCAACCATGATACCGATGAAGGCTAGACCAGAGATACCAAGTTCCATCTTATAGACACCTCTGAAAATCAATGGATAAGCTTCGAAGAACCCGAATAAAACGGCAAACACAAAAGCAATGTAGATAGAGAAAGCCATCACAATTGGTTCAACAAATAACATTTTGATTGGGGTGATAATAGTGACGAAGAAGATACCAATCAAGAATTGACCAGTGGAGATTTTTGACTTGGAGAGTTTGATACCTCTCTTCTTAGCTCTAGCTTTTAATAGAACTGGCTTGTAAGTTTCAGGAGTTAAAAGAACTGGAACCAAGACAACACCGGAAACCATCAAGTTAACCCATAATGTCCATTTCCAACCTTTCTTTTCAGCAACAAACCCACCAATGATAGGACCCAAGACAGGACCCATGAATGGGGCAAGACAAAAACCACCCATAGCGATACCCATCATTTCAAATTCCCAAATATCGGCAATGGTACCACCAGCAACAGCCATGGCTGGAGATGCAACCAAACCTGAGAAAAATCTTAGCACTAGGATGGTTTGAATGTTTTTAGCTAAGCCAACACCCATGGTAAAAAGCATAGAGATTGGTAATGAAGTGATGTAAACGATTCTTCTACCAAACATTTCAGACAATGGAGCAGCAGCAACCGGACCAAAAGCTAGACCCACCAAGTAAAGACTTAAACCAGAAATGGCCAATTCTTGACTCACGCCCATCTCCAACACGATATCTGGGACACCACAAACGAATAATGAGGAACCAAAAGAGATAACTAGACATATCATAGCAGTGGCCATGGTAGCAAACCATCTTTTAGCATTTGACCAGTTTTTTGGATTATCCTTGTCAGTTGGCGAATCCCAATCTAGTTTACTGGCATCGATACCTTCCTCTTCGGAGTCTTCACCATTTAAGGTAGCCAATTCTTGAGCTATCAGAGATTGTCTGGTGATAGATTTTCTTGAGATGGTTTTTTGTAATGCTAGATGGAAGTCCTCAGAACCAATACCTGGTTGGTGATTGATTTGTTCGGTGACTGGAGGACCATAAGGACTGTCCACATCATCGAAGGACTTGTGTGATCTCAAACTGGTAATTTTGGATAATGGAACACCTTCTCCAGTAAAGTCTTCAGTTTCAGAGGCTTCAGCATTCAATGGTGTTGCTTGGTAGGTAGCGTCTTGTTCGATGGTAGACTGAGAACCAACGTCATCAATGTCGGTAGTTTCGATGTTTGGGACTGGGAGCGTTCTAGGTTCATCAGTGACATGAGATCTGGCGCTTTCGTAGTCTGTAGAGGTGTATTGTGACTCGGACAACGAATGAAGAGAGTTCTCTCTCTGGACATTTCCCAATTGTTGTTGTTGTGCCTCTCTCAAGGCCTGTTCTTCTTCTCTTGAAGGATTGACGACACCCATGACTGTGAATAAGTGTTGTTTCCAAAGATTCAAGACATTGGCAACCGCAGAAAACGATAGAAAAAGGATTCTTTGTGGTTATTTAAATATTATAAGATTTCGGTTAAGAATTTTTAGAATCAGCCACATCAGGAAACTAATCTGAATTTAAAATTGAGTTGTACCTCGGAACAAACAAACTTGCATATGCGAGGCACCAAAAAGGGTAAATTCCGAGATTCTTTCTTTTAACATAGGACTTTAATATAGAAACACTAGGACAAAAAAATGATCCAATCCACCCCAGGGTCAGTAGTATACAGTACCCAACCTACCTTAGTTGGACTTAGTTCTTCCCACAATGTCAGACGTTTCTCCCGTATAAAGTCCATATATCCAAGATTTCTTCAAAGGAACGAAAACCGAGGGCTGACAAGCATTAAGTCGCAGGAGTCCACAGCTTCAGACTAACAGCCTACGGGTGTTTGCAAAAGAAAAGACTTAGGTGGAAGCTCGCTATAGGCTAGGGGTAGCCTAGGCGGAACGCTAGTCAGAAACAAAATTTTAAATTGGCTAGGTGCAAGTCTCTTTCTAGTGAAGAGACATCGGACGTTCGGGGTTTACGGTTTTAAAAACTAAATGCCGAAATTAAAATCTGCAAGGATCGGGGGTTTTCGGTTTTAAGAGCTAAACACCGAAAGTAATAATCTAATAATGCTCTTCTCGTCCGAAAAGATCAACGACTGTTATAAACTGTGGAGCTTATCAACCTTTGTGTTCCTCTTTGTGGGGTGTAAGACCGCTAAACCCTAACCCCGAGAACATTTTGCTTTTCGGAGGGTGTCAACGAGAGATTGGTACATAACCTTGCTTGTTATTCACTGTAAAGGACATTGGGCAATTGGGGAAAGTGAAGTTTCAGTTGCTAGGTACTACCATACCAAATTATCTAGTTAATAGAAGACCAGTTTAACAGAAATAACAATCATCGAACCATCAAGACATGACGATGATCAAAGAATCAAAGAATGATCATTGAACCATTGGTCAATCAAGACCATATTAACTATATATATATAACATCCCACTTTCACTACAGCTTTTTTTTCCTTAATACATTTTGCTATTGTTCTACAGCATCTATTTAACTAGTTAATTAGTCGATACAGGATACTACAAGCGCCTTTACACACTCATTAAGAATAAGTAACGTCATTTAGAAATCAAATCATAAACACAAACTGCACATCACTGAACAAAGATCTTACAGCCTTCCTGAATCAAGTTCCCAATTCTATTGATCTCGTATTGAATATCTTGTTTATCAAATTGATCCAAAGCGTCACGAACACCTGGGAAACTAAACCATTCAAATTGACCTAAAGTTGGATCAGGTTTGAAGATCTGAGGGCTAATCAACAAGTTCTTGAACCATTTTCTACCCAATAAACCCTGTTGGTCTAAAAATACTTTCTCCACAGTGTTTAATCTGGAGTTCCAGTTCCAACGATGAACTGATAACAATGAAGGTTCAATACCGGCATCATCATCGACCAAGTCCTTCCAAGCGTTCTTCCAAAGTTCCAAATCTTTACCAATCTGCTTTAGACGTAGTAAACCTTCCAAAATTGGATTGAAATCAAACTGTTCATTAGGTCTCTTGACATGGGCGTAGTTCTGTAAATCCTTGAACTGAGTGTCCAAATTATCAACATACGAAGTGATGTCAAATGGAATCAGAGGGTCATCAATGACTGAGATGATTGTTCTCATGACCAGCTGGACTAAAGTTGAATGTTTCTTGAAGCCCGGGTCATACTTCTCGTCTTTGAAATTGTCAAACGTATCAAGACATGAATCCTTTGGATAATCAAAGCCTTCATAATTAAAAGTCATAACAGGGACACCTTCAATCATAAATGGAACATAACTCCCCCAATCATCAAAGCTCTTCTTAACAGTGATATTGAAATCATTCTTGAACGACTCAACAGTGGATGATAATAAGCCTGAACTTCTAACAACTAGATCATCACCAGAAATGGCATCCGTCAGATCAATGTAAGCAATGGCTTCATTTTTGATTTCTCTCATCTTAGCCTCAATCAATTCACTGATACCTGCATAGTTGTATTCACCACCATCATAAGAGATGAAGTAGATAGAACGTAATGGGGTCCAATCAAACTTGACTTTCAATTTGGTGAACAATTGGACTAATTCCAACAGGATGGTGGTACCAGTATTTGGATTCACAGCACCTTTACAAATGGCATCACGCTGGGCACCGACAATGATGGCCTGCTCAGCTTGTTCTTTACCTTCAATCTTTCCCAAGACGTTCCAAATGCTGTGATCTTGTTGGATGTTGACATTGTTCTTTAGTTGTAATTGCACGGAGTTACCATCACCACTGAATTGACCATCTTGGAATCTGAAACCAGAATTTAGTTTGTCCATGATTGGCGATGATTGGTTTCTAGATAATGAAACAGTTGGGATCTTGATGATTGAGGAGTCTTTCAAAGTTATTCTTTGTCCCACGGTGGACGAAGACCAGCCCGGTGATAATGGATCGCCCATGTAGAATTGTGGAATGGCATCTGACTTTCTTTGAACCATCTCTGGGTACTGCTCGTTAACTGAGATGAACATCACACCTTTGATACCATAATTTGAGGCAGTTAGTAACTTTTGGGAAGTTGGAATATCACCATCATGTTTGATTATGGCAATATTGCCCTCTATTTGAACTTCATTATCCAGCAGCGTGTCAAAATCAGACTTGTAACCATAATTGGCATAGATAACATTGGCAGTGACATCACCATTGCATGATAGTGGGTTAAATTGTTGCGTTAGGTCTATCAGGGTATCATCGTACTTGATAAAAGTCTCATTAGGGAAATTCAAAAACGTCTTCATCTCATCCAGGTTGATAACGTTCATATCACTCTCTTTAAAGAAGGCATGCACAAACTTAGCAAGCGTCAAGTCACCCTTTGTACCAGCAACATGATCCATAGATGACAAATACTCCAGGTTCTCCTCCATGTTCTTCAAGTCCACACTGTCTCTAACAAAGTCTAACAGGGCAGTATGGTCACTAAAGGAGCTGTTCAAGCCGGAACCGTCCTGTGGGAACACTCCTGTGAAGGAGAGCAGGTAGACTATTATACTGATGAAGATAACGTAGACAAATCTCTTAACAATAAGCGGGTTCCCCAGTCTGGCCAGGTAGCTATCCGCCTTCAGCGACAGGTGGGCCCAGGCCTCAGCAACCGGGTCCAGGATCCGCATGACGGGCACTTGAACTTTGTGCCACTGTTCCTTCAAGCGTAGAGACGCCACTCTGGCCCGGTGCACGAGCCCAGGCCCGCCTGTCGCTGTGTTGTCCTCAATTTGCAGTTCCTCCATCTCCTCCATCTCGCGCGCCAGCGAGTCCTGCGAAGAGCGGGCGGCCTCCAGGTCATTGCCAAAGTCGTCTTCTGCTCCGTCGTAGGCCGGTGGCTCTGCGGGAAGCTCGTTGTAGCGCACCATTGTTGTGTGGTTTTGATAAGAAGAAGATCTGTAGTAGAGATTTGCCTCGTTTTTTAATAATTTCATTTTGTTACCGAAACACCAAGAAACAAGAAAGGACCAATAGGTTCAGAGATGGTGAACATAGCGTGAGTAGCCCGGTAATCGGCGGATCAGCAACTAAAGGCAGCTACTAACAACTTTCAGCATGGTCTGTGACTTTTTCTACCCTCAGCCCGGTGGTGTGGAGTTCCACATTTATCATTTGGCACAGGTGAGTGGACAATGGGCAATTGTCATAGAGTGGGAAAACTAACAGGTCATCAGGAACTAATCAGCAGGGACCACTCGGTGATTGTGATAACACACGCCTATGGCAACAGAAAGGGCGTGAGGTATCTGACAAACGGGCTCAAGGTGTACTACATCCCATTCTTCGTGTTCTATAGACAGACAACTTTCCCAACAGTGTTCAGTGCATTTCCCCTAATACGAAACATTCTGCTCCGCGAGGAGATAGAGGTGCTTCATGGCCATGCATCCATGTCCAGTCTTGCACAGGAGGCCATTGTCCATGGGTCGATCATGGGCTGCAAAACAGTGTTGACCGACCATTCATTGTATGGGTTTGCAGGTACTGGTTCCATCATGGGTAACAAGACATTGAAGTTCACATCAAAGGCCACTGATAGGTTTATCTGTGTCTCTAACACCTGTAAGGAGAACATTGTGCTTAGAGGTCGTATTGATCCATTGTTGGTTTCCGTGATACCGAATGCCGTGATCTCAAATGACTTCCTACCTGATCCAACAAAGAGAAATAATGACAAGATCACCATTGTGGTCATCTCAAGACTGTTTCCCAACAAAGGTGCAGACCTGCTTGCCAAGATTATCCCAAAGATCTGTCAGGCGAATCCAAAAGTGAATTTTCTGGTCGCTGGTGATGGACCTAAATTCATTGATGTTCAGCAATCCATTGAGAAGTACAGATTACAAGACCGTGTTCAATTGATTGGTGGTGTTAAGCATGAAAAAGTTCGAGATGTCATGGTTCAAGGTCACATTTACCTACATCCCTCATTGACAGAGGCCTTTGGTACTGTTCTTGTTGAGGCTGTCTCTTGTGGGTTGTTATGTGTCACTACGAGGGTTGGTGGTGTCCCTGAGGTCTTACCCCATGATATGACCATCTTTGCCCAGCCATCAGTGGAATCCCTAGTGAACAAAACATTCCGGGCCATTGACATGATTGAAAACAAGAGGATCAACACCCATGATTTCCACGATAAGGTGAAGGACATGTATGACTGGTCTAACGTTGCCCTACGGACCGAGAACGTGTACAACTCGATCAAAGACGATGAAAGATTGACTAGACTACAACAGTTTAAGAAGTTCCATGAATGTGGGAAGTGGGCTGGGAAATTGTTCATTTTATGTTATTTGGTTGATCTGTTTATGTTTTTCTTGTTGGAGTTGTTTTACCCAAGAAGAAATATCCAGATTGCTAAGAAATGGCCAAAGAATAACCTTGGAAATGCGCAAAAGACTAGAGCAGCTACCTAATAACTAATTACTGCACCTTAATGACCTGATGAATTTATATCTCTACACCAATTCTCAATGCCCGTAGAGATCAGTTCTACAATAATAATGGTCATTAATGCATTAGCGGATTACACTTCTCTGGACAGCCTTACGTAAATCTCTCCCAATTTTCCTCAACTCGTCAGCTTCACAAGATTCAAAGGGATTGCGCTTAGCCAGTGGTTCCCTTAACCAATTGTAATTTTTCTTATTAAGTGACTTGAAACGAATGGCATTGCGCAATGAATGAATCTCTGAGATCAACTTTGTATTTTCAAAATACTTTCTCTGTTCCAATAGATTATCAAATTCCGAATTGTTCAAAAGGGATAAGTTTTTGGCCTTTTGTAAAGCAATTGTCAACTCACTATTTGATTCGACCAATTCGGATAATCTCTGAGTCAAAGATTCATTCTCTTTGGAAATTTTTTCATACTTGAACTTGTAATCCTTCATCAACTTCTCAACCTCTTTGGAATGGATCAATCTTGAGTTTAAAACTCCAATCTTCACTTCAAGTTCTTCGATCTTTATGGCCTGTGTACTTGCTTGAGTCTCAAATTTTTGCAACTCGATAGATAATTTCTTCGTAGACTTTGCAGCTATGTCAGCTCTAGCAAAACGGGAGGACTCGTATTTGATTGGATGTGGCTTTGTCTCTAGAGTATGAATGATGCTTGATGGTTGGAATGTCAACAATTGTGAACTCTTGAAATCTGGTGACTTTGCCAAATTGATAAGCTCCATGATGAATAGTTCAACATCTGCAATGATAGAAGTCACCTCAGCTTTAGTGGTTTCATTTCCTTCTTCAACATCCTTGTAAAGTCTCTCTTGTACAGTAACCAAGTCATTCTGATAACCTTGAGCCAATTGATAAACCTTATCAAAACCATCATTGATTGTGAACTTGTTCAGATAGTTAACAAGCGACTTCAGAGCACGGATCGATGACAATTGACTATTAACAGATGCAATAAGACCGTCTCTGTTCTTGAATTCATAATCGTGATCAATATCAACCGTAAAATCCTTCAGATTAGGGAAATTGTTAAATTCTTGTTCTCTCACATGATGCACGATCTGTTCAATCAGCTCTTCGAGATCGTTAAACTGATATTCAAATTCAGAGGCACCGTAACGTTGATATTCAAAGCTCTTTTGCTCAAGTTCGAGCTTCTTCAACAGTGATAGTAAATCAAGATAGACATCATCATTATCAAGTTTGATGTATTCAGTAATCTTGGATAACTTACGTGAAATGGTCAAGAAATGACGTCTTGATGGTGTTGCACACTCTGAGAATTCTTTGAAAGTGGAAAATTCAATGTTTACCAAGTCTAATTGAAGTTGTAAGTTTCTTTTGTCTCTTTGGATACTTTCATTCTTGAATTTGAGATCATTCAACAATTTGACATCTTCAGATGATAATTTCGAGCCTGTTGGAATTTTGGCATTCAGGTCATTGTTTTGAGTCTCTAGTTGCTCTATCAATGTAACCTTCCGAGATAGTGATTCTTCCAAAGACTTGATTTGTTCTTGTAACTCAGTCTCAGTTTCAAGATGGATTTTTTCTAGATCTTGCTCAACTTTTCTCAAGTCTTCTAACTCTTGGAGTGACACTTTCAACTTGTTGTTCTCTTCTGTTAGATCATAATTCTGACTGGTCAACTTCTCAATCATTTCAGTAGACCGAATGGAACTTTCAACATGTTCTTGTAACTCTTTGATCAAGATCTCAGATTCGTCCAACTTGGCCTTCAATTCTTTATAATCACCTCTGGAGTTAAGATCTTTACTCAGTTGTGCAACCGTTGACTTCAAGGACGCTGTTTCTGAGGTGTATGTGTCTCTCAATTTCAACAAAGCTTTCTCCAATAGTGCATTCCGACTTCTTAAGCTGTCAACGGATTCATCAACGGAGTCTTCTCCACCAATCTCTTTCGAAATGGCCACTTCTTCCCTTAAATCATCCAATTGCTTCTTCAGATCCTCATTCATCTCCTTGAGGTCCTCAATTTCATTTCGTAATAAGTCAGTATTCTCTTCTAAGGTTTCTTTATCAATAGCTAACACTTCAATATCTTCTTCAAACTTAGCCTTCTGTTGTTGAATGGTAATGTTCTGTTGGGATAGCAGCAATGTACGTTGTTTCAAGCTTTCAATTTCAGTGTGCATGATGTGGAGTTTGTCCTGCAGCTTCTGAATGATGGCCTTCAGTCTGGCTTCAATTTTATTCGGTGAAGAGGTGGCCGAAGAAGATGATGATAATGATGAAGAAGTGCTTGATTCTTGAGCATGTGTGGGAGTTGCTACTTTAGTAATGATAGCAATTGGCGACTGTAACTCACTGGGAGGCTGTTGCGCAAAGTTTGGAGGTTCCATCTCTTCTTTGACCGGTGACGGCTCAATATGAGGGTTGACTTCTTCATTAGTGGCTTCCCCCAGTGATAGTTTCTCCTTAGGGTTTTCCAATCTGTCAGAAAGCCTTGAAGAGCTTCTTCTATAGTTTTCTCTTTCAGAAACACGACTTGAACTTCTCTTAGGTTCAATTTTCTCAGACAATCTGGATGAGCTTCTTCCTGATATGTCATCTCTTTCGGACATCCTTGATGAACTTCTTCTGGATCCACTCATCACTCTTTGGGACACACGGGAAGAGCCCCTCCTGGAGCCTACCTTCTTCTCCAATGCTGTCTCCCTGACAAACAGCCCATGTTTGGGCTGACAGGTGAAGTAGCACACCCCTTCCACACTACCATCGTTCTTTCCCAAAGGCTCCTCTAGCTCGACACCAAACCACTGCCCTGCAGCAAACTGCGTCTCGCCTTTGAAACGCACCACTCCAGGGACTCCCTTGAACAGCACCGGCTCACCAACAATGATCATCGTCTCTTCCTATCGCTTGGTTTTAAACTGCCTTTCCATCAACAATATCTATTACTTCTCTTTGTTTACAAAAACACGCGAATTTCATTAAAAACACGAAAAATTGCGAAACCAACCTTTCTCTAACCATCAGAACCTCAGAAACAAAAACATGTCTATCAGAAGAAACAACGCGCCTTTGAGGGCCCAGCCATCGCAGCTGAAGAAAGAGCTCCTGGATGAGCAGAAGCAAGAAATCAGAGAGGCCTTTGACCTCTTTGACATGAACAATGATGGGTATTTGGACTATCATGAACTGAAAGTATGTCCTACATGTGTCCTTAGAGAAGATCCACATTTGAACCATATATTAACAAGAGACCAGGTCGCTATCAGAGCCTTGGGCTTCGACTATAGTAAGCAGGAAGTTCTGGACCTCATACATGAGTTTGACAGAGATGACCGAAACCAGATGCACTACGAAGACTTCTTCGCTGTTAGTGAGTACAAACATGATTTTTCTTAATTAACGCAGGGACAGTTGCTAACTTCGAATAACAGTGGGTGAGAAAGTCCTAAACAGAGACCCCCTGGAAGAAATTCGTCGCGCTTTCAAGCTGTTTGACGATGATAACACCGGTAAGATCAGCTTGAGAAACCTACGAAGAGTGGCTAAAGAGTTGGGGGAAAACTTGACCGATGAAGAACTAAGAGCCATGATTGATGAATTTGATTTGGATAACGATGGTGAGAGTGAGTATTTTTTTCTTCTTTATAGTTATGTGTTCCTGTGATGGACTACTAACACTTTAATAGTCAATGAAGAAGAGTTCATCAGTATATGTACTGACAACTAAAAACCTATGACTTTAGGTTTGACTTAATTTTGTATACTAGGAATTGCCATCAAGAGATAATGCGTATTATATTTTTTTTTGTAAAATACTCTCTATCTGATGAATATAAATAATGCTTGGTAGTAAATATTTACAAGAGTTCCTTTATTTAAATTATGGTTGTAAAGTATCATCAGATCCGAACAACCAATCCCAACGGCCCTTCTTATGCAACATTGCGAGCACCAGAACACCAGGTAGGTGCCAAACAGAGCCCCAAAAGGCCTTCTTAGCATAAGAATTAGCAAGTCTCATCCCTTCAACACTTGGTTCGGCACCTTTAGCGTAGTTCTTCCGTTGTTGCCACCAGAACATACCGGACCAATAACTCAACCAACCGTTCAGGATCCCAGAGTCCACTGTGAAATACCAGTCGGTGACACCATAGTAACTTAGACCGAAACATAGTGGGAACATTAGCAGTGCATATCTGAATGCGACACGGGCATTTAATTTTGGATTCACAAATGAGGTCATGACGTAACCGGCAGCCTTGTACTCATTCTTGATGTTATGCGATAGGGCATTGAAATGTGGGAATTGCCAAGTATATAACAGACCGGCAAGACACCATGCTGCTGGGTGTGTTAGGGATGTAGAGGCAGCCCAGCCCATTAAAGGTGGGATAGCACCGACAATGGCACCAACCCATGTGTTCAAGATTGATTTTCTCTTCAATGAGGTATAGATCCAGGCATAAAGCACGATATTCAATCCACCAAGTACGGCAACAGTAGGGTTGACACCGTAGTATAGAGTAGCCACACCAGTGACACCAGCAACAGCAGCGAATTTATATGCTTGTTCTGGGGTCAAGATCCCACGGACAATAGGTCTCGAAGCGGTTCTCACCATCAGCTTATCGAAATCAGGCTCACGAGCCATATTAATAGCGTTGGCAGAAGCTGATGAAAGGGCAGTGCCCACTGTTAGGAAGATTAGTTCCGGGATTGTAGCGTTGTATGGCGTTAGAGCATATGAACAAATGGCAGATAGCACAACTAGGGCAGACAGTCTTGGTTTGGACAATTGAATATATGGCTCTATCAGCTTCTTCAGACCCTGGTCCTGGGCTCTGATGACCCCAGATGGGGCCTTAGTCTTGACATCGAATGGGATATGTGTAGTGTTTAATATAGATTTTGACTTTGAGGAAACATCATCAGTACAGCTCAGAGCTTTGGCTATGTTGGACGGCTTTGGCTTGGCCAGATTGGAGATGAATTCCAGTGGTGTGGTATCTAGCGAATACGTCTGATCTCTAGTGTGTGCAGTGGGTTGTGAGGCTTGTGTAGAATATTTATATGAATGTACGAACGATATGACCGAGCTGTGGAGCTGCTTGTTCAGCGCCGGTTGGAGCGCGGGACGAAGCAGAAACATAGTGGTAGAGTGTCAAGTAGCACAGTTGATCAACAGTTGAGCAGGAAGACGAGCGGCGAGGGAGACAGTGAGGAGTCGTTTGTTGATGATTTCATTATTCGGCCTCTGTTCGTTTTTCTGCAATTATTTTTTTTTGTTCCCTGGGCTCTCGGAATGTTTTAGACAATTGTCTCGGAAACACACTGGAATTCCGAGATTTGCTCCTAACAGTATTCCGATACACTATTTGGAGATTAAAAGTGTTGTTACAGAGCATAGTCACGTTCATAACTACAACTACAGATCACAGGAATATCATAGCAAAATATATGAGAGACAACCGTCATTCTCAAGCTGTTTCTTAAACCACTAGATCAGGGTCCAACTGTTCTTCTTTTGTACGTGAGCTATTATTAACAACAGCTTCAGCAACAGCAGCAAGTTCAGCTTGGTTATAATAATCACTCTCCTTATCACTCTTGTCAGCTTCATCTTCTTCACCACCGCTCAGCTCGCCGTTGTTCTTTTCAGCTCTAGCGATCTTCTTCTTAGCCTCCTTTAACACCCATTCGTCACGGCTAGTCAGATCATGTAGGGAGACACCAGTCAAAGCCTCAGAAGCAGCTCTTCTCAGCTCTTTCATCCAAACCTCTTGCTTTAGTGTATCTGATAGAGTCAACCAGTTCTCTGAAGCAGCTTGAACTTTTTTCATGATATCCTCATAAAATTTCTCTTCCAGCTTGTCACCGGGTTGGAACTTGTCATTTAGGACACCACACACGGTCTTGTAAGTTTCCAAAGTTGGTGGGTCTTGAGGCCATTCATCAGAGGATAGGAAAAAGACAACAATTCTTGGGAAGGTTGGATAGTCGTCCAACTCAGGTTTGTTTAGCTTGTTGTAAAATTGATGAATATAACTTCTCTTAGCCCGATTTAGCTTATCTCTAGCACGTCGTTGGACCTTAGAATATTCTCTCACATCTGGTCGTGAGTTGTACTTCTTGGCTCTGATCTTCCTTCTTGCCTTGACTTTTTCTTGATCACCACGTCTTTTGACACCTGCCCTCATTTTGTCTATCAAATCAGCAGGGTGGAGTCTTGAACCCTTCTTCAGATCAAGATGGCGTCCCATGGACCCCGGATGTGAGAATGTCTTCTGGCAGAAAGGACACATCCTCTTTGGATCAACACCCTCAGGTAGTTTTGGTACACCGGGCAGATTCATTGGATCTGCAACATAATCATAGTCTTCAGGGATCTCATTCTGTTGTTGTTCTTGTTGTTCTTGTTGTTCTTGTTGTTCTTGTTGTTCTTGTTGTTCTTGTTGTTCTTGTTGCTGATGCTGCTGCTGCTGTGCTTGTGGTTGCTCTTCTATCTGCGAGGACTCGTCCCTCGAGGGCACAGACTGTCGGATATGATGGGCTCTTCTATATTCAGTTGCCAACGATGGGTCGATGTAATGACCATCAAGAGACCCTAAATCAACGTTCAACACATTGGAAACGTCCAAGTTCTGGATATAGTTATTGATATTAGCATGTGATTCATCCCCGGAGTCTTCTTCATGATGTTTCTCCTGCATTGTCGAGAGCTGTGTGTTTATGTGTCACTTTTTTCCAATGTAAGTACTCTCGACGTTGTTATGATATTTATGCAAAGATTTACTATTATGGAAAAAAAGATAGTGCGAACATCGTTATTATGGCCCAAATCTACAATCGATGGTGCAGTTGTGGGGGGGGGGTTTGCATTTTTATTTACATGGAAACGTGCTAAATTAATCATCTTGATGGGTTCGTGGGTTCATTGCTCTTCTTCCTTCTTCTCACTTGGATCGTTGTTCTTACGATGAGATTCCAAAGTCAAGTATAGATGCTTGGAGGCAGCTTCCAAAGTTTGAACTAGACCAGCACCACTCAAGACAGTCAACAAACCAGCTAATTGACCATGCAGTTGTTCCTTTGTTGGTAGTTCCTTGAAGATATTGATCTCGGCTTGGTCGAATAACTTGTTCTCAACCTTAGCACCGACAATGAACAATTTTTCGTTTGTGCTGTTGGTGAATTTGACAATTTTTTTAACAACGGATGGATCATTGGCCTTGATCGTTATTATGGCAGATGGACCCCCGAGCAATGGGGCAAATGGATGTCTCACTTTCTTGTTTTTGTAATATGCTTCAATACTAGCTGGTTCAGCTTCATTTTCTGATCTTAGGTATGCTAGGAATAGTTTGTTTCTAATGATACTTAAATCACCACCTAGTTCTTTAATTTGGTTTCTGTAGGTGTTGATTTCATTTTTGATCAAGTTGTTATGATGTAGGAACAGTACAATCTCTGAATCCTGCATCAAATATTTGTATCTGTTTATCAGGTATGTTTTTCTAGAATCTGGATGTTTGAAGTAGTTGATGGTAGTTGCATCAGTGACATTTGCCAGAGCCTCAGTGGCATAACTTCTCACACCAGCGAAGCCACTGGTTCTGAAGAGTCTTGAGTACACAAACATTGTATACTATATGTGATTGAATGGATATTTGAGTCTGTTGAACTGGGGTCTTTCCACTGTGATTTCCCTCAAATTATGGAAAATTTTTGTTTTCAACGACAAATTGAACCCGCGAATGCGTTTGATAAAACAAAAGCAGAGATTACGTAAGAAATTCGATCAAAATTTCACCAAAACAACAAAGGGAAAATGAACCCAATGGTCTCTTTAGAACATTGGAATTTAAGAGATTTCGTACTGGAAATACACTTTATCCGATCAGATTTTTATTCTGTCACTAGTCATATTCAGAGAATTTCATTATACGCATAAACGACTGGCTCGCTTTGCATTTTCCTTCCATTTAATAGACCTAATTTCTGGACCACTTCTCATAGGGGACCGTTATCAGTAATTACATCCCATAGACATAAGGAGAAGTTTTTACCAGAGAGAAAACACGTATAATGTCTCCTTTTCCTCAATCGCCGCAGAGCACAGACTCAAGAGCATCTCCCTCACGCTATTCAAAGGCCACACATCTTACAGAATTCTACCCATATCTGAACGGTGGGCTTCAACAGGGACAAGGCCATGGATTACAAGATTCGCCATCCTTACAATCTTCACAATACCGTCGCAAGGAACCAGAGACATTGAGCATGGCGGAATCTTACACCTCATTTACGCCGTCTACGTTGGATTTTAGAAATCTGGTTACAAAGACAGATATTAAGCAAACAACAGAAGCGTACGAAGATATTATCTCATCAGCTGAAGAATACAGAAAAGCTCTGCTCAAGGTCGCAGAAGCTGCAGGAAACTTTGGTGTGGCGTTAGAGAATGGTGCTAAGTGTAAAGGAACAGGCTCGGCCGCTGAGGGTATGTTATCGGCTAGTGGGCTCTTCTTCATTGTGGCTAATCATGAACAAATCCTAGCACATTCTGTCAAAGAGTCATTTGAAGATCCAATAATCAGCGATGTCAACCAATTTAAGCTACAGACATTGAAGAATGATGGTCAGTTTAAGATTGATATTCAAGAGAGAGTTAAAGACTTGAAGATTCAAGAACGTGAAAATGCAAAGATATCAAAGGGAAAAACAAGAAACTTGCTAACATATAGAACCAAACTAATGGAATTGACGTCCCATATTGATGAAATTGATAAGCTGAAACATGATTACTACCAGTCTTCTTTTGATCTTGTTCAAGAAACATCGAGTAACATTCTGACCAGATTGGGTTCTATTGTTAGAGCCCAGGTTGAAATCAATGAAAACATTGCCAGAAAAGGTTGGTCTGGTGGTGGATTGGATGAGTTGATTGCAAAATGTCCCGATCCATTCACAAATTATGAAATCGAAGAGAAAGATGATACCATAAGAAATGGAGACTTGTTAAATGATTTGAATCATGATGATGATGATGATAATGAAACACTTGAAGTCAAGACGACTAAACCGGAACTACAAACCACCACAACGGGTCTAGTGCTCAACAGAAATGCTAGTATAACTCCTCTACCAGTGCTCACCAGTCAAGAGTCCATCCAGACCTTCCATGTTGACTCTTTGGTCTCGAGCACGCCAATACGAAATGAATCTGGGATCGATTCTCAAAATGGTGATGCGACAAAGAAATTGGATACAAAGCTCCATCAGCTAAGACAAGAACTTGACCCTGATGAGTCCATTGATGATAATTCCTTTTCATTGCCAGTGCTCGGTTCAACTCGTGGTGCGTCCGGGTCCACATCACTGGACAAAGAGAATGAAGTCGAGGATGATGGGGAAGGCGTTAAAGAAGTGGACAATGGGGAGGAGGAGGATACCGACGATGTTTTGCGAGAGTTTGATGGCCATAATCACTGGAACAATGACATACCGAAAGAGACAAATGGGTTCCAAATGGAGAGTTGAATAAGAAATAGAGACAGTTTGGAAAGAAGGAATTCCTTTCCATCAAAACTTATTTCAATTCGGTTTTATGAAACATTTCTTAATGATATTTCTTTAGCCAGTAGTGTTGTAGTTGCCAGGAGTATGAGTACTTTGGTTAAAAGATGATGGTTGCTACAGCAACATGCTTAGTAAAAAAAAAGAATGAGCTATGCAGTGCTGCATTTAACAACTCCCTTATTTAGTAGTCTGATTAACAGCCTGAGTAACACCCTGAGTGCAGAAAGGTACATGGAAGATACACACATTCACATCTACCACCAATTTTAAACTACACGGCCCATTGTTGCAAATTTGTAATCTTACTAAGGCGCGAAAGAATTACTAAACTTAATAATCACCCAATGTTTAAGGCCTGGCAGAAGCATCGAGATAAAAAAAAGCTCCTATAAATGACCACGCATTGCCCCACGACTATAGAAGCTCTCGTAGCTGCTCTGTAAATGAAGTCTGTGATATTCAGTGTAATAGTTATACTTCTCGCATTGTTCGCTTCCAAGTTAAAGTCCCTTTTCCAACCAACTGGAAACCATACTACAATTTCCCAAATCAAGAACAACACCAACATGACAAGTTCTATCTTTGATTCCTCAAAGCCCAAGACCCCAGTGTACTTCTTCTCCCATGGTGGGCCAACTTTCATGTATGAAAATGAAATCGGGGGCAATCCAAAGGCTTATAAGGCTGTTAAGAAAGCTGGTAAGACCATCTTGGAAAAGATCAAGCCAAATTTCATTGTTGTTGTATCTGCTCATTGGGAGTCACAATATCAAAACACAATAGAAGTTGGTATCGCTGGACAATCTTTGAAACCAAACAAAAACACACTAGACCCGTTAGAAAACCCATTGATCTATGATTTTGGAGGATTTAGAAAAGAATTGTATGAAGTCCAATTCCACTCAAAGAACAACTTGGAATTGGCTAATGATATTAAAGACACATTGACCCAAAATGGGTTCAACTCCAAATTGACACAGAGAGGTTTGGACCACGGTACTTGGGTCCCACTAAAAGTTGCATTTTCCTCAAACAGAGAAGGTGAATTATGGGATATTGATGTTCCTTTGGTTCAAGTTTCATTGAATGCTGATGATGACTTTGAATTACACAGAAAATTGGGTAATGTTCTGGCTAAATATAGAGAATTAGGTGGTGTTGTGATTTGCTCTGGTCAAACTGTCCATAACTTGAGAGATTTCGGTCTATCTGTACAACTAAACAAGACTCTACCATACGCTAGCAAATTTAATAGCATGGTCTCCGATATTATGAAGACCAATTCTGATGAGAGATTCAAGAAATTTGTCAACTTGAAAACTGAACATAGAGAACTACTATATAAAGCCCATCCAACCTTAGAGCATTTCCTCCCTTTGATTGTTGCTGGTGGTGCCGCTGAAGAGGATCCTGTCAAGGAATTACTTAACGAGCCATTACTATCTCTCGGATGGGGTGTCTATCAGCTTGGTGAAGTACACTAGACTGGATCTGATACTACTTGTATTTAATGAATAAATATATTTATATAATAAATAAGTACCTAGAATGTAGGGCGTAATAAATAGGTGATAAATAAGCTATCCACAATATGTGTGCCATGAATAAATAATTAAGGGGATGTTGTTACAATCCCAACAAGTTTCTCAATTCCGTGTCAATCTGAGCCTTGTCTAGACCTTTCAAGTCCTTCCTAACTTCATGACCCTTTTCATATCTGACAAACACTGTAGGATGAACATGCTGGGCCTCTCTAATTAAGATTGGGAGTTCTGAGTTGTGCCTTTTAAGGGTTGGGTAGGAGCTCACTAGAAAGTTTCTTCATTAGTTAGTAACAGTGTCCCAAGAGAACAGGGGAAGAAAAAAAACACACATACCTTAGTGGGGTAGAGCCCTCCAGAGTCTGGGACAAGTGGAATCTGATCTCCTTAACAGCACTGGACACGGTGTACTTGGACATTGCAATTTTGAGCCTGTTGTTTAGGTACTAATTAGTATCTATTTAGTACTATTTAGCACTATTTACTTCTATTGAAGAAACAATTTTAACTCCTGAGATTTTCTTTAACTGGGGAAGGATGGTGACACGGAGGAAAATGGCAGATTAGAAGACCCATTTCTAAATAATCTCATTAAACCAAAACTTTTGCACTAACAAAAACGAAAAGTAGAAAAACAATGTGAAGAAATGGAAAATGAGCATTCTGGAATTGTGATATGATTTAGAGAAAAACTAAGCATTTGTTTGAGTGAAAGATAGCTGGTGGAGCTTTTTTGATTTGGAATTGAAGAGACCACCAAACTTTGTATATGTTGCCCATTACCATCAAGTGCCATGAAAAGAAAGCTAATCACGATGGATGGAATGATTTTCATGACAGAGTTTGTGTTCGATTGCAATACGGGCCGATGATGAGTTATCAGCTGAAACCTCTAAAGATATGAGCTCTGTTTCAGCCTAGAACTAGAACTCTCTCCATTTAAAAGACCAGTTCTTCTTATCATAAGCTGTCATCCGCGAAAATTTCCCTGTTGAAATTTTTTCTTTCCGGTTAAAATAAAAATCTTTCTAAGTTCATCATCTCATTCTAGATATTGGGACCAGTTTTCCAATAACCACACCCGCTATTCAAATAATGGACAGAATTCTGGGGGGTTTATACATCGGCTCTTACGATGAGCTGATCCGTGAAGGTGACATCACCGAGAAATACAACATCACACACATTATCACCTGCTTTAAAGGTAGACTTCCTGAAGATTATTATGATCGGTTCACTATTAAACAAGTCGAAGTGGATGATGATGAACATACCGATATCATTTCCCATTTCGAAGACGTTAATCAATTCATAAACACAGCTATGTATCCTGATGAAGAAGAGGAGTTCCTGGTCAAGGTGAAAAAGGCACACAAGACATGTGTCCTTGTGATGTGTCAAGCTGGTGAAAGTCGTTCTCCAACTATCTTGGCCTCTTACCTGATGAAGAAGTACGGTTTGGAGCCAGAACAAGCACTACATGCTATACAGAGGAAGAGAGAACGTAAGATTAGACCAAATGAGAGCTTTCAAGAACAATTGCTATTATATTATGAAATGGGTTGTATTTTGGACAAGTCACATCAAGAATATAGACAATGGAACTTGCAACACTCAATCAAGTCAGATCCATCAGGCCGTGCCTTCATTTCAGATGAAACTTTTGAAGTTGATGAAGAAGCCGAATTACAGAAATTGAAAGATAATCAAGAGTTGATCCAATTGAGATGTAAAAATTGCCGTTTTATATTGGCACAATCCAACAAGTTTATCCATCATTTACCACCATCCGAGGACTCCAAACAATCCAAGTTCATCCGTCGTGTTCCAAACAAGAGAAAGATCATCTCTATTGAAGCTGCCTCTGCTACTTGTTCCAACTTCTTTGTCGAACCTATCATTTGGATGAAGGATGAGATGCAAAAAGCACTTGTGGAAGGGAAGTTGATGTGTCCCAAGTGTGATACCAAATGTGGTGCATATAGCTGGAGAGGTTCCCGTTGTTCCTGTGGTAAATGGATGGTCCCAGCCATCTACTTGCAAAGAGCCAAGGTTGATCCAATGAAGGTTAAATGAGTGTAATGTCTTGCATGAATATTATCATAAAAGTTTTTCAATAGATGCATTTTTTTGTTTCTCCAAGTTTGTGTGAAGTAGTTTAATCATCAATAGCCATATCCAAATCAGACTCATTCAGAGAAATATTCCCAACGTCAAAGGAAGATTCAGTGATAAAAGACGCAGAGTTCCCACTGAATTGACGGATAGGACCAGTGTCTAGTCTCACTGGTGTAGCAAATTGTGTTTGTTGTGGAGCCGGTTGTGAAGAATCCTCTTCTTCGTATTGCTCTGTGATCATGAATCCTCTATCATATTGAGACTCGAACGTATTACCATCTAGTTCTGGATCACTATGGTCATGGTATGAGTATGAATTATCCTCGGCTTCAGGGATATCGTCATCTAGATCAGCTTCTAGTGGGTCTTCATGTGGGAGAGGAATACCTGGGGCCATTTGTGGGAATTCTGGAGTTTGTTGCACTTGTGGAGTCTGTGTTGGTGGGGTCTGTTGGTGCTCCTGCTGCTCCTGCTGAATTTCATTGACGCTGGGAATCTCAGCTTCTCCCAACAGGTTCTCAGCAGTGGTTGCCTCTTGGAATTGTTCCTCTATTTGCCTCTTCATCTCAATTTCCTCATCAAGGGTTTCCATGGTTTTCCCAATACCCAGTGGCATCAAATAAGAGTAACCTAGAGTTCTAATCTCATTGAGATGTCTCAACCTGGATTGGATGTCCACCTCAATCGGGTCATGATTCTCGTTGAAGGCGGCACCTGGTCTTTCTGATGTGTATGATGACAATGGCGGAGCATAGTAGTTGATCTGTTCTTCATCCTTCTTCCGCGGCAGTTTCTGTTGAGGAGAGTGCATCCACAAGTGGTGGATATCATGTGGCATCAGATTGGGCATGTACATTGTGTTTTTACTCTATGGTTGAAGATATTGAATGTTGTGATTGTTTTAATAGTTAAAGATTGTTTTTCTTTTTTCGTGAGTTTATTAATCTGTTACACCATTTACTTTCTGTTTTATTGTTCAAGGCAAATTATTGATAAGAAAGCGTCACAGGGGCTATTAATACTCTTATAAATAGAAGAAATCACCAACAAACAGAAGAATTATCAAAATATTCTCTTTCACATTGATTAAATATGCAAAAGGTGCATGGTTATCGTAGTAACCAACCAACACAGAAAACAAAGAAATTTATATGCTGTAAGAGATTAAACCAAAAAAGCCCCATATGCGGCGGGAATGCCGTTATAATAATATCATGCTACTATATATACCTCTCCCAGCTTTATGGAATAAACGTTTTTGTTCTGACGGTTCTGGGTTGTTCAGAGTTGAAATCTATAAAACAAGTCAGGAGATCTATCCTTTCTATCGTGAAACATGAACATGAACACACACCAAAGGATTTAAACATTGAATAGTATTAGAAACTCTCCTTCATTTTGCCTATATTACCAAAGATCCTTTTGAGATTAATCTGTTAATATCATCTATAAAAGTTCCTATAATGAAAAAAGCTTCCTGTTAACTGCATAATGGGCCATAATGGGCAAAAAAAAAAATTCACATTAAACGTCTTTTTACGATCCCACTATTAGATAATTTGACATGGCTGAAAATATGTCGATACTTGTGTGATTCACATTATATAAAGGGTCTTTAGTATCCACTTTTTGGACCATAATTTGTATATTCCTCTAAACAAATATGTCTTCCACAGATAAAGAAGAGTACCTCTCCAGAATTCAGTCTGAAGGTGTTCAGTCTGAAGGTGACACAATCACTCCTTGGTCAATCATCAAGGGCTATTCAGACAAGTTGGATTCTTTAGGTGTTGAGACACGAGGAATTGAACGTATCCATGCTTCACAAAGAGGAACCAACAAGACAAAGCAATTCATCGCTGCTATTGGGTTTTGGGTCTCTGCTGCTGGTGGGTTAACTTCTGTCTCTACTTTTATCCTTGGATCAACATTGTTTGGTTTAAGTTTCAAAGAGTCTGTCGGCTATGGTATGTTAGGTCAGATCATAGGTTGTGCCTTTGCTGGTTATTGTGCCACTATGGGCCCACAATCAGGATGTAGACAAATGGTCACTGCCAGGTATCTATTCGGGTGGTGGTTTGTCAAGTTTGTTGCCCTGATTGGTTGTGTTGGGTCAGTTGGTTGGTCAGTTGTGAACTGTGTTGTTGGTGGCCAGATCTTGGCTAGTATCTCTGATGGTAAAGTCCCATTGGCAGTAGGGATTGTCATTGTTGCCATATTGAGCTTCATTATCTCTGTCTTTGGGATCAGAATACTCTTAAAATCTGAAAACTACATCGCTTTACCAGTCATCATCATCTTTGTGCTCATGTACATTTGTGCCTCAAAGGATTATTCTGACCTATCAACCTTGAAGAATGAAATGGATCCAATGACAAAGAATGGTAATATTCTTTCATTCATTGCATTAAGTTATGCTTGTACGGGGACTTGGGGCCCCGTAGTGTCAGATTACTACAATTTATTCCCTGAGAACACGCCTCGTTATCATGTCTTCTTACTGACGTTCCTTGGTATTGCTATTCCTACTGGATTTGTTGGTATCTTTGGTTGTATCTTGAGTACATTATCAGTCGTCACCCCACGGTACGTTGAGGCTTATTCTAGGTTCGGGATGGGTGGTGCTCTTGAACAAGCATTGAGTCGTTGGGGTGGATTTGGTAAATTTTGCAATGTGATTTTGTTGGCTTCACTTGTGGCTAACAACATTATCAACACTTATTCTTCTGGATTCATGTTACAATTGTTTGGAGTTTGGTTAGCCAGAATTCCAAGATGGGTATGGGCTATTTTTGTCACTTGTGTCTATATGATCTGTGCCCTGGTGGGGAGAAACAGTTTTAGTAACATCCTGGGAAACTTCTTGCCTATGATTGGGTATTGGGTCTCCATGTATTTTGTCATGTTATTAGAAGAGAATGTTATCTTTAGAAAGCATTTCCATCATTTATATACAAAGGAATTCCCAAAGGAATTCCCAGACAGTACCGAAAAGAAAGGACTGCTATATAACTGGGAGGCCTGGAACAATTCTGATGTTCTCACTTATGGCTATGCTGCTATGTTTGCCTTTGCATGTGGGGTTGCTGGAGCTGTTATTGGCATGTCACAGTATTATTACGTTGGTCCTGTGGCTAAGCAAATCGGCCATTACGGTGGCGATATTGGGACATGGCTATCGATGGGTATCTCGGGACTTGTGTTTCCTTGGGTGAGATACTTAGAATTGAGTCATTTTGGTAAATAAATGTTATTGTTCTATTGTTTATTTCATTTATTTCATTATTACAATGGGATAAACAGAAAAAAAAAATTACACATAGATAAAAGGTAAATGGACTCTTTCTCTTTCTCTTTTCTCTCTGTATTTCCACCAAGGACCAAAGGCCAACGATGCACTTTGATCCACAGGACGCTCCTTACTACAACCCTGAGACCGACTGCAGAGTCGCTGTGATCACGGGAGGGAACTCTGGGATTGGGTTTTATACAGTGTTACACTTGTACCTTCATGGTTATATTGTCTATGTCTTGGGCCGTAATCGTTCCAAAGTTGAAAAATCCTTCGTTGAGATCCAAAGAGAAGCCATACGCAGAAGAAGTGTTGTCATTGAACAAGATCTGAATAACAGATTCCTTGGTGAGTTGAATTATTTGGAGATTGATCTATTAAGTCTACAATCTGTTGAAACGGCAAGTTTAAAATTAAGAAGTATTGTTAAAAAAATTGATATCTTGATCCTAAATGCTGGAATTGGTGGGATCCCATACGCTATAACCTCTGATAACTTTGAGATCCAAATGCAAACGAATTATGTTGCCAATTTTTTATTGACACAAAGATTATTAGACTTGTGCAAAGATCGAATTGTTTATGTGACATCCATTGCCAATTTCTTTGAATTCTTCCCATTTGATAGATCATGGCTTCTCAATTATAAACCTGACATGGTGTTTACATGGTTTCGTTATGGAATGGCCAAGACTTGTGGTATTCAATACATGAAGATGTTGGCATTAAAACATCCAGATTTACAATGTTATTCGGTACATCCAGGTTTTGTTATGAATACCAATTTCTTCAGTTATTGGACCCGTATACCCATTATTGGTGTGTTTTTCTGGTTGTTTTTCCAAGCATTTGGTTACTTCTTTGGTTGCTCGAATGAAGAAGGTAGTTATGCAACGTTAAGATGTGCATTGAGCCAGGATGTTCAATTGGAAGAGAATGGGAGTTATTTTACAACTGGTGGATATGTCACACAACCAGGAAGAATCTCTAGAGACAAAGAAAGTATGGTACAGACTTGGTTATGGGCTGTGAGAGAGTTAAAAGAACGTGGTTATGATGAGTTAGAGTGAGAGGATTGAAGACGAGGCGAAGAGAATTTTAATTACTACGCATTTTGGCATCTATATTTATTCTATGGCATTTTGATATTTTAATATATTCATTAATCATTTGGAAATGGGCTTGAAACTGATGTATTTTCTTTCTATGTACATTATTAAGTTTATGATCTATAGATAATCTATTTGGTAAACAACTTGTCGAAAGCTGGGATCAAGGATTGGGCCAAAGCAAATGAAAAGACCAATTTAGGACCAGTAGTCAATAATTTAGGAGTCAAACCTTTAAAGAAAGCAGTAACACCTTCATTTTTCAAAGTGTTTTTAATAATGGTTAAACCTGATTCTGGATTATCAAAGTTTTTGTTTTGAATTCTAGTCTTGATGACATCTAATGGAGCAGAAACAATCAAAGAAGCAGAAGCACCAACTATAGAGGAAACAAAGTTTTGACTCCAAGTGGCTGAAGAATAATCTTTCAAACCAAGGATATATTCCTTAGCAAAGGCATTACCACCAAACAATGCAAAAGAACCTGGAGCATTTCTAGCCATGGTCCAACCCCAACCTCTATAAAGACCAAACCCTTCATCTTGAATGATTTTGAATAGACCACGACCTTTGAATGATTCTGGGTTTGTTTGTTTCTTAATCTTTAAAACATCTAATGGTAATAATACAACTTCACCAATACCAATTAAGGAACCAGCTGTGGCAGACATTAAAGCCTTACCAGTTTTAGCACCAAAGGCATCATCAAAAGTTGTCTTAAAGTTTTTATTCAAGAATTCATTAGCAAATGGTTGACCACCATATTTATATACACGTTGTAAGATCTTGTAGACAGCAGCATAACCTAAACCTGGAAACAAAGTGAAGATTCTTTTACCAAAGGCTTCAGCAGCGTGTTCTCTGAAGATGACAGAGTTTAATTGGGTCAAGTTTGTAACTTTGGTGGAATTGGACATTAAACGTTTGGAAATGGTGTCGACAGGGTGGAAGACACCAATTTCACAAATACCAGCAGAGGCAGAGCCCGCGATACGAGCAAGACCGGATTGTTTCTTGTCAGTGTTGGAGACTGGAGACATTGTTAAGAGATGTGTCTATGTGATGTGTCTGTGTGATTATGTCTATGTGGAGTGAAAAGTTTTTTATTATAATCATTATATGACTCAAGGAAAAAAATTGATAACGATCTCAAGGGCTCATAACACTAATAACACTTTAATATAAATATTTAACCTGATATTAACCTAATATTCTAGGTTAAGTTACATTGTTTTCAGTATTTATCTTGTATAAACTCACTGCAACCTTTAATTCTTCTCATATAATTTTGTATGATCATAGCTAATCATCAATATAAGCAATATTCATCAAATCATTCAACTTGTAACAGATTCATAACCTTCTTCATTTCTTTCTTTGCAAGATTTCTATGATTATCTGTCTCGATTTTGAAACTCTTTTTAAACCCAATTAGTTTAAACTCATAAATCTCACCCACGGTATCAATGACCAAGATATTACCCATATCAACATCATTATGAACAAGTCTGCATTTATCATGAAGGAACTCATAAACTTTGAGAATCTTCTTCTTCTGAGACAATGTCAATTGTAAGATTTTATCACTTGTCAATGTAGTGATTATGGTGGAAGAGGTGTTTAAGTATGATGTATGGAAAAGGATAAATACACAAGTATTCCCTAATAATTGCTTAGGATTTGGTTTATCAGTTGGGACATCATCAAAGGCAGCACCATAAGAGGCCACCACGGGGAATGAATTTATGTATTCTCTTTGTTCTGATTCAGGAAGTGATCTCAATGTTTCAGATATGATCTTATAATTGTTAATCTCCATAGTCAATTGATCAACCATATCTCTTAATAACTTTTTACTCTTTGCACTAGCTAGTTCTATCAATTGTTGTCTTGTTTGTGGCATTGGATCATCTTCATCCAATATCATATGTATCTCATGTGGTCTTAACGAGGCAGCATGGAACAATAGGAGTTTCTTTCTTCTTGTCATGGGATCAAGATAAGGAGCTCTAGTCTTGATAGTCATCATGGTATTATCTGTGATGTTGTTACTTTGAGATAATAAATCTCTAAAATACTTTGCCTTTGCACTGAACACTAAGACACCATCAGGGGATTCATAATGTTGCTTTCTAAGAAATGTAGGCACAGTTGAACTCAAATTCTCTCCTTTGCTCATTGTGGGCTTTGGTGGTAAATCACGAAGATCCTTGATCTCTATCTTGAGTTCTTTGGAATTGGAGTCTTTGGAATCGGAATCTTTGGAGGGGATTGAAGTGGATCTGATAGAGGCCATTATCAATTGACCCTTAGACTCCCTAACAGTTTGATATTCTTAAAACAAAGATTCAGATTCGATTCAGATTCAAAGATAGCCCCTGGTACAGACCACACTGCATTACTACAACACAATAGCACATGATTTGTTCATTATTAAAGTCATCAATCATATCATCCTTTCATATCTTCATGCCATAATACTTGTATATTCCTCTTTCAAAATCACCATACTCATCAGCATCATTCAAGACTCCTTGACTTAAACTAATCTTTTTATTAACCATCTTTAAAAACACAGGTAATTTAAAGATTTGTAAAATCTTTTCACCAGTTTCAACATCATATTGAGTTAATCCAATATTCTTCAAATTATCTTGATTTCTTTCATCAACTTTATATAACCAACCTCTTCGACCTAAAGAATCATAGGTTTTCCATTTCACTTTCCCCTCGGAAGTTCTATAATTTAATTCACCACCTATGGTATCCAAATCATTGATGATCTTGATACTGAATTCAAATGCCATTAATGATGGACAACAGTTTAAAAACATTGGATTATCAATGGTCCAACGAGTGATGTTTCTATTATGTGACAAGTCGATGAATTCCAATTGTTGATAATATGAATCTTCTTCTTCTTCTTTCGGTTCTTCTTTTGCTTCATCTTCATCTTCATCTAAAAGTTTCTTTTGAGGTGGTTTTAAAAACTCAATAATGGCATCAATTTCAATATTATTATTAGCAATGCTTAAACTCTTTAAATTAACAAATTTCTTCTTAATCAACATTAAATTATCATAAGTAACAGCTAAACCTCCCAAATTCAAATGGATGAAATCACAATCCAACATCTTTAATAAGAATGTCAATTGATTATTGTTCAATGGGGAACTTGTTGAAGAATCACATTGTAAATTTAACCATACCAATTGATTAGAAGTGATACAAGGATGATTAATGAAAAAACTAATCAATTCTCTAGTGGTTAATTGAATACAATATGATAATGATAAATGAGTCAATTTAGCTGTTCTTGGGATTAAATTCAATGTCTTGGAACTTGTATGAGTATGTGATAAATCCAATTTTCTTAAATTTGGTAAATTAATAATAATCTTTTCAATTACCCATGATGGTAAATCTGTACAATCATGGAATGATAAATCTGTGATATTACTAATACCTGGTTTCTTAATGATCAATCTATCAAAATTTGAAGTAAAAATTTCACCAGAACATCCACAAAAATCAACAGCTTTTAAATGATGCATATTATTAAAAAGATGATTTAATAAATTTGTATCTAAATCATCTTTAATATTTTCAGATGCTAAGAATTCTTGTAAATAGGGCACTTTTTCCAAACAATCCAAGATTGTACGTGATGTAACCATTTGAATTTCTTTATTCATCTTACCAGTTCTTCCTAATCCAATGGATGTGAATTCTTGGAAATCAATAACTTTAACATATGAACCAAGTTTTGAATTATTTGTTATTGATTCAAGGAATATGGCAAATGTATGTGGTGTCTTGAATGTACAATATTTATAAATGATTTTAATAACACAACGATAGAATAATTTGTTAACAGAAAGATTTGACCTTAGAAATAATTGATAATTAAAAGATATTGAAGCTGTATTATTTTGTAATAATTGATGGAATTGGAATTCAAGGATCTTAAAGATGATTTCTGGAGGAAATGGAGATGTTGATTCAGGTGTGGATGGATCCATTGGGGCAGTTATATCAGACAAGTCAGATTCCCGGATTTTGAGTTGATCAAGTTCATTCTTAGTGATCATCAAAGGGAAGTCAGCAATGGAAAGTGTGTGTGGAAGAGCTATGCAGTAAAACAGAGCACAGACACAAAGGGATGAGAGGGCAGCAGAAAGGGGTAGAAAGATGTTGTAGAAAGACTTTTTGTTGATTTATGAACTTTTGATTGAACTTTCAATTTTTTTCTCTTTTTATTTATTAAGAGCCTTTTATGGTTATGAAGCGATGAGTGTTTGTTAATACAAAGATATGATAATCTGATAAGAAAATTGGGTGTTTTATGATTTTATATGATTTTTATATTCATAATTGGATATTTAGTGTACTCTATATTGGTAGTCTTCTTTTGGTGGAGTTTTAATATGATAAACAGTTTCTTAAAGTGTCTTCATTACTTTAGTTACTGTATACACAATTAAAATAGTTGTAAGTTAAAAGAATCGATAACATTTATATCCAAAGTTTCTTTTAAAACAATTTCACACTTAGAACAATTGTTTGATAAATCAGAACGTATCAGAGAGTTCAACCACACTATTACTACACTGTTTACTACTACACTACACTCTGTTTATTTATTTAAATCTATTTCTGCCAAAATCACACGGGTTTTCCCTTTTCCCTCATCTCAGGGCTTTTTTACCCTTCATAAAATGACAGATTAACTATTTCTCACAAAAGTTCGCGAATTCGTTTTATAAATTTGAATTTGACACAAAAGAATAAAAGGGATTAAAAGAGAGTTAAAGGAATCAGAGGAATAAGTCACCTTTAAAGAAAGAAAGGAATTAAAGAAAGGAATTAAAAGAGAATAACCTTTCTGACAATCAAAGATTTATACATTTATTTGGAAAAAGGGGAAATGGAAGTGGTTAATCTCTAATAATCTTTAGAGAGCCTGTAAAAATGACTTATCTTCTTTATCCACTAAAGATGAAACAAGTTAAACTGTTAACAATAAGGAGACTAATGTTGTTTCTTATAGTATGAAATATCTGTAGTTAACAACCAATGAATTACAACTTTACAAAGAATCTCCTTCTATCCAATCTGTCTTTACTCTTTACTCTTAACTCTTCAACTCTTAACTCTTAACTCTTAACTTCTTATTCAACATTTCAACTTGAAACAAGATCTTTATATATTATAAATTTTTTACTTGAAAAAGAAAATGTAAAAATGTTCAACATCATCAACTTCCCTCTAAAGACTTAAAGATTCAAAGATATAAAGATATAAAGATATGGAGAGAAAAATATCATTCAATGTGTCCGACTACTATCAGATCCTTGAGGTTGTTGGTGAAGGTGCATATGGAATCGTATGTTCTGCAATACATAAACCTTCAAATACAAAAGTTGCAATAAAGAAGATTCTACCATTTGAAAAACCAATGTTTTGTCTACGAACATTAAGAGAAATTCGTCTTTTAAAACATTTCAATAATCATGAAAATATCATCTCCATTCTTGATATTCAAAAACCTCTAAATTATGAATCTTTTAATGAAGTTTATTTAATTCAAGAACTTATGGAAACTGATCTTCATCGTGTTATAAAATCACAAAAATTATCTGATGATCATGTCCAATATTTCACTTATCAAACTTTAAGAGCCTTAAAGGCAATGCATTCTGCTAATGTTCTTCATAGAGATTTAAAACCTTCTAATCTCCTGTTAAATTCCAATTGTGATTTAAAAATTTGTGATTATGGTCTTGCTCGTTCTATTGCTTCAAGTGAAAATAATTTTGGATTCATGACTGAATATGTTGCAACAAGATGGTATCGTGCACCTGAAATCATGTTAACTTTCCAAGAATATACAACAGCAATCGATGTTTGGTCCGTGGGATGTATCTTAGCTGAAATGTTGAATGGGAAACCTTTATTTCCTGGTCGGGATTATCATAATCAATTATGGTTAATAATGGAAGTGTTGGGAACTCCATTAATGGAAGATTATTATAATATCAAATCTAAAAGAGCAAGAGAATATATCCGTTCTTTACCATTCAGAAAAAAAATAACATTATCTAATTTGTTTCCAAAGGATACAAATCCTTTAGCAATTGATCTATTAGAGAAATTATTAACTTTTAACCCACAGAAACGTATCTCCGTACTGGACGCCCTGAATCATCCATATTTACAACTTTATCATGATCCAGAAGATGAACCCATGGCTCAACCGATTGATGAAGGGTTTTGGGAACAAAGTGAGAATAATGAGAATTTGAATATTGAAGAGTTGAAGAAATTGTTGTTTGAAGAGGTGATGAAACCATTACAATGATTTGGGGATAAACACCACTGACGCAATAAACGAATACTCATGACTAACTGTGTTTTAAAGTAGAATATTAATAGTTTATATTATATCCTGGTTTTATTTAATAGTTTATAGGTTAAATCTGATAAGATTTGTTTGTTTTGGTTTTGAAAATAAATAAATGAAAGAGAAAGAGGCTATTTGAAGGGAAAAATATCACTTTCATCCCCTGTCCCAGACTCACCTTGACTTACTACACTGCTACACCACCTATAAACACTATGGGTCTATTATCACGTGAGAATCGCAGACTTCGAAAGAGGGAACTCTCATCTCCATCATCAATATCAATATCAAATGAATCCATCGAAACAATACCTCAACACCATACACAATTGGAACAAATGATACATCCACAGTCCGACTTCCAGGTGTTTCTTCAATTCATACATTCGATCTTGAAAGATAATGTATTATTCACCAGAGCTGTGATTTTATTAATGATAATTGGAATGATATTATATTTAATCCTATATTATATCAACATTTGGATAATCCATTTGACCAAAGTAAGGAATGTCATGGGTATTATGAATTGGATGAGAATAAATGATTTATTACGATTATCTGGATTGTTCAATATGTTTGGATTTGGGTTTGGGGTATCATCGTGACTATTGACAAAGGAGAACTCTGAGTTATATTTAACCATCAACTCATAACTAAAAGCATGTTGAAACAGTTTATATCGGATCTTGTATGAATGAATAATTGAAACGACAACGAACCAATATAATTATTTGCCCAAATCATCTATACATGAGTTAGGTTTGGTTCCCATCTTTCAAATTAGGAATCCTTTTATGGAACATTTCTTCTAATTTTCCTGGTTGAATAATCCTAGCTACAGTAGACAACGTCATTGATATAAGGATAAAACATACTTATCTAAAAATACATACGATATGAACAAATAAACCCTAATACAGAAACCCAAAAAGAAAATCGTCAATCATAAAACAAAACAAAAACTGTAGGACAAAAAGGAAATGAATCAAGAAACAAAAAAGAACTGAATTTTTAATTAAAACCACCAGGTCAAATACTTAATTGACAGCAATAGAAGGATATAAACCATCTTTCTTGACTTCAACTTCCAAAAGTTCTTCTTTCACCTTGGATTCTTCAGCTTCTTTGATCAAAGCATGTAATCTTTCTTGAATCAATGAGATCAATTTCTTATGTTTGGCCAATTTATCATCCTCGATTTCAACTTGTGATAGTTTACAAGTCAAAGCATCAACATCATCCTCAGATTCTTCATCTTGAGCCTTATGAGTCAAATCTTCAACATTATTGGACTTTTGGTTGATACCAATGTTGTAACGACGTTGATCATTGTTACTTGACAATGTGTCGTATCTGTTGGCGATTTGGGGATAAGCGAATGAACCAGAGTTGTTAGACATTGAAGGATACAAATTCAAGTTTTCATGGGACTTCAAATATGGTAATGAATTACCAGTGGTGGCAGTAGTGGTGTTGTATGATGGGGTGGTAGTTGGGTATTGGTCCAAAGAGGCAGACAGTTGATTGAAGAAGGAGTTGGTGTCATACAGTTCTTGATTATTCTTGAACAACTTGGAACCTGTGGATAAGGGCGGTAATGAGAATTCAGAACCCAAGTGATAGTCTAGGGAGTTCAGTTTGTTGATCATGTCATTGTTGTAGCGAGGAGCAATTCTAGATTTCTTGACATCATCAAAGAATTGGTTGACTGCAACTTCAGGTTTTCTCTTTCTGTTGTTTTCAAAGTCATAACCATCCATGCTTAATAATGCATCAAAGTTTTGTTGTTGTTGATCCAAGTATGATTGCGGTTGTTGTTGTTGGTATGAGCCTCTGTAGTGTGGGACAGTTGTCTTTTGGGCAGCCTTAGCGGCACCATCGACATGAGTCTTAGCATGTTTCTTCAAATCTTGTGGTCTTTTAAAACGTTTGGTACAAGTTTGACAAACAAATGGTTTCAGAGGAATGTGGACTCTGATGTGAGAAGTAATATGATCTCTTTTGACAGTCTCCACTTTACAACCGTCCCAGTCACAGTTCAAACTCAAGTTTCTGTTTGATTTTCTGCCAACATGATAGTCACATAAATGGTTGTATAATACTTCAGCGTTTTCAAACACTTCTTTACAATCACCCCATTTACATAACAAAGGTCCCTTATTGTCATCGTCGGCGTTCTTTCTCAAATATTTCAACTTCTTCGGTGGTTCAGCAACGGCAGGGATGGTTGAACCGATATTGGCATCTGGTAGCAAGACCTTTGGTTGAGGCAGGGCACCGAGGTTGGAGTCCAAGATGGAATTCAAAGATGGGATAGCATTGTAATTCGATTGATAGTTGAAACCTTGGTAGTTACTAGTGGTGTTGAGGATGTTTAATGATGGGATAGGAGCTTGGACAGGGGCTGCACTGTAGTTGGTGTAGGTAGAAGTGGAGGTGTTGTTGTAATTGTTAGAGTTTGAAGGCGACTCAACAGAGGAGACGGATGTATATGACTGTGGCGAGTTGGAATTTGGGGAGTTTGAGTCACTAGAGGAGACGTTACCCTTGGAGTCGTGTCTATGGATTAGCGGGAATGGGTCCTCGTTCAAAAGGGCGGACGCAGAGTTGTTCTGGAGGTTGGCGGAGGTGAGTTTGTTGATGGCCGGTAAATTAGGCGCTGATTGTTGTTGTTGATACATGGGCGGCTGTTTTCTTCTGAAATAACACTTAAAAAAACAAGAGGAAGGGGTCTTTTGCCCTCTTTTTAAGTAAATTTGTAAAAGTCTTGTCATTTTGGACGATTTCTTTTTGTGCCAAGTACACCCATACACCACTGGCACGTGATTCCCGCTGGAAAAAGAAACGGGAGTGGGCGGAGCTTGGTCCAATCAGGGGTCGTGAATGATCATTTTGTCCTGGACATTTTCCACTTCGTAAGGGCTGTGGTTGCGGGACATCGGGACAAAAATGATATGTGCCCACACCTAAATAGACCCTGGACAAAAACGTGGGTTTTTTTGTTTCTATAAATGACAACTGTGTTTTTTGGCACCAAAACTGCATCACACGACTGGAAAGTGGAAGAAACAGCTTCTTATGTAAAGGACTGATAAGTACACCGGGAGAGAACACATACAGACTCACGTCTTCCTCCGACATTTATGGCTCGTAATTCATCCTTCTCTTGGTCTTTCCAGATTCCAGTAAAAAGTCTTAGACGATATTTTCAAGAAAAGATCTTGGACAAATCTCTGGGAAAAGACCCACCAGACTTGTAACTAGGTTCATGGTGTTTCTGCTTTCCACAATATTATATGCATTATATACATTATATACCTGAAATCTCTAGTCTGATGTGGAAGCTACGTTGGGATTTCCCCTTTGTGTGTGTCACATTTTTGATGCTTATTGCGTTAACGAGATCTCAGATCTGATAAAAACTTGCGTCCTCGGCTCTCGGTTCCCGGCTATTATTACAAAACGTCATCAAAGAACAAACAATAGAGTCTAAAATGCAAGACATAGGGTATTGAACTACTAAACAGCGACTTAAAAACAACAGTAAACTAAACATGTCATATCGTATAATATCTTTTTAATCCTCAACGTCAGCATCAAGCATTCGTGACCCTTAACACTTGAGGCCTGCTATAGTCCTGATGATCACCTAACGAGTTCTTACTCCCGTTCTCCCACTTCATGAACATCTGTCTTGGATCCAGTCGTTGGTCCACGGCGACAAAGCTGAATGGCTCATCCTTAGGCTCGCTTATCAATGGACCTGGCGCCATTGGAGCTTCACCATCTCCAAGCTTCTCATTGTTCATAGACCCCGTGGACTCTAAATCGGAGTCATCCTCATCATGATGACGTTTCACAAAGCAGCAGAAGTATAGTAGGAATCCTATCAGGGCAATGACCACAACACCAACAGCGGTGAATGTCCCTGCCACTTTCCCCGGAGAATCAAAGAACCCATTTGAAGATTTCTTATTTGACGAGTCTGAAGTGGAGGATTCGTCACCGGAGGAGGTATTTGTCGGTAGTGATACTATCGTTGAGACGACCTGTGTTGTTGTCACTTGTGTGGCCTGGGATCCCGTTATCGTTTGAATGGAATAAACGATGGAGGTTATTGGAGCAATGGATGAAGTAGTGGTTTTACTGCTGGAAGAAGAACGGGTCGTGGTACTTGTTGAAGGGCTTGAGGTACTGCTTGTTGGAGCGTTTGTTGAAGAGACTGTGGTTGTGGTCCCAACTGTACTTGTCGTACTAGGATTGCCAGTAGTTGCGTTGTTCTCATCACTTGAAGTACTTGTGGTTCCACCCGTAGATGATGTTGTGGGACTGGTACTGGTACTGGTACTGGTACTAGAACTTGTCTTGGTGGTGGAGCTAGACCCAGCTGCAGTACTAGAGGGATCCGCTAGTTGGACATATGCGAAATAGCCCTTTGTAGAGTCACCACATTTCTCAACGGGATAACCAGGACAGTCCACTTGACAATTAGTTAGATCGATTTGAAGACCAGGAGCAACATTGGAACACCAACAATTAGAACCTTCGACAATGGCAAAAGCATAGCCTACACACTCATCCTTGCAGTACCCGTTGGACTGGTATATGTTGTAATGGTTTGCGGAGAATGAACCAGTATTTTGTGTTGAACAGATTGAGATATCTGCTGAGACAAGACCCACCAGGGCCAGGAGGGACAGTTTCATGCTGGTTCTTTTTTTTTTTGGATTTGTGTAGTGAGTGTGATGAGCGACGCTTGGGAAGCGAGTTTGTGGTGGCTAGCTATGGTATAGGGACGGTATTAGTGGGTTTAGGGAGTGTGATGATGGCTTCCTTTTTGTATGTTTTCCCAGTTTTAATTTTTTACTGGTTTCGAAAAAAGAAAGAAATTTATGGTAAAAGACAAACAAAGCCAGATCTTTGAACAAAAACTGTCCCGAAATTATAGGATTTGGAATGGTTCCGACTTCTATGATGCCGAAAGCAAGCTGTAAATGAAGCAAGAAAGAAATGTCCTCAGAAATACCCTATTCTGCCTGACAAAATCAAGAATCCTGCATCATTTGAGCATTTCATGCATGATGATTTAGCTACGTGCCCCAGTGATTGGAAGTAGAACTAACTACGGAGAGTCCTGGTAACTCTTAAAGTGAAGACGAAGACCTTCTTCGGTTAGTGGTTAGTTGGAATCGCTCTATTTAGTTCATCAGACTCATTTCAAGAACTGGTATCAATGACATTGGTATATAAATAGAACCACCGTACAAAATTGCACCTAATCGTGCATGAACAACTCTAAAACAATCTTCTGACAAAGTGCAACTACAAAACAAACACTGAATAATTTCACAGAATTATACACTCCCCTGGAGTGTCAATTAATTAAAAAATGAATTGGGGGTACAAAAATGAATAACACACGTCTTTATAAAATTGATCGTTCTGACTCTTTTGAAAAAGAATATTAGAATGGGTCAGCTGGTTGGGAACAGATTAATCAAATAGCTTCTTAACCTTCTTGAAGAACCCACCTTTCTTTTTTTCTTCCTTAACTGGTGCTTTCTTTGCTGGTGTTGTGGCTTTCTTTGGAGTAGCTTTTGGGGTTGCTTTGACTGGACTGGTAGGTTCTTGAACTTCGGTGGTTTCTTTTGGAACAGTACCGTCAGCATTGACTTTTGGATCTAGAGTTGGGGCTGCGGTCTTGTCAGTAGCTGGTTCATCGTCGATAGGTTCAGTGGAGATGACATGTTCTTCACCGGTGATTTTGTTTCTCTTGATCACCTTTTTCACCCTGATGGTCTTCTTCTCTGACTTACCGTTCAGTTTGGCGTTTAATTCTTTGGCATCAACGTCTCTAACTTCGGAGAATTCTTTAATGTCATTAGCATTCTCTGGAATGACGACACCTGGTTCGCCTAAAGTTTGCTGTTGACCTTCGGTGGATGGTAGCACTGTTGTCTTCAATTCAGAATCCTTAGAAGATTCAGCAGCCTCTTGAGCATGTAGCTTTTCGTTTAGGGCCTTAGCATCAACGTCTCTAACTTCACCAAACTCTTTAATCTCATTAGCATTACCAGGGATAACGACACCAGGTTCACCTAAAGTTTTTTGTTGCCCCTCGGTGGAAGGCAACACGGTGGTGGAGAGGCCTTTATCGGTGGTGGAAGGCTTGGACACAGCAGCAAGACCACCAGCTTCTGGGATTTTGGAACCATTGGTGGCGTTGGCTGTAGATAGGTTTTCAAAGTAAAGGACATTGTTTTGGTTGTTATGTTCATCAGTGGAGATCTCGTATTCGTTTGAAGTGGTCCATTCACCATCGACAATAAACTTGAACAGTAACTTGTCGTCGGCTTCTTTCTTCAATGGCAATTCAATTTCAAAATCACCCTTGGAGGTCTTCACTAATGGAATGGAACCACTCCAGTTATCAAAGGGACCAGTGACAATGACTTCATTTGGACCGGCAGGCCTGGGCGAAAAGCGCGTTAGTCTCTATCTACCTGAAAGGAACTACCTTCCTAATCGGCCTGTTCAGACACAATTGGGGGTATACTCACCAGTGGAACTTGTGGGAATAACTCATGTTTGCGTTGTGTTTTCAATATGGTTGTTTTTTAAGGGCTGAAACGTTGGCTTTTTGAGCTTTTTTCTGTAAATTTTCTTGAAGTTTGCTTGGAGCAGCAGCCCAAAAAGCTGGAACAAGCCCAATTCGGTAATTGCCGACCTCAAATAGAGACCAGCGAGTGTGTATTAGCTTGATAGAAGGGGGCAATTGAAGCGGGAGATATGAAGATCTGACACAAACATTTCCTTTCTAAAAGTGTGGTTTGAGGGGGGAGGTTTCTGTCCTTTTTAAGTACATACCAAACTGAACTCGTTAATTGAGAAGAATGTATATTATGAATACTAACTCTATAGAAAAGCTTCTCTTTCCGAGAGATCTGAATCTGAATTCAGAATCATCATATTTTGTTACTCATTGACTACCAAATGGTCAATCTTCATTCTAAAGACGCCCATCAACCCTATCTTGATATGTATATGGGTTGAGAAAGAATACACAATGTTGCTCTTACCGAAAATGTTCCGGAAATCAAATGAATTCCGGTTGAGTTTCCCTAAATTCTGCCATTATGACACGGGTGGGCTCCCGTTATACAAAACCGTTTTTTGACACATTTTTTCTTTTGCAGCCACTTTCATGGGAGATCTTTAGGTTGGCTGACTATTCGTTTTATGCTCTGCTAATTGTTTGATGATTGTTCTTGACCTGTGCCGAGAGTTCAAAATGCTCCTCAGCAAGAAGGAAAGGCCAAGGCCCAAAATCCACCTAATCCAACTACTTGATAGAGGAAAACTATTGTTTGGTAAAGACAGACAAGAGATTTCAACGAGCTAATATTAACATAGTCGAAATTCGCAAAACCGTCTTATTATCAGCTTAGGAAGTTTCATTCTGTCTTTGTTGCTGGGTTATTGAGGGTATACTCTCAAGGCAGGCATGGTCCATCCACCCAAAGACCGACATAAGAACTGTTTCGCCATTAGCAAGTGTTGCAGTGACCATTGTATTTTGAATCGCCCGTTCTATACACTTTCAAACCATTGACACCATTTCGTAAGAAGGTTGATTCTTCATTTCAGTTCGTTCAAAGGTCATATACCTGAGAACATAGTCAGTAGGTGTCTGGTGTGTGTAGTTAAGAGCTTGGACAACAGCATTGAGTTCTTTCCACATGAAAATGCAGTGTGACGGATACCTTGACGTTGTTATAAATTATTGTTGTCCTCTCGTGTTGATGATGTTGTTGAATATGATAAGACCACTAAAGTTTTGCTAATTGAACCGTGAGCATACCCCGTTTCATCAACAATAACGACACTCATTTCAATATCACAGGATCAGAGCCAACTGATTGGAGTTCCTAGTGTTTGAATTCCATCCACCGCTGGGAAGTTATTTAACGCTGAGAAAGTGGAAGCTATCTTTGTCAGTGTGTGGCGATTGAGGGAGAGCCATTACCTTAGCCTCTTGATTATGCTTCCTTGTTCGGCAGATTGATTTCAAAGTGAATGTTAGAGGATGTGTTTCGATGTTGGGTCCAGCTATGAAGAAAATGTGTCCAAATGTCTCAGGGTTCAGTCTTTCCAGATTATTTGATATTGAAAAGTTTGTAAAACCCTCCTAAGACGGTCATTGTAATCACGGTGGCCACTTTAAGACTAAGATAGTGATCCTTGCCTCCTCCCATGATCAAAGCGGTAGGCCTGAACAAAATCCTTTAACCTCCTGTGATCTCTTGTCTATTCTATGGAATTTGTTTCGATATTATCACAATGCCCACCGAAGGAGTTCTATTCGTACGAAAGATTTGTGTGTCTTTTCTCCGTTGAAGTTCATATAGCCGAAAGGACCTTCGGTTCATCCAAGACCCCGCTACAATCTACGGTTCTAACACAGCACAGCTCGGGTTTAGGAGCAACTGACAAGGAGGAAAAACAAGCTGAAAGACAGTCCCAAGGAAGTACTGGTGAAGTGAAGTACTACCTATGGAAGTTGAAGAGCTAGTAGAAGTTCGAACTGGGGACAGTTGTATACGGCTATAGTCAATGGTTAAGCATATCACTTATGAAATTTGGGATGTGGTATGATACTAGGTATTTTGTAAACTCAGTGTAGGAGTCCTATTATAATGTGCACTTTTATGAAGTATATTGCTACCAAAAGCTCCATGTGTCCTTCTCCAACTTTTCAGGTCGGCTCAAGCTTCAAACTACAACTGTTGCAAAACAGCTAAAATGAGCTATCCACTTCACACCACCGAACTCAAAAGGCAAAAAAGCCTATAGACCCCTGTTCAGGATCGGAATCAGGAAATGTTTGATATAAAGTTACAAGCTCTAGTAGTCCCCAATACAGCCCCACCTCCCCACAAAGACGTTAACATAACCACACCCTAACGGATCTACGCAAATATTTGTAGACAAAAAATAGTGAAGGACAAAGGCTGAGTCAGAATGGCTGAGTCTGGCTATGTCTGACTCAGCCTTAGCTTAGTATTTCAGTATTCACCACCAGGCCGGCTGGAGATTAGCTCTAGGCTTATGAGGTACTTTTCCACTTGGGTTAATATGAGCTGGTTTGGCGGATGCAGGAAGACTAAAGGTACAGCTGGTTACAGTTACGATTTGACAGGTAAGTTCCATTAGCAAGAACAGGCGAGTTCTACAGAGTCGGGTACCACCTAGTATGAACTAAGAGACCAGGAGCAAGACCCAAAACGTTAAACGGATAAGGCTGAACTGCTGATTCTTTGAGAGTGTCTCTCACTATCCTGCAGCTTACGATACTATCTGCAAAACCGGTTTGTTCCATAAAACCGTCTCTTACAATTACCGTTTTGGAGATCGTTTTGTCCCGGATGACTCCATTCGCGCTTAGAGTGATTCACTTTTCTCGGACTTCTGCACGGAAACGGGACATGGGACAAATGGCTGACAATACAAGTGGGTTAGGTTGTTCGGAGCCTGAACTGGTCAGTGCAAACTAGTGGGACTTGGACTAGGTGCTAGTTGGGACTGACGATCTACCCAGACACAAGACTAGGGCCACAAAGTTGCTTCGGCGTGACTTCCATAACTCCAGGTTCCCCTCCAGTCCCACCATCCACCAGTCCAGGCCTCTGTACCAGTCTAACAGAGTCAAAGTCCCCAGTCCCAAAGTTTCTGCTTTCTTCCGATGAAGGCTACGGATTCCTTAATGGGAAAATCCTGTGAGTCCAGGTCTACTACGGTCTGGGGCAAATGGGAGAAAGGACTCTCCGGGGAAATTCCTTTACTGCGATCTGGTATAAAATCACATCATATTCCAGGAAGTCATTCCTCATCAATAAGCTGATGCTTAGATCGAACACTTGATACAATGAACAAGGGTAGAAGAACAAGAACAGGCTGTCTGTGCTGCAGAAGAAGACACAAGAAATGCGACGAGCAAAAACCAAGCTGTAAATTCTGTCTGTCAAAGGGTCTGGAATGTGAATGGCCTATCAAAGGCTCAGTCTTTGTCAATTATCAACAAAACTCTGGTATCCAGCAAATGGAGACACCGCCACAACCACAACAGTTTACTTTTGATATCAACTGCTCGACTACAAAATCGAAGGAAATAAGGCACAGCGTCATTCCAACTTCCCCAAAATCCACAAACATTGCAACCACACCAAGATCCTCCATCTCTGATGAATCTTCCTCAGTCTCATCATCAGCCCCTACATCCACCACTTCAGACGACCAAGACGACGATACTATCAAACCACTCTACACAATACAATCATACCCTACATATATCAAAGAAGCTTCAAGACCAAAGACACAACTACCAAGTCTGAAGAGTTATCATTTCGTTATACCGAGAGACACACCGATCAGTTTTGCCGCGGAGAAACCAGCAAAGAGACTAAGTGTCGACTCATTACTAAACTAATCCCCCCCCATATCCCATTGCCATCCAAAAACAGTTGAACTGTTCCGTTCCTGTGATGATTATCGGAAGTTTTTTCTGCTCATCTGTGTAATTTCTCATGGAATTGAACTGCCCTATGAATGTACCCCAAAGAAGTTTACGGCTGCCTTTACATCTGACGTTTATGAACTATAATTCTTATCTATGTTAACTATTTATTTCATAAGGTTAGTAGCTTCCTGTGTATTTCGTTGTCGCTATTGGACTTCCCGAAAGCAAAAACATATGTTTATATTTAAACGAGACTGGGCATGCATGACTAGTTGAACACCTCTATTCTTTGAAATTGAGCCGTAAGTCAGGGTCAAATCAAATTTATCACTAGCAAAACTTACAGTGGCCAGGGTGCAATGCCCCTTCTACTCTCCACAACTTTACGGTCAATACCCTGGGTATCCTTCCGCTCAAACCGAGGATATTCAAGACAATCATCTAACTAAGAGGTGTCAGTGATAGAGATCCCTTGGCTCATTGGAGTATCAGAATTAAGTAACAGCTGAACCGCTAAGATGTCGGATATCCAGCATCTAATCAAAGAGCATTGCAAAATTAACAAAAGAGTCAAACTGAACCCCTAATACTATATAAGCTGAGAAAGTTCAGAGCTATTCAAAAGATAGCAGCCGCAGTAAATATCGTATGAAATAAAACTACCTACTGCAATACTACTAGTAGTGACCTAAGCTATCAAATGACACAACAATGAATCTGATTCTTCACTGAGATTATAGGGGTAAAGAAGGGTGGTCACGTGCGAAGTCACGTGCTATCCATTATCACGCGTATTGTTTTTTCGCGTCTGTTTACAAAGAAAAAAGTTATCAACAACTCCCTGTGCCACAAGAAGATAACTCCCAGAGGTACATTCACACTATGACCGACGTCCAAGCAAACACAGAGGTCACTGATCTGCATGACACCTCCAACACTAGTGCGAACACCACCACGGATACGTCTGTAACCACAGTGATCAAGACGGAAGAAGAGATTGTCACTGATCAACAAATCGATGACTTGTTGAAAGAAGTCGAGGAGATTAGACAGACCAGTCCGATCAAGGTCCCGAAGACCCTTGTCAAGGAAGAAGATTCAGACACTTCCACTGTGGACTCATCTGTGATATCCTCTAAGGCCAACAGTTCCGTTGAGTCTGTGAAGGAAGAGGAGTTAATAGCTTTACAAACAACTACAAAGCCAGTGCCAGCTAATATTCCAAAGTCAGTCTCACAAGCATTATTTACATCAAGTATAAAAGTCACCAAGACGCGTGAAAAGGAGCCAATCAAATTCATAAGCAAAGGAAAGCATGAGAATGTTACCCAGAACAAGAAAATTGCTGAATTGCAACAAAGAGACCGAGAACTATCGATCAAGATCAAGAAACTAAATGGAGAGATCGCTTATTTAAAAGAACTGATCATAAGTGCAGGTATATCCTCTGACCTATCGGAGTTGAGAAAGTTGAAGTACGCAATCGAAAGATTGGAGGAATATCTCGACCGAAAACAGAAGGAGAAATATGAAGTTGGGATGGTGTTAACTAGGGCGATGCGTAAAAGAATCGATAGTGGTGAAAGTGGTGAGTTCTGGGTGAACTGAAACTAATTAAAGTACTAATGAAATACAAAGACGATTATGATTACGTTGTAACTACGAAGTATAGTGTAACAAAAGAGCTCTTCGAAAAATAAAAGAAGGTATACAGAAAGTAGAAAGGGAAGAACAGCGGGATAAGTCAATGAAGACCTCCTAGACTGTGTCCTAAAGATCAAGCAAGGTATTCAAAGAAAAAAAGGGGGAAGACAATCAATAGTTCACGGATAACAAGGATCAGAGGAGATAAGAACACACAAGCTGCTGAAGGGAAAAGTGAAACAGGTCATTACGTCATAAAAGTGGTAAGAAGATGCTAAGAAAGGTCAAGTCATCCTTCTGAGGAGCTCAATGAAGAGTTCAGTTCAATGAAATGGTTTCATAGACAGTGTTGGTAATGGTGGTAGTAGAGGAGGCACTGATAGCATCTGTACCACTGACGTAGTAGTAATCATCATCGTCACCGTCATCATAGTAGATTTCACAAACACCGTCCGAGGTGATGGTGGTGTATGGGACACCCGACTCGCTGGCTGATGAAGAAGTACTTATTGGCGCAGTAGTGATTGTGGAGGTGGCAGAAGTATTGCTGGATGAAGCATTGGTTGAACTAGGAGTGGTGGAAGTGGCAATGGATGACGATGGAGCTGCAGTTTGTGAAGATGGAGCAGCAGAAGAAGCAGAAGAAGCAGAGGTCTGTTGAATTGAGGAAGAAGCAGAGGCAATCGAACTTTGTTGAGATGAAGAAGAAGCTGTAGTAACTGAAGCACCTTGAGTAGATGAAGAAGCGGTAGTGGTGGTTTCAGCAGAGGTAGAGGTAGTGGAAGCTTCAACGGTGGAAGCTGTACTGGTGGATTCAACGGCTTCAACACCAACGGAGACGACAGTACCATAAGTTGAAGTGTAAGTTGAGTAGTAAGTGAAAACCTGTTCCGGTCTAATGGTAGAAGTAATCTTTTGCACCAAGTAAGTCTTACCATCAATGACAGTCAAAGACTGACTTTCAGGATCAGCATCTTTCTGAACGTTAGAGTCAGTGATTGAGGGAGAATCAGTGGTGGAAGTGGTTGAAGTGATTGGAGAGGTTGAAGTGGTTGGTGAGGTTGAAGTGGTTGGAACAATGGCGCTTTCTTCTGCGGTTGCAATAGTGGCCGTAGTGGCAGCAACAGCTTCATCAGTTGCAGTAATCCAAACAGTTTTCTTCTTACCTGGAATAGTGGTAGTAGTCAAAGCAGTGTATGGAACAGTCAGGGTAGTGGTTGATTGAGTAATAGTGGAGAAACCAGTTGAAGTGATGATTGAAGAAGTGGCTTGTTGATTGGAACCATCGACGTTGACAACGGAGTAGGAGAAACTGTCATCAGCTTTTGGAAAGGGGACAGGGATAGCAGCAGCTAAGGCAATTAATGTCAATGAGGATAAACAATTGACGAATAACATTTCTGATTAATTAGTTGTAAAAGGTTTGATGATTGGTTGAACTTAAATTAAATAATTTCTTTGAAGCTAGTGGGGTATTCTTGATGTGATATAAGGAGGGATCAAGAAGAAGAACAGTAAAGTTTGTGAAGAGCAAAATGAGTGTAAAGTAGTTGGAGGGAGCACTAATGAACGAAAGGCAGTAGTTGGGAGTTGTGCTTGTTTTTAAAAAAGGAGTGACTGAAGTTGGACAAATGAGATGTTGTTAATTCTTCTTGATAAGTTTAGATCTTTCAATAGTTATAGTTTGAGGAGAAATGATTGTCAGTTGAAAAACTGGGAAGCTGTTCATAATTTATAATTCTAATCGAAGCTGGTTTAGGGTTCAAAGTTCAAGCTGAGCATCGAGATGTGGCAGGTTTTTCTCTTTTGAGTTATACCCGACTTGGATCCAAGACCATTGCGCTTTAACTCGCTTCACATATGCTACCATCACTGTAGAGAAGGCTGGTCTTGTCCTCTTTTAGCTAAAAGGTGATGTCTCTGAAAGTTTCGACGGTGGTTGGTTTTTAGCCATCATCAACAGGCATGCAAGAAGCTGCATCCCTCGGCGAAAGCTTAACTCAAAAAGGAGATTCTTCTGTACGTAGTTTGTCCAAAAGAGGCAGGCTTTGTCCATATCGGGAATTAATTCGCGGAATGCTATTCGCGGAATGCCCGATTTGCGATGACATTTCTAGGAAGAGAATCAGTCTTCAGATGAAATTAGCGCTCAGGTGCAAAAAAGAGAAGGAACAGATCATCACTGTATTGATGTGCAATGACAGAGTCGCTTGAAATCTGGGCCGATTTCTGGGTCACCTTTGGCTTTACTAATATTGCTAGAGCAGTGTGTCTAAAGATCCAGATCTGACGACAAAGAGGCCATGCCGTGGAACTCAGGTTATTGAAGATACCTGATACATTCACGATAGTTGAAATTGATGCGATGGATTTGGACCAGATGGCAGGTTCACTAGAAGACAGACCATTGTCAAGCCTCTACACGGAGTGATCCCATTAAATATATCTATTTTACAGAATAACCTATGACACCAGTAAAGCCTTGGACACACAGTTTTATTGCCTGACTCTTATCTTTTTAGTGATTGTCTTCACCTTCACTTGCGCTTGCATTTGATTGTTTGGGTTATTCGTAGTAACACCTGGAGCTGACGCTGGTGTTGGCCTCTCCGTTATCTTTGTCTTGTACTCTGTAATGTACTTCTCTGAATTGTCATAAGCTTGCAATAACTTCTCAGGGTACTTCCCAAACACATGGTAGTATTCACAGACCAAACAGACCTTACATGACGGTGATTCAACCTTCTTAGGGCTCAGCGCTTTAGAGTTGTGCTTCTTTGACCTTTTTTTCTTCTTCTTCTTATTGTTCAGAGTCTTGATCTCTTCAATCTTTCCATTTTGTCTCTGATTCTCGTCCAGAAGTAGGTCTCCAGTTGCTGAGCTATTCATCAACTCTCGATACGACATGTACAGCTTCTTGAGGGTCTCCGTTTTCAAAAAACTTGTTAGCAATTGTTCCTTTGAGGGCCCCAGCGCGGCTAAGGTCCTCTTAGCTTCCCCTAAGGTCTTAGGAGCAGTTCCGGGAGAGCTGCCAAAGGCACTCTCTATTGCCATAGTTCTGGTGGCTGCCACATCATAGGTTTTCTTCTGTGTGCCCAACTTCATAAGAATCTCCATCTGGCCAAACAACGGCTTGTCTATTGACCTCATGGGAAGAGTAATGCAGCTACTGGTCCTCTCCGTATGACCCTTGGCGGACTCTACCATATGCATTAGCGTATTCATAGTATCAGGGGACTCTGAGCTGTTGTCTAATTTGATGAAGGTGCTTATGTGTTCTTCTGCAACACAGTCTTCCATTTTGAGGAGGAAACAAGCCTGAGAAACAGGAGAAAAGGGGTTTAACAGATAGCCAGCACCCAAGCGCCCACAATCAACCACAAGTTCACCGAAAAATGGAAAATGTTCGTGTCCAGGATACAGTTCCAGAGTTTGTTGTTGCCTGAGATCTGTGAATTTTGAGGGTCTGTCTTTTTGACACAAACGTAATTTTGCCGCTGTGGGGATATTCAAAACTACAACTACAGGATCAACGAACTTTGGAACTATGTAATTCTACCTAATTACGCTTCAAAGTTCTTTGCTTCTCCGCGTTCTGGACAACTTTCTCCTCGACAAATAGACCCTTTCTCTTTCTGATACTGTTCATATATTTTCTGGCAACGTTCTCACGTTCTGCCCATTCACCCTGATGTTCCAGCTCTTCTTCGGTGGTTGGAACCCAGAATGGGTCTTCATCAATGGCTTCAAACCCGGAAAACACTAGCTGAGGCTGGGCAGCTCCTGAAGTTTTCTTTCTGATGTCTTCTGAGAAACCAAAGGCTTCAACAACCGGGATCTTAGCGACGATCTGGAAGAAAGGTGTACCTTCTTTCATCTCTTCACTGATGATGTGACCACGACGACGTTGAACAACTGCATACACTTTTCCCAGGACCTCAGCAGATGCTTGAATATCACATGTATATGTGGCCAACATGATACGTGGCGACCAATCAAGAAAACTCTGATGAATGTTATCTCTTGTGGTGGTGATTAGTCTACCCGACAAATTAGGAACAGCAACGACGTCTTCTGAATCTTCTAGCTCTTCAATGTCCTCTAAGATAACAGCTAGACCTTGAACTGGTTCATGGGCTAATGGACCGTTGGATGTACTCAATTGGAAACCATTGACAACACTGTTTTCAAACTTGAAGAGTTTTTCATCTGAAGAGTTAAATAGTCTTCTGATAGAGCCTGAGGCGGTATCGAATAAGATATTCGGACCAATTCTCTTTGGACCAAAAGCACTGATTCTATCAATCAGATTTGACCATAATTCTTCGTCTGATGTACTCAAGATCTCTGTCAATTTGGCCTTGAAGGCTTCAGGGTTCAAGATATTGGAGACAATAGCTTCAATAGCATCGCCGACTTCTTCTTCAGCAGCATCAGCTTCTTCTTTGAATTCACGACGTTTCTTCACAGTGTTAACTAAGGACCTAATGGATGCTTGATTTTGAAGTAGGAAGTCAATAGCTTCTTGTGGCAATGGGACGGATCTGAATTTGACTCTAACGTTACCCAATGTAAACTCATTAACACCACGACCTAATTCACTCTTTGGGGCATTCATATCACTAGTTTCAATAAAAGTTTCCCTGTATGGAATCACAGGTTCAGAAGCTTGGATCTCGACACCTGCAAATCGTTCCCTCAAATCTTTCAAACAGCGTTCCAAATGCAATTCACCAGCAGTGGCCAAGATATGTTCACCAGTGTCCTCCAAGAATATTTGAACACAAGGATCAGCATTGTTCAATAGCTGTAGACCACGTTCTAGTTGCTCCATCTGGGTTGGGTTAACAGGCTCCAAGGCGACCCTGACAATTGGTTGTGAAGCTAGAGAAACACCAGCTAAATTGACACCAGTGACACCAGGCTCGATTAGAGTACCATTCTTCAGTAGCTTACCAGCCAGACCACCAATACCTGCGATGTTACCAGATGGGACTTCTTCTAATGGGACTAGTTCCTTACCCATCAATAAGTATAGATCAGTGATGGTTGCAGTTTGAATGTGCTGAGTTGGATTAGTTGGATCGTACTTTGGTTCGAGAACTGTCAATTCTTGGCCGACCTTCAAAGTACCAGAATAGACTCTTGCGAAACCGATCAACTCTTCTTTGATCAGTTCGATCTCTTCTTCCTCTTCTTCTTCTTCATATTCGAATGGATCAATGGCAGGCTTTGTGGTCAATTCTTCAGTGGTAATTGCTAAGGCATCCACTTCATCAGTGATATCACCGCCAGATTCTAAGATCTTAGCTTGTTCAGCAGCTTTCTTTGCTAACTCTCTGGCTCTTTTACCTCTCTCCATAATTTCATCTTGTGTTAGTGCAGATCTGGTGTTCTTTGGTAGCTCATCTTCCGGAACTGACAAAATCTTGGAAACATAAGCACTAACTGGGCCATTGTTATCACATTTCAACATAGCCTCTTCCAGTTTAGGATCAATCAATTCATGGTTCGGAGCCGATTCAAGAATTGTTGGGATTCTTTCCCCTTGTGACGACAGTGGTGATGGCAGTTTGTCAGTGACCGTTAATAGAACAGCGGATGATACAGGTAGCCATTGGCCCATGACTTGGTTTAATAAGTTCTTGTTATCTTTAGATCTTAGGTCTCTTGGCAAGATTTTAATATTTAGAGCTTTGACAATCTTCTCCAGAATTTCAGCGTTCTTCTCGATCACAATGTTTTCATAGATCTTCCAGATATTTTCTAGCACTAGTGACACAAACAATGGTTTCAGTGCTCTACCTTTCAACCCCTTTGAACTGATGATTTTCTTGGTCTTTGGATCTAGGTAGAAGTCACCCCAGAGAACTTTCTGTAAGTTTTCTCTCTTGACGCCCAACTTAGTCTCATAGAATCTGGAGAATTGACTGATGTTGAAGCCCCAGCCGTCAATGGCAGAGGCAAAGATGACATTATTCTGAGCTGGGTCAAAATATAGATCTTGATCGTCTTTTTCAACGTACTCTGTGTTATCGCCGCCCTTTTCTTGACGTTCTCTCCAGTTGTAATCATCTTGCATTCTCTCACCAGAGAAGAAAGAGCCAATGACTGAATTGACTTGCTCAACGACTTTGGTCAGATGTAAGTATGCTTCAGCTGGTGTCAATCTCAATTCTGTAATCAATCTGTCGATCTTGTTTAGCACTAGGATTGGTTTCAGTTTATCCATCCAACACTGTCTCAACACTGTCACAGTCTGTGAGCAGACACCTTCAACAACGTCAACGAGAACAACCGCACCATCACACAATCTCGAAGCAGTGGAGACTTCTGATGAGAAATCAATATGCCCTGGAGAATCGATCAAATTGATCAAGTGTTCTTTAGCCTCAACTTCTCCATCTTCCTTCTTATGCAGAACTCTGAAGTACAATGAAATGGCAGATGATTCCATGGTAATACCTCTCAGTTGTTCATCGGGACGAGAATCTAAGTACCGCACTTTACCTGCCAATCTCTGTGAAATGATCCCATTACTGGCGAGTAAAGAATCACTCAGCGATGTCTTCCCATGGTCAACATGTGCTAGGATACAGATGTTTCTGATAGATTCAGGCTCCTTTTGAAGCCTTAGCAATGTGTCTGGAGCAACTCTCATGGCTAATTGAGTTGAGATTCTGCGTTTTGAAAGTGGCAAAGCCAGGTTCTGTTTGTTTATAGGTCAAGACCAATTTTTTTCTCTAGTGGATTATATAAGCACACTTTCCAAATCTCGATTTAAGCGGGTGGAGAAGCATTCCCTAGGACAGAAGCTTGAGACGGAAGCTCCAGACGACCAAGGTATACATTATCCACTACCAATTCACAGGTCCTCTGTGAACTTTTCAATCGATTCTTAATGGAGATGGTGAATCCTTTGCAAAATGGTGTCAAACCTGTTGCACATGAAAGAATGGCAGATAAGAATAATTACATACACTACGGCTTGTATCAAAAAGAATCCATTATAATTGGGGAATATTAAGTAGAGTTTACTTACCAGCAAGGACTCTTCTGTTCTCTTCAACCAGCTTCCAATATTTGACCTTTAACTTGTTTCTCCAGTATGGACCAGTGTATCTCATGATAATGAAAGTACTGTTACAGAAGAACAAAATGAAAGCCATTGAGATGAAGGCATTTTTGTAGCCCATGTTGACAACCCAGTCGGTCAGACCATAAGAACAAGCAAAGGACATCAAGTTTCTGATCATGATCACAACGACCATTGCCTCTGTCTCCAATTCATGATAACAATCACAGGCGTAAGTACAGCCTCCAACCACACCATAAATACCTAGAGAACCCAGTAGACCCATGCAGAAGACTAACAAAAACCAGTGTTTCCCATAATAGGCACCAACACCCCAACCAATGGCAGCCAAAGGGCCAAGGATTATGTACACTATCAGGGCCCATAGTCTATCTTCTGGGATAGACTTACCACCACGCTTTTTGGCGATGTAGACTTTCAACCAATCAGAAGAGTTCCCGGCAACAAATTGAATGATCACACTGAAGATTGTTGGTGACATGTATGCCAAACCGGTCATTGAAGATTTGAAGTAATAAGGGCTACCACCCAAAATAGTAGCCTCTGTAGCATTTAACAAATTGAACCAAACTAATGAAGAACCGTATAGGAAACCACCCCATAAGACAGGAGGAAATTGTGCCATCTTGATTGGACCTAATAGAAAGTGTGGAAGCAAAAATTTGGATCTGAAACCACCAGTCAAAGATAATTTATCCCTATAAGTCTTTAGTTTCTTAGGAGAGGAATCTGATGATTCATCTGTCATTTCTTCAAATAATTCATTGTTCTCCTGTAAATGTTCTTGAATAGTCTGTGCTGATTTGACAGCTTCCAAATTCTTCTCCAGATTCTTCTCTTCATCATTGAAATCAATTGATCCTGGAGTACTTTCGTCTTTCCCGACGCCGTTAATGGTTTGGATAGCAAGCTTCGTTGGGTTCAACTTTCTCTCATAATTGGTCTCTTCCATCAAGAAGAACAGAATGACAAATGCAACACCACCCCAGATAGCACATAGGTACATCACCCATTCCCAACCAATACCCTGGTTGATGAACCCAGCAACCATTGGAGCGATGAAGTTTGATGTCAGTAATGATACAGCATAAATGGCCATATGACGTGACAGTTGATGTTGGAAACTAACATCAGAGACTGAAATCTCACATAACGATTCGATTGGAGAACCGACAAACCCTTGTAAGATCTTAGAACCAATCCATTCAGAGTTACTCTTACAATTTGGAGCCCAGATACACACAAGAGCAGTAGCAAGGCAACTGAACAAGTAGACAGGTCTCTTACCGTATTGCAGGGCTAAAGGCTGGAACACCATACAACCAAGACCAAAGAACAAGAACATGTAACCAGTACCAGCATTCAATTGGCCAAGTGTAATGCCTGTTTTCTCAGCAATGTTAGGTAACACTGAGTAAATAGCAGCTGAAGGAACACCGACACCGAAAGTGTATAGTACCATACAGAACAACGATAAGTATTTTCTCTTGGTAGTCCAATTCAATGGATCATCTGGATCATCTGAAGGTGTTGGGATCAAGACAACGTGAGCATCTGATTTGGAGTGTTGCGCACCTGTCATATGGCCATCTAAGTCGACTAGCTGTGCGTCACCAGGGACTGCATCGTAATTGATAGGACTAACCATTTTTGTAGTGCTTGGTCACCTTCAAACTCACCATCTTGGAGGACTGTCGTTAGTTTAAATACTCGATCCAGATCGTAGGCGACATCCTAATTGAGCAACTGTAGAGATGAACCGTATCTATGATCTTTCTATCTCCAGATTTATCAACGACCCTTTTCTTACGTAATCAAATGCATTAACTTTAGAGTCCAAGAGCACTATGTTCTTTCCATCTCTAGACAACTAACTTTGCATTACTCTAAATTTTGAGATCTATCATCTTAAGCGTCTCCATCAAAAGATTGATAAGATAGTGAATGTTAGGATTGGCCTGGTAAGGAAGATCTTATTATCAACATAACTCTTACCAGCTGCCTTGGGCTCAGTAGCCACTTCCTAAAGGGTCGACTCCCTTGGCATTCTGAATTGTGTCAACTTCAGCACTGATATGGGCATTATCTTGATAGTTATAATGAGTGATGGTTTAGTGCGTGGAGGCTTATACGCGATTCCCTTTTGGGAAACCGCATATACGGAAATCGGGAACGATAAAGCCGGTCATTATATGTGCTTTCTAAGCCCGCGACTCAAGGACTGTGGAGATGATGAATACGATTAGATCTTCCATGTTGTTAGTGTTGTGTAGATCCTACACTTGATCAGATGTAGCTACAATTAGCGAAAGGTTTATCACATTAGACATAGGCATAAATAATTGATTATCTAACTAAATAGTCAGTTCCTCACATAACCACACTTCCTAACAGCTCGCCATCAAACAAAGAATCTAAACCATTGCCCTCCCAGGAAGCCAATAAGGCATTCTTAACAGTTTTTAAATACTGGCTTCTTGACAAGTTTCCAACCTCATCACAATTGTCCATGATGAACTGTCTATCTTCTTCAATGACACAAGCTAAGCCAGTGATGAACAAGGCCCAAGTTGAGACAATTTTAACCTTTGCGTATGGTTTCATCTTTCTTAATCTTGATGTGATAAACCTGACGTCTCGTTGTATAATTGGATCTTCAGTGTCAATATTAATATTCACGATCTTACGTAGAATTATCAATGAAGCTCTCATGACCATTTCTGCCACGATGACGGAGTCTTTCAATCTTTCATACTTCTCAGGACTGGCTAGCACAGATGCCGGGATCACTGGTGCTGGATAATAAGTTGCAATATCCAGCAGTTTCTTAGCTAACTGCAGAGTGTTTGGATCATTTATGTGTCGAGCCAAGTGTGAAGCCTTAGCTGCCAATTCAAAGGCATCTAATGCAGCACCAACAACAGGGTTGTTCATCCATGCCACATCGCAGCTCAAGATCGGTTTCATCAACAAGGTTCCCAAGTCTCTGAAGACGATGAATGGAGATGGCATTGAATCTGGTTCGGAGAACAAGATGGAAACAGTGTAATTGTAGACGAAACTCTCAACAAACATACGTTCACTTTCCTTCTCAGTAACGGACAAGTGGTGTTCAAAATGGATCAGTGAATTCTGTAACTCCATCATCAGATTGTCACCAATGTAATTGCTCTGGACATCGCCGACCTTTCTCTTGATCAAAGTGTATGAGTTGTTCAAGTTTTGTACCGTTGAGTTGATGGTGATATCGATATTCTTTGAGCATAGTACCAACATCTGTGAAGCGGCGCATAACCATAATCCAGATTCTTCATTGATTATTTGATGTAACTCCTGTGCGGCGATGTCGTAAGCTCTCTTAGCCACGGATTTCAGACTTGGATCCTCGTATGAAAGGAACGAGGCGCCGCAGGCAACGGATACCAGCTCCATTAGACGGTTGTTCGCAGTAACATAAGGCGTAAAAGTGGCGCTTGTAGTGAGTAGAGGATGCGTGTGTTGTGGGCCCACAGCGTGGATAAAACCATTGATGCAGGCCTGGATGTAGAGTTGTTCTTTCTTGACCTGGAAAGGGATCCAGGTTTCAAATGGAGACTCAAGGGATAGCGAATCATCAGTCAAAGGCGTACGTATGGCCAGTTGGTACTCGTTCTGTGCAACAGTGTCTGAGTTCTCCATGGGCTGGAACACCGTCTGGAAGCCTTCTGTTTCCACCTGTGAATGCTCAATCTTCTCCTTGGACACATGGTCCTTCTTCTTCCTGCTCTTTGGCACAACGTATCCCCGAGGCACCGACAGCTGCTTAGCGTCTGGCCAGACACAGTGGATTCCCTTTCTATCACAGGTGGAACATACCGGTTTGACCTCGTCGCACTTCTTCTTTCTCTTGCGGCAGTTGAAGCAGCCCTTTCGTGAGCGTGTGTTGACCTTGCGCTGGACGGGCTTCTGATCGTCGAATCTGAGCACAAACTCCATTTTGTATGCAAGAGTGTCGCAGGGGCTATTGTTGTTCCCTTTTCGGTTTAAGCGCTCGTCAAAGTGGAAGGCGGCACAATCTCAGAGTTTTATAAAACTGGCGAGTGAAGTTTTCTATATCGGATTGTTATGATATTGATAAACAATCTCAGAACTGCTCTTCAGCCGCACACAAGGGCGATTTTTCACAGGCAAAATATGGCTTCCAGACTTCCAGCAGGGAACGAAATCTTTGGAAGGTCCTACACAACCCTGTATACCGCTTTAATGCCTCTTTTACGCCTCACTGAAGCTGATTTTATGTTACTGATAAGAATACATCCAAACACCATCGTGCTCATAACCTTTCCGGAAACAGATTTAAGCGACAGAAGATCAGCACCATAAACTTACAACTTCCTATCAGAAGCTCTGCCGCAATCAGGGTTGGGATTTGATTCCAAGACCCCAGCCCTTTTTGATACTACATATTACGAGTTAAACTCCTGATGATCGTCTCTTAACACCGTTTCGGCCATCTATTTAAGTTTCAAGACTCGCACTCGTACAAGAGATCTCTGACTGGATACAGCATCGATCATGTCTATCAAGATAAACCATACCAAACAACCACTATTGTCAGCTGCCTCGGACTATAAAGGTGATCCGGAACTGTTCAAACAATGGGAACCAAAGATCAAAGCGTATAATGAAGCTAGAGAATCTGCTATTCCAAAGGAATACCTGGCTCCAGAGACTTTAATCCCAACTGAGCTTGACACCGCGGGCTTCAATGCCACTTCAATTCCTCCAAAGGTTCTTGATGCTAAAACACTAGAGATCACCGGTTATGATGCCCCAGCTATTGCTAAAAAGGTCAAAGACAAAGAACTTACCGCTGTTGAAGTCATCACTGCCTTTATCAAACGTGCTACAATCGCCCATCAGTTGACAGAATGCATGATGGATGTCTTCTTTGACGAAGCCTTGAAGCGTGCCCAAGAACTAGATGATCACTATGAAAAGACTGGTGAAGTCGTTGGCCCTTTACATGGTGTTCCAATCTCATTGAAAGAACATTATTCTTATGAAGGAAGAGTCACTCATGCTGCTTATGTGTCATTGCTGGACAATGTCACACCAAAGTTTGCTTACACACTACAGATTCTTTATGACTCTGGTGCTGTCTTCTACTGCAGAACCAATGAACCTCAATGTTTGATGCACTTGGACTCTGTGAACAATATCACTCCACGTTGTCGTAATGCTTACAACACTTCATTGTCCCCAGGTGGTTCTTCCTCTGGTGAAGGTGCCATCATTGGCATGGGTGGCTCCATCCTTGGTGTTGGGTCAGATATTGGAGGCTCTATCCGTGCTCCTGCTGCCTTTAACAACATATGGGGTTTAAAGCCAACAACAAAGAGAATCTCAATGGATGGTGTCATTGCCGCTACAGATGAACAGTTCCAGGACGCCATTGGTTGCGTCCTTGGTCCAATGGCCAATTCTGCAGATGGGTTAGAATTATTTATGAAAGCCTATATGGCCAAGAAACCATGGGAGAATGATCAATACTTGGTTCCATTACCATGGAGAGAAACTGAGGTCAAGAAAGATTTAACCATTGGTATCGTTTACGATGATGGTGTCGTCAAGCCACATCCACCTGTGTTGAGAGCCATGAAGACTATCTCTGAGAAACTGAAAGCTGCTGGTGTGAATGTCATTGAATGGGAACCACATAGAGTCTACGAAGCTGTTGAAGTATGTAACGTTTTATACACTGCCGACTCCAACCATGCTGCAAAATCAAGACTGGGTGAATCTGGTGAGCCTTTAGCCCCGCTAACAGAACATTACTTAACGTTTGGTAAAGGTGACAAGGGCCCTTCAGTCACAGAATATGAGATGTATTGGGGTACAAGGGAACAGGTTCGTCAAGAATACCTGAATTTGTTCAATGAAAGAAAAGTTGATTTCGTCCTGGCTCCAACGTACGTGGGTGTTGCTCCAAAGCCTTCCACAGTGAAATACTGGGGTTACACCTCCTTATGGAACATCTTGGATTTCACTGCTGTCACTTTCCCATCTGGTATATTTTCAGATTCATCCGATAAAAAAGATGAAAGCTATGTTCCAAGAAACAAGTACGAAGATTACGAGTATGGTTTGTATGAAGAGATTGAAGGCATGCCAATTGGTGTCACCCTGGTTGGTAGACGTTATGTTGAAGAAGAGGCTATTGTCACCTCGAAGTACATTCATGAGATTCTTAGCTCTTAATTAGAAATGATAAACGCTAACTCGGAGGCCAAATTCACATACAAGAAGAGCGTAAATGCTTTGCCTAAACCATTCACGCCTGAATTATATACATTGTCTGAAGCTAATGCATTAAATGACATGTCATAAATATATATTCCCAAAGTTTCTATTCAAACGTCTATTTTTGTTCATAAGTAACTTCACCAGCATCATTTATACTGATACTGAATTCTAAATCATCATCTGTAGTCATATCCCAGAACTTATACAGCATCATGATGGCAAATAAATTACACAAACTACCAAAGAACAAACCGTCCAAATAATGATTGACACCCTCACAGATTGGTTTAGAGAAAACGTAAACCATCAGTTGACTAAGAACGAATGAGATAACTGTCAGAGCAATCACACCGAGGACCCAGTAGTTCTTCAAGATAGCCGAGGCCAAGACGACCTGGGATACTATGTAAACGAACAAAAAAATAGCATTCAGGAGGTAAGCAACAATGAAAAGACCCATCGTATTGGAGCGATCCATGGTACCGTTTTTAACCCAATCTTGAAGTGTAATAATAGCAATAACGAAGGTCAGAGCACCTGCTAAAAATGATGTTACTCTAATGAACAGTAGAGACTTGGAAGTACCATCTTCCCAGAATCTAAAACCCAAAAACCCACAGATCATCAAACACCAGCATGATGCAGATGCAAACGCTAGTTGTAGGGCAACAAAGTAAGGATATGAGGCTGAACCTGGTGGACTAACACCGCAATCAACAACTAATGTCGATATTATTAGAGCTACCATGAGGTGGTAGTAAAACAGCATCTCTAAACGACCAATGGCAGTATACTTGGATCTGATGTTGTAAATGATGATAAGTAGGATACCAAGAGCACAAATGTTAACAAAAGCATTTCCAATTTGAAAAATCACAGTATTAGCCAATTCAATTGGTCTAGCATAACATTTTGGTAGGATACCGTTCGTGATGTGTTCAAATGCTTCACGTTTAGGACTGACAACTTGACACAAAGGTAGTGCAGTTTGGTTGCAAAGTGAGTTGAAGTCACCAAAACCCATGTTCGCGTAAGTGATGTTGATATGTGATGTGATATGAGACGTGTGATATAAAACGTGTGTAAGGGGCCAGTGATGAAGATTCTATTGCTGGGCTTAACTTATTCGGATCGGACTGATATTTTCTCTGTTTCAGATCGGATTTTGACTTAATCCGAGTCTAAATGAGTGTGAAAGCAGCAGCTGAAAGTGTTGTGGAACGGTAGTGAGTGATGTTTTCCGGGTGATGAGAAATCTATGCCAGGTAGACGTGAGACTTTAATGGATACGTTGGAGCTGGAACCATTCCAAATAGACATTTTTAGTGTTTTTTTGCACAAAAAAAATCGAAACGTAAACACAATTTATCTCGAATATTTCCCTTTTAAGAATTTCAGGGCTTTACCTTATGTGGACACGCTGCCACGTGATTCTTACTAGGGCAAACTCCCAAGTTTTTCCATGTGACTGCAAAAATCAAATTTTTGGAGAGTATATTCTGTTGCCCTGTTCAATTCTTCAATGGTACTTAATTATATAATCACCAAAGAAATCTTTGAAAATTTTTGGCCCCAAAAACATTGTGCAAAATGGTGTTTGGATGTTTCCCTGTCATCAACACTCGTTTTTGAAAAACCATTAACAAACTTTCTCTGTACTGGAAAATCTCAAGAACTTGATACCAGCAAAACAACAGTCAAAATGGGTATGTCTCAGAGACAAAGGAAACAAGAGTATTCATAGGACCACTGGAAGAATCATCCAACCTGTATGAGAAGAAAAAACCATGAAGGTTCACGATATCATCGCCAGTTGATTCCTGATTAAACTGAAAATTTATTGAAAAGTGAGAGCCAACCCAAGATTGGACATCAAAGAACCACTGAGTAATCACTTTGGACTAATAAAAGGATCCAAAAACCTTTCAGAAGCTTAGAGAAGACCTTCATTTCAAGTCATTAGTAATAACCCAAGAAGTTCACTGAAGTTCCCCATGACTATTCAAAAGTCTACCCAACCCAACATTTACCAAGCTTAAAGAGTCAAACTCATCACACACATGAATTCCAATACAACACTCTTGAATACTCTATCTGATTTCAACTCGTGAAACACAATACTAACTTCTATCAACAGTTAACGTTCCAAAAACTAGAAAGACCTACTGTAAGGGTAAAGAATGTCGTAAGCACACTCAACACAAAGTTACCCAATACAAAGCCGGTAAAGCTTCCTTATTTGCTCAAGGTAAACGTCGTTATGACCGTAAACAATCCGGTTACGGTGGTCAAACCAAACCAGTCTTCCACAAAAAGGCTAAAACCACCAAAAAGGTTGTTTTACGTTTAGAATGTGTTGTTTGCAAAACCAAAGCTCAATTATCATTGAAACGTTGTAAACATTTTGAATTAGGTGGTGACAGAAAACAAAAAGGTCAAGCTTTACAATTCTAAGTTTAAAAACTGGGTATTATCTATTAAATTTAATGTACTGCTGTTTTTAAGGGGAGGTTTTGTATATCATTAATGTAACGTATTACAGACAAATATGGAGTGTAATAGCTGTGGCATTATTATATATGCACTATATGTGATTGTGTATATGTGCCCCCAAAATTCTCGACCAAAAGGAATATCGACAATCTTTCTTCCCTTCCAGAATCGAACCCGCGTTCATTGATTTAACTGTTTCATATTCTAAAATGGACCAAAAAGAAAAAGTGAAGGAAAAAAAACAAAACAACCATCTCTAATAGAAGGCATCAGACCAAAAATATTCCCGATTATCTGCCTCCCAGAGCCGGTTATCCTCTAACTGTTTGATTCAATACACTCTGTGTCCTCCAAAGTTATACCCAACACTCTCAGAAGTCCCAGATCATCGCTACTTTCAAGTGATCTTAACATCAAATCAACTCAAGTGTGATTCGAACATAGTTGGTTTCAAGAATGTATAACAGTCAAGAGCACTACCAGCACAGCTCAAACAATGGTGGTGGCTTTGTGCAACCTCCTGCCCAGTTCAGTGCTGCGTATATGAGTCAACAGAGCTCTCATCAATCCCTGCATGAACAGCTACACCAACACCAACAGCAAGAAGACTACTATCAACAACAACAGCAGCAACAACAACATCAACAACAGCAATATTATCAGCAACAGCTACAGCAGCAACAGCAACAGCAACAATACCACCAGCAGCAGCAACAGCAACAACAGGAAAACCAACAACATGAACAATTTCTAAGTATGCAAAACTCAATGCCACCTCCTTCAACGCCCGTTAAAGTTCCTCAAGGCGGTGTTTACGGCAACCAGTTCAACACTTCACCAGGTCAACTGAGTAACTATTCTTCCCATTCCTACCAACAACAAACTTTCGGTCAACAACCGCCACAGAGCCCACAATTTTACCAACCACAAGTCCCATCTTCTCCTACTAGAAGCATCAGATCGAATCATCTAACGCCTGTTCTATCAAATACATCTTCACTGGCTTCAAGATCAAACTTAGCTGAGACCAATGTGAAAATTCAACCAGTGCAACTCAATAGCAACATTTCTCAACAACAGTCAAGTGGGAATTATGTCTATTTTGAAAGACGACCAGACATTTTCAAGAAACAGACTCAAGACAAAGCTGCTGCTATCAAGCTACGTATCGAAAACTACTATCAAATGAGTGTCACACACGCTGTTGAAAGAAACCAAAGACGTGTTGATCTAGAGCATAAACTTCAGAATGAAGATGGTTCAGAAGAACGTAAAAACAGGCAGTTACAATCATTGGGTAGAAAAGAATCACAGTTTTTGAGATTGAGAAGAACAAGATTATCATTGGAAGATTTCGAAACTGTTAAAGTCATTGGTAAGGGTGCATTTGGTGAAGTTAGACTGGTTCAGAAGAAAGACACTGGTAAGATCTATGCTATGAAGACACTGCTGAAATCAGAGATGTACAAAAAGGATCAGTTAGCACATGTTAAAGCTGAAAGAGATGTCTTGGCTGGGAGTGATTCCCCATGGGTTGTCTCATTGTATTACTCATTCCAAGATACTCAATATCTTTATTTGATTATGGAGTTCTTACCGGGTGGTGATTTGATGACCATGTTGATCAGATGGCAAATCTTTACCGAGGATATCACTAGATTCTACATGGCTGAATGTGTGTTGGCTATTGAAGCTATCCACAAATTGGGTTTCATTCATAGAGATATCAAACCTGATAATATTCTGATTGATATTCGTGGTCATATCAAGCTATCAGATTTTGGTTTGTCTACTGGTTTCCATAAGACTCATGACTCCAATTATTACAAGAAATTATTACAGCAAGAAGATGAGAACAAACTGCAACAACCTCAACAACTGAATGAACCGGGCTCGAGAAACACTATGATGGTTGATGCTATTCATTTGACAATGTCTAACAGACAACAAATCCAAACCTGGAGAAAATCTAGAAGATTAATGGCATACTCGACAGTTGGTACTCCAGATTACATTGCTCCAGAAATCTTTATTCATCAAGGTTATGGCCAAGAGTGTGATTGGTGGTCTTTAGGTACTATCATGTTTGAGTGTTTGGTTGGTTGGCCACCATTCTGTTCAGAAACTCCGCAAGAGACTTATAGAAAGATTTTGAATTTCCAACAAACTTTACAGTTCCCTGATGATATTCATTTATCTCCGGAAGCAGAGAACTTGATTAGAAGACTGTTGACAAGTTCAGAACATAGACTGGGTAGACATGGTGGTGCAGCTGAGATCAAGGCACACCCATTTTTCAGAGGTGTTGACTGGGATACTATTAGACAAGTTGATGCTCCATTCATTCCAAAATTGAAGAGTATAACTGATACCAGATTCTTCCCAACTGATGAACTAGAAAACGTTCCAGAGAATCCAGCTGTCACCAAGGCTGAAAGACAAAGAGAACAAAACAAAGGTAGTTCTACTGGTGATAGTAAGGAGGACCTACCATTCATCGGTTACACTTATTCAAGATTTGACTATTTGACAAAAAAGAACGCCATCTAATGTATAGAAACACCTCTCAAGAAACATTTGATATGATATATTTACGCAATTTTTTTTAGCTTATGCTTTATATTGTTCAATCATAGCACAATTCGCTCAAGCACCTGAGAGTCTAAAAGTGTGTCCACACCCTTGTTATCTATCCACGATCCCAGAAGTGCACACTTGACTGTCTTTACAAAAGTATCTGAGTTTGCTATAGACGACACATAATCACAGTTCTTCAATATCAACAGCTGGTCCTCTGACCTTACACACCCCAATCCTGTGACAAACATTGCCCAAAGTGCAATTGTTCTTATTTTTGAAGAGCTTTCTAGCCTCTGGAATCTTTTGATAATGAACTTGACATCAGATTGGATTGCATCATCTTCAGATCTTATAGATGGGTTCAAGATTTTTCGAAGTATTATCATTGAAGCTCTCAAAATGACTTCAGCGATGTAAATGGACTCTTTTAATTGTTGGTATCTCTCTGGGTGTTTCAGTAGCGAAGCTGGAAGTACAGGGGCAGGATAGTATGTAGCCGTGTGAAGGAGCTTCCTTGCTGAGTCTAATGTGGAAGGGTTTTCAATATGACGTATCAAGAAGGAAGCCTTGGATGCTATTTCAAAGGCATCAAGTGCAGGACCAACAACTGGATTATTCATCCAAGATACCTCACAATTAACAACCGGCTTTCTCAGAAATGTTCTTAGCTTTTTGAAGACTATGAATGGAGATGGTAGAGAATCTGGACGTGAAGTCAAGATGGCGACACTGTAATTGTAGATAAAACTTTCAAAGAACATACGTTCGCTTTGGATTTCAGTAACAGTATCACAGCTCTCCAACTTCATAAGTGTATTCTCAAGTTCAATTGTGATATCATTAGAACATATTGAAGATTTACAGCTTCCCATTTCCATCCTCTTATTGATCAATTTGTAAGAGTTGTTAAGATTCTGAACAATGGCCATCATTGGGAAAGCGATAATCTTAGAACCAAGCACCAGTAATTGTGAGGCTGCACATAGCCACAAGTCTGATTGTTTCTCCACTTTTGATGATACTTCTGCGACAGCCAGATCATAGGCCTCCTGGGCAAAATCTTTCAAACTAGGGTCCTGTGATAATAGGAATGATGCACCACATGCAACAGACACCAGTTCCATCAATGGGTTATTTGAAATGTAAGGAGTGAAAGTGGCGTTTGTCGTCAAGAGTGGGTGAGTATGTTGTGGGCCAACAGAATCAATGAAGCCGTTCACACAAGCGTTGGTCAATAGTCTGTCTTTCTGGATATGTACAGGTAACAAGGTGCGTGGTGATGGTGGCTCCAAAGGCATCACAGAAGGTGAACGGGCGACAATAGTTATAGCACTTTCCATTTCACTAGCACTTGCCGGCTCCTCCTTATGGATTTCTTTAGATGTCTTCCCTGTTTCCTGAGTCTTAAGAAGTATTTTAGATTGAGCCTGAGACACAATGGATCCCTTCCTTGATTTTGGAACAACGTAGTCCTTGGGTAGTGTACCCTTGCGATCATTTGGCCACACGCAATCAATGCACTTCTCTACACATGACGAACAATTAGGTTTAGCTTCATCACACTTCTTTCTCCTCTTGCGGCAATTCAGACAACCTTTCCGTGATCTTGGAGAAAACCTTCTGGTGTAGGTATCAAACTTTATCACAAACTCCATCGCTTGAGCCTTGAATTTCCGTATATATAATGATACTGGAACCCTCCCACAATGATACTACTATGAGAGAATAGAAAGAAGGATGTGGGAAACTGGCTGAAATTAACAACGAACAAGTTTGGGAAGCCCCGTGAACGCCAATTTTAAATCGTTGTTGATAACCAATCTAAGCTGTAAGTGAGATCTATGAGATAACTTGGTATGCGCCACAGAGGGATCTTTTTTAGTTAAATGGAGACCTACAAAAGTTGGATATAATTAGTCTTATGGGATACCAGCTTTGAGGTCCATTTTGAGATCTCAGATCCCAGGACCAGTTTACTTCTGCTATTAAATTGCAAGATCTACACACACACACTATTTGATACCTCAAACCCCAGTTCTTCTTTCTTATCTTATCCAAGAGATGATTGTACATCCGGACACCACCCTCATAACCTTTCCTAATTGGTGCCGGAACACTTTTTCTTTAAGCGCTTGCTGGTTATAGGAAGTGGTTAAAAGCGAATATATCACTATTTGTGAGTCTACTTATGATTCTTGGACAGATTGAGAGATTGAGAGATTGAACCAAAAAAATTACCTACTTAAATGACACACGTCTTTCCCCCCGATCTCATGGACATGTGAGGTCTTCAATTAGTTAATCCAATGTCTATCAAGATAAACCATACCAAACAACCACTATTGTCAGCTGCCTCGGACTATAAAGGTGATCCGGAACTGTTCAAACAATGGGAACCAAAGATCAAAGCGTATAATGAAGCTAGAGAATCTGCTATTCCAAAGGAATACCTGGCTCCAGAGACTTTAATCCCAACTGAGCTTGACACCGCGGGCTTCAATGCCACTTCAATTCCTCCAAAGGTTCTTGATGCTAAAACACTAGAGATCACCGGTTATGATGCCCCAGCTATTGCTAAAAAGGTCAAAGACAAAGAACTTACCGCTGTTGAAGTCATCACTGCCTTTATCAAACGTGCTACAATCGCCCATCAGTTGACAGAATGCATGATGGATGTCTTCTTTGACGAAGCCTTGAAGCGTGCCCAAGAACTAGATGATCACTATGAAAAGACTGGTGAAGTCGTTGGCCCTTTACATGGTGTTCCAATCTCATTGAAAGAACATTATTCTTATGAAGGAAGAGTCACTCATGCTGCTTATGTGTCATTGCTGGACAATGTCACACCAAAGTTTGCTTACACACTACAGATTCTTTATGACTCTGGTGCTGTCTTCTACTGCAGAACCAATGAACCTCAATGTTTGATGCACTTGGACTCAGTGAACAATATCACTCCACGTTGTCGTAATGCTTACAACACTTCATTATCCCCAGGTGGTTCTTCCTCTGGTGAAGGTGCTATCATTGGTATGGGTGGCTCCATCCTTGGTGTTGGCTCAGATATTGGAGGCTCTATCCGTGGTCCTGCCGCTTTCAATGGTATTTGGGGCTTGAAACCAACGTCAAAGAGAATCTCATTGGATGGTATCATCTCAGCTACTGAAGAACAGTTCCAAGATGCCATTGGTGGTGTTCTTGGTCCAATGGCCAATTCCGCTGATGGGTTAGAATTATTTATGAAAGCCTATATGGCCAAAAAACCATGGGAGAATGATCAATACTTGGTTCCATTACCATGGAGAGAAAGTGAGGTCAAAAAGGATTTAACCATTGGTATTGTTTACGATGATGGTGTCGTCAAGCCACATCCACCTGTGTTAAGGGCCATGAAGACCATCTCTGAGAAACTGAAAGCTGCCGGTGTGAATGTCATTGAATGGGAACCACATAGAGTCTACGAAGCCATTGAAGTTTGCAATGTGCTATACACTGCTGATGGAAACCATGCCGCTAAGGCTAGACTTGCTAAATCTGGTGAACCTTTAGTGCCATTGACAGAGCATTATTTGTCAGTTGGGAGAGGTGATCAAGGTGTTTCAGTCACTGAATATGAGATGTATTGGTGTACAAGAGAAGTTTTACGTAATGAATACTTGAAATCGATGAATGAAAGAAAGGTTGATTTCATTATTACTCCAACTTACGTTGGGATTGCTCCAAAACCATCCACGGTTAAGTATTGGGGATACACTGAATTATGGAACATCTTGGATTTCACAACGGTGACATTCCCATCTGGTATCTTTTCAGAAATTTCCGATAAGAAAGATGGAAGCTATGTCCCAAGAAACAAATATGAGGAGTATGAGTATGGTTTGTATGAAGAGGTTGAAGGTATGCCAGTTGGTGTTTCTCTGGTTGGCAGACGTTATGTTGAAGAAGAGGCTATTGTCACCTCGAAGTACATTCATGAGATCTTGACCAAATGACCTCATGAATTTTTGTCTGCTTAGTTAGATATATTACATACAGGGTTATGTGTTGCAGTTGTTGAGCTGTTCGTGTAGTAACAACCATATAAAATAAATATACTCAACAATCGGGGCAAAGATAGGTGACCTCTCAGAAACCAGCAGAGTACAACTACGTCATCACAAGGAATTGAGTCAAAGGATCATTCAAACTTTGGGCATTAAACCACAAAATGTCTGTGTATAGTTGTATCGAATATTGAAAAATTAGCAAAAAGTAAGTGACAAATAAATTAATGAAAAGAACTGTAACGTGGTATAAAAGAAAGAAAGACAGAAAAAGCTATAAAACAAAACGTTCATCAACAGGAAGAAAAGACAGCAAATTCCAGGGGGAAAGCAATCAATAGCATAATATTAATATCCCCACATCATGATGTAACTAATAATACCAACAATAATAAAGAGATCAAAGAGCATCAAGAACAGAAAAGGCTGATAAATAGAACCAAATCAAACAAAAAACAAACAAAAACACATATCATCAATAGAACAAAAATCAAATACAACCGTGGAAATCATAAATCATGAATCTGTCCCTTAAACAGCAATTAATCCATTATACCTAACGACAAATTCCTTGACATTTTTATGTGGAAATCTCTTGTTGGAAAAATTAACTGATGATCTGACAACTGGTTTCCCGCACCAACTTTCCTCAGAGGTTAGAATCTTTATACAACGGAGACAATCCTTGTAATACTTTCTTCTTGAAGAGATCTTGTAATCTGGCTTCCATTTTTCGTCATCAGAGGAATAAAAGGATAGTGATTTTGAGAATGAGAAATCCGAAAATAGTGGTGCTGAAACTTGTGGGTCAACAGATGTTGGTTCTTCATTGATTGATTCGTCGTCAGAATCATCATGCATGTCGTGAATGGAATGGATCTCATTGTCTGGGATCTCTTCACCAACAATCTCTGAATCATCTGCAACCTCTAAATCTTCGCTGATATCTTCTTCTTCCTCTTCTTCTTCATCCTCATCTTGTGATAATGTTTCAACTTGGAATAGTTCTTCTTCCTGGGATTCCCTTGCTTCGTTCTCTTGACTAATCCTTAATGACGGGGGTGTACTATCTGAATCTTCAGTGAACTCTATGTGCTTCTGGAACATTGGAGAAACTCTTGATGCCGAAGACGATGGTGTATCAATGGTGGATGATCTTGATCTACCAAAGATCTTGGAAATTAGCTTCTTTGTACTGCTTCCACCAGAGACACTGGCTCTCTTGACCATAGAAGAAGGATGAATGAATGAAGAACCACCTATGATAGGAGGAGATAACTCTCTCCGTATTAGTTCTGTATCTGAGTAACTTCTGATTCTGTTACCATTGGCACGGTTTCTTCTGTTTCTTCTTCTTCTTGGGACGGTTCTATCAGATGGCATTTGACGGGTCTCAATATCCAGAGCAACGTTGATCCCGGTTGACAAGCTATTAGCCCAATTGATCATGTCATCCAAGTTGGCAAATTGGACAATCATTTGTTCTGTTTCGAGCCTCAACCTTAGACAATAGTTTCTCTTCTTGTAATCAATAGGAAGTCCAAGTTTTGCATGTTGTAGTGTGTAAGATCTAACCAGTCTATCCTGTGTAAGATACTTGAGAGGGTTTTGTTTGATAGAGTTGATGATGAAATCATGTTCAATGGAGTTGAAGATGAAGTTGCTCTTACTCTTTGAGCGCTTGACACGATTCAACAATGGCAGGCCGTCAACAGAATAGAAGTTGACCTGGGTGGAATTTAGCTCCATGACCAAGTTCTTCCAGCTTCTAGAGGGTGAGGCCTCATAGGGTGACAGACATTCGACTTTTCTAAGAACAAGAGTTAAGCCAGTGACAGCTGGGGAATAGCCAGGTAGAACGTGGGACTCTGGGGTATCGTAGACAGGGAACTTGGGGGAGCTGGAGCAGCTGGAGCAGCTAGCGGCCTTGTAGGATGGCGGCAGGGCCGGTAGAGGGTCCAGGTACTGTAGCACGTCCATGGCGGTGAGGGTTGGGCACTGGCGGCTAACAGTTTGTTTGTTTGGTGGGGGAATTTTGTTGAAGGTGATTTGACTCCTTTTTAAAGAAATATCCCCTTTTTGTTTGATTTGGGCTTGGATTTTTTACACAGCCTGGGATTTTTATTTTTATTCTGTCTAGAACAAAAAAAAAATAGTGAATAGGAGAGGGGGGCAAAACAGTGAAAGTGGGCAGGGGCGTTTTAATGTGTAGTGTAATTATTGTAGAGGGTGAATGAAGTAGAGTTTCCTGTTGCCTGTTGCCTATTGCCTATTCCAGGATGCTTTGCTGTTTAAATAATCACTTGACAATTTTTTGTGGAACCGAGCACCGAGAGAGAGAGAAGGGAGCCGCAACCGTTCCGAAACGGGCTACGGAACGCAGCAGTGAGGCCACTGGGATGAGACGGCTACGCTGATGGCTCTGTTCCCAGCCACTTTATTTCGCCACTTTTCCACCACTTTCCACATTTCCATCACACTTCCACTCATATTTCACCACTTTTCACTTTTAGATTCATTGTAAACAAAGATAACTTATCTGTTTTCACTTGGCGCAACCTTACAAAAGTCCGGGGGAGTTTTACCAACTTTCAAATAGCAAAATTGACAGGTCCTTTTTTTGAGGTTGTCGGAAATCAGCAATTCATAGAACCTGCATTTAATTTAAACACCGATTTGAGAAGATTGCAGAGATTGGAGAGATTTCATTGGGCAGTCGGGGAGTAGTTTTGAGGTCTATTAGTGTATTTGGTAACTGGGTAATAACTAACTACAGGGATAAATGGTAAATGAATTATACGAGTCTACCCCAAATTAGCCAGTCATTTCATTACAACAGAGCTAATAATGATGTATTAGCAACCCAACCCACCAATTTGCCAGTAACCTCAGTACTATCATAGATACAGACTTTCACGTACAATGTAGACCTTCGTTGATTCTTGCCTTCTTTATTGGTCCTGCATGCTGCATGAAACTTTGGTGCTTTAGTTGCTTTTCGAGAGTGTTTGCGATTTTTAGTTCTTTCCTCGGTGACATATTTTGGAGTTCAGTTAAAACCAAAACCACCTAAAACACGACCAATCTAAATTCTATGTGCACATTCCTTAGTGTGTGTACATGGACTTCGGTAAACAACCTTTAAGTCTCCGATCTTTAAACTGATGACAAGTGACGGATCATTAGTATATTGTTATCCGTGGGTATCCGGCAAGAGTGGATGGGAATTATTCAAAGCGCGACTTTAATATTACTCAACACCAGATTAGCCGAGGATCCGATGGAGCTTGATGGAAGCTCATCATTAATTCAAAGCAGAGAATTATTGCATGAGGCAAACTGTACTTCTTTTAACATCATTGAATCGATGCATGCATTTATTAACATTGCTAACCACGTCTTCGGTTGTGAGATCGTCTTGTGTTTGCCGAGAGACTAGTCTCTAATTAGTCCATTAGAGTAACTTTTTGTAAACTTCATTCTGCTTCAGGTCCTCTAGTTCCAATCTATAAAAATCTTGTCCCAAGTTTCTCACCAAATCTTCCTCAGTAACATTCTCTTTAGTGATGAAAATCAATCTGACAATGCATTCTCTTCTAGCCTTTTCCCTCTTTAATTTATCACTCACTGTTTCACGTAGACCACAATTCGTCTGAGCAATTGCCATTCCATTCTTCAATAGTGCAATTGCATTGGTCTTTAGAGTTTCTTGATTCTTCATAGCAACATCAATAGGGAATGAACTTCTCAATAGTTCATTATCTGCCCTTTGAATTAAGATATCAACAGATTTCTTCACTCTAGTTGAGATCTCATTGGTCTTAGTATTAATATGGGTTTGTAATTCCTCGCGGACCAACTCTTGAGCACGTTTCAAGTTCTTGTTGATATGAGCAATGACTTCCCATTGTTCTTCAAATGAGATTTCATGACGATCTTTGAACATTTGGAAATTATCTGATTCTAACAAATGACGAGGAATGGTATCGATTTGTATACTGAGCCAATGTGTTTCTAGATCTTGGAATGATAAGATCGAAGTACCTTCAATGGAATGTGACAATAGCTTCAATTCGATGATCTCTGACTCTTGGATGTTTAAATTGTATTCATCAGTTATGTTCTCACTGGGGTCAAACTTTGATAATAGAGTCTGTGTGATTGTACCAATTCTCATCCATAATGGAGCCACAAGATCTTTCAACAAGTTTAATTGAACTTCATTCTCTGTGGATTCATATGCATTTAATATCAACCTTGTGCCCAAGATCACAGTATCAAAGATCCCCGATGGTGTCACTTGTTCAAACATATCAAACTTCTTATTTTCTTCACCATCTTTATTGCTCGCCGTGTCATCTTCATCTGGGTTGTCCAATCTGTTCAAGAACAAGTCCAATTCCGGTAATTGCACATCAAAGATCTTGTGTATTATCACCACAGCATCACTTAGGATCTGTCTAACAGCTTCGAAAGTGATATCATCATTTTCAACAACCTCAGTGTAGACACTGACCATGTTATAATAAAAATCCCAATTGATTACATTCTCAAACTTTCTAACAAGCTCCTCATGGTTAGCCTTGATCTCTTGTAAGCTAAACCCAACAACATCACAGCCTTCGACATTGTTCAAGGTCACTGATGGAACGTCATCATAGATCGAATGAACATGATATATCAATCTATTCAAATTGTAATAAGCATCAAAGTTCTCAGGGCTCGGGTCTTTAGCGATTGATGTACGATATGATTCGTAGGCCTTTTGGTAGAACCTCAGCGATTTGGATAAATCAGAAATCACCCATCTATCACCGGATTCTTCTTCTTCAATGGCAACATTTAGGAAATCTTCAGCTGTCACTGGTGTAGTTTCTTCTTGCTTTTGAAGTTTCTGTTGGAGTTTCTGTTGGAACTTCTTGGGAATCTTAGGGGCTTCTATATTGACAGGGTTGTTAGTCATTGAGAAAAGAGATAACCGATTTCTATGAGTAACTACTCACTTTTTGGTGGCATTTGTGGGTGTATTGAATCTCAAGTTCTCAGAGTCTTTATGAGCTTTTGAACTGACCTTTGTGTTTTTTTCTCGAATTCTTATCAATTTGTTATAAGTTTGTGTAAAAAGGCTTTCAAGTAGAGGTTTAGTTAAAAGTGAATGTTGCTTGTTTTTATTATTATACTCCTATGTTAGAACTGGCCCTTGTTGTGTATGTTGTGAGATGTCATGGAAGTCCAGGAATCGTTCTAGGGTTTATCAATTGTGGTTTTCCTGAAAAGGCTCTAAACTAAAAAACGGAAACCAATAGTACCAAATACATAATAAAGAGAGTTTTTGATTTTACCAATAGAATATATCAATAAAGACATAATAATAAAGATATTTAGTACTGATCATCATCGGATTTCAACTCTTCAAAGTTTTGCCAGTTTCACCTAAATTTCTTTTTCATCTTGAAACTTACAGTCTGCCAAGACTTTAGTGTCACTAAATATGCCACCCCACTAAAATGTAATAATGAACAAAATAATTAAAAAAGAGACTTTCAGCCAGTTTGAAATTAAATCAAAATCCTTTAATCTCTGTATTAATCACAATTACAAATTACAATTACAATGGCTGATCCTAAAGTTCCTTACACCCCAACAAACAAGTTCATTGAAGAGACTGTTCCTTACAACGGGGCTGACTTCTCCACCGTCTTCTGGGTGAGTACATGAGTACACTGAGTACATGAAAGGCTCTTGACAAATGCCAGTATTACTAACAACCCGTACCAGCCCGTCCCTGAAGGCACTGCCATTAAAGGCCGAGTTCTGTTTGTCCACGGCTTTGGCGAGTATTCTGCTATGTATGTCCGTCTATCTGACCACTTGTGCTCTGCCGGCTATGAAGTGTTCTTCTTTGATCAGCGTGGTGCCGGTTTGACTTCACCAGGGAAATTGAAAGGTTTAACTGACGAAGAACACACTTTTGACGATTTGGACTTCTTTATTGGACGTAACTTGAAAGAAGCCGAAGAGCACAATGTCTCTGGGCTATTCTTACTGGGTCACTCGATGGGTGGTGGGATTGCCCTAACATACGGTATCAGTGGGAAATACAAGGAACAAATCCGTGGTATTGCCGTTACTGGTCCTTTGATTCTCTTACACCCTTCAACAAGACCTAGCAAGTTCCAATTCAAGCTTTTGAGTATGTTTGTGAAGGTTTTGCCAAACTTTAGATTTGATACAAACTTGAATCAAGATTTCATTACCTCAGACCCTGAATGGGGATACTTTGCTGCTAATTCACCAATTGTCGTTCCATTGTATGGTTCAATTAAACAGGTTTATGACTTCATACTACGTGGCCAAAGACTTTTAGAGCCTGAGAATGCAAAGAAATTTGACAGACCGGTATTAATCATGGTTGGTGATGATGATCATATCAATGACCCTGAAGCCTCACGTGAATTTATTGATTTGATCCAAGTTGAAGATAAAACCTTGAGGTCTTTCAAAGGTGGGAGACATAGTATCTTTATTGAGAAACCGGAGATCTATCAAGATATGAAGGAAGGTCTATTCAAGTGGTTAGCCTCTCATTAGTATACATGATATGTTGTTGATTGGGCGAGGGCCCTCGACGTTTTAATTATTCAGAAAACACGTTGTAAGTCCCACCAGAGTAACTGCCACGAGCATTTTTATTTATAACGACCAAAGACTCCTCTAATAATCCCTTTTTTTGGTCGTGTGGGTGTCTGCATCGAACATTGTGGCGTTAGTTTTGGTGATTTCTTAACTGCTTACCAAAGGAGAGGCTTATAATTTTCTTTTATGAGATAATGAACCACTGTCGGATCGGAATCATCACCAAAATTCAACATGCGTTTTCAATCTTAGATTTGACCACAAAACCTTTCTAAGGAAGAAATTTCATGTCCTATAGAACGGTTTCTTTCACAAAGGGCGATAGAACACACAAGGGAAAGATCTGGGTATGTTGTGATCCTTCGTGCTATAGTGTCCTGTACTAAAACAATGAACCAAGGCGATTCCATTAGATACACAATATCAAGCTAGAGTCATCATCCTGCAGAATTTTAATGAACCAGAGACGCTGTATGAACTTTTAATCAAGGAACTTACTCAACGCGGTTACGAATGCTTCACATTCGACTCATACAATCAAACACCAAACGATGACGATGAGCTACGACGTGAGATGAATCGTGTGCTGAAACTGTGCTGTGATGACCTGGACTCGCTAAGTGACGTTCCTAACCACCGCGTTCATCTCATTGCATCGTTTACGGGAGGTACTAGGGCTCTTTGGTACGGTATTGACGGATACTATCGTCATCGTCTGAAGAGTCTCATTGTGGTTAACCCTGTGATAAAGAACAAGGTTCTTTCAAAGAGTGTATTTGGTCGTATTAAAGGTGCCATGGGGATTAAAAGTAGAGTGAGAACAGGTTTAAGTGTGGCGTGTATCACTAGTGACAAACAATGGCAGCGGAGACTCTCAAACGTGGATTATCAGATTATCTCAAATGTTGCCTTGGACCATCTATGCAAGATTAGATCTAAGTTAACAAGCAATGAGGTAAAGAAGTTCAACATCAAGAACCTGTTAATCATTCACAGTGATGATCAGCTATGCGATTCAAAGAACGCAGAGAAAATAGTGTCTAATGTTGATATAGAGAACGGTTGTGTGTTAGGATACCCTCAAGGACGTGGGAACCTTTTCTTCGAAAGTCCAGAGGTTTATGAGCTTCTATTAAAAGATTTATTAAAGTGGATGGACAATTACTAAGGATAAGTATTACAATCATGTTCATTATGTAGCTAAACTTTCGAGTTTCAGGTCAACAGGCTCCCAGCTTAGAATCGTCATTCCTTCCAGCTTAACCGCTCTTCTCAGGATCTTGACGTCCTGAGTCTTCTTACCCTTGATAACCTTTTCAAGCTTCTCACGAAGACCCTTGGAATATATGTAAACTTCTTCAATTTCATCCAAACCAAAGAATGCAAGGATTTCATCTTTGGTTATGAGAGTAATCTTTATGCTTTCTTCATGCTTCAAATTGGCCCTGATCAAGATATTCACTGGGTTCAAGACCGGTGTAGAGTGTGAGAACATCTTAGTGCAGAATTGACCCATTGTTGGTTCAACCTCAGATATGATCCCACTGACATCGAACACTTTACCATCTAATAATTCAACAGCATTCAATTTTTTGATATAGCCGACACTGATGTGTTTTCTCTTCTGTATCTGCGTAGATTCCACTTGTATATAAGGGTTTTCTGCCTCTCTTGAGGAGTCATCTGAATGGTGGGTAGCTTCCGAGGGCAGCTCTCCTGAGAATTGAAGCACACGGTCTTGAAAAGGTGTGCCAGGTGATTGATATGTTGTCGAGTTAAGGATCCGTCTTTGTGGGGTTGGGGAAGGAATGTGCGGGCTTCCATGGCCAGCAGCTACAGACAGTCGGCCATTCGTTTGGTGGATCTCGTTCAGCCACTGATTAACGAGTTCTCTAGGAATGGTCTTCTCGACTCTAAACTCCTCACTGGTGACATATGAAAGAGGCAGACCTTGAATAATGTTCTTAAAGAACGGCTGTGTGAAATCCGCTGTGCGATCCAAGATCTCAATGGTGTCAGCGATTCCCTCCAGTGTATTATTGTACCACTTCATTCTTAGCCTCATCTTAACAAACAGACCATAATTCAGCACGTTTCTAGCATGGCTCTTACCATATAGTGTCACATTTCTCTTGGACTCGAACTCCCTCATGAAGGGCACAAATCTCTCAGGGTACACCATCACCTGAAGGATCTTGTCACTAGGTATCTCATCGTCCGTGGACCCAACGTAGTTGTTGTAGGCGTAACTTGTGGACATGACTGGATTCGAGGTCATATCCGTGACGTAAAGGCGGTTGGGAGAGCCGAAATGGACAGAGATGACGACGGCACAGATCGTTCTGTACGTCTTGGTGGGTCTGGTAGGTGGAATGTCCGACAGCCGGAGCGTTACCTCGGACATTTTGTGGAATTGGTGATGTCTTGTTTTAAGTGTTTTTGGCGTTGTTGTGTGTTTTTTTTGTCTGGTGAAATATAACGCGTCAGTTCAGTTAGGTAGAAACCCACATCAACGCCACCAAAAGATGCTGTACGAGCTCCATGACATCTCAGAAGTGAAACTGGTCAAGGCCAGTCGCGATGGTGACCCAAATCCAGCGAGAATCAGGCTCGTGATGGTGCTGAACGCGATAGAATTGCAGCCAAAGCCAGTGATGGAACTCACAGACTTCTCATGGGCCTACCAGAGGGATAACAAGATTAGACTCAACATTGACCCGCTACAGCTGGGGAAGATCTTGCCTCCGCTGAAATCAATTGGTACTAGAAATAAGTCCAACCCCAGCATCCTCGAATATCTTACCCAAAAGATAGTGGTGCTTCTGCGGGTCACTTGTGAAGTCTTCAACGGGAAAAGCGATCTGAGGTACGTCTTAAAGGACACCACCATCATCAACAAGAACCCACCTATGGTGCTGGACTGGGACTTGAAGCACCAAAGAAAAGTTAAGTCATTATTTAATAAACTGCAAGCACAGGGTCTCGCTGAATCCGCAAAGAACAAGGCCGAATTTGATGCCATTGCAAACATAGTCTCATCCAAGACGGAAGAACCTGAACCGAAAAAGCAGAAGATTGATCCACAACCAGAAGAACCTGAACCATATACACCTGTTAACCCGTTGTTCATTGCGCCTGAAAATTCACACTCACAAATAAGCAATACCCAGATCTACGACCTGCCTGATTCTATAATAGAAGAGAGTAGAAACTCCGAAGAGAGGTCTACAGAGGAGAGAAGGATCAAACTTGAGAATGTCCAGGAGGAAGAGGAAGAAATAAACGAAGTTGTTAGCCTCCTGACAAGTGAACTCGATGTCCCAGAACCGATTGCCCAATCCACACAACCACTATCAGGCCCAACGGCTAATCAAACCCCTGCATCTTCACCAGAAGCAACACCCAAAGGGAAAGCTAGGCATGAACTCTCAGATGCAGTCTCAGACTCTAAAAGCACAACCTCAACCTCCAGAGTAGTCAATGACCCAGAAGCTATCGGTAAACATATGCAAAACCTGGTCTTGGAACCTGATGAGACCTTGGACTTCCTAGGGTATGCCCTTGCCATCGAACCTAACCATTTCAACATGTTTGGAAGAGCGTACAAAGACCTTCTGAAAGCCACGAACTTCAGACTATATATTTCCAATGTGCAGGATTTGAAACTCTACAAAATTGACAAGAATTGTCTTTGTCTTGAGTTCAGATCCAAGGAACACATCTTGGAATTTTTTGGCTATGAATCACTTGAAGAAGCTGTACTCAATATGGAAACTATCAGATCAAAGTTGGCAAAGTTGACAAAGGGCGACAGAGCTTATAATTTCCAAATATCGAGAAAGAAGGTCAATATAAGCAATGGTGTGATGACGATATGGAAATTGGAGACCACCATCGATGATTTACTGAATAGCACAGTTTAAGACATTCAAACTACAGCCACTCCAACTAAACAATATAATAATTGGATTGATACATAAACAATTAGAAAGCAACTGATCATTATAAAAATTCAGCTCAACTGATTAGATTATACTCTTGACGTTGTCCATCACCATATCGACAAACCCCTTTTCATTTCCAGCAGCGTCATATCTCTTACCAGTGACCTGATCAATCTTGTCGCCTGTTTCTGGATCAATAGTGATGTTGGATCTTGGAGTGGAGACATCATTGCCATGACTGCCAGCTTTACCAAAAGATTGGGCCTTGTAACCGCTATCACCTTCACTGTAACTGTGCTGGATTGGGGAAGACGGTTCAAAAGAACCTGGGATATCATCTCTCTTGGATGAAATGCTTTGTGTTGACGTTCGACCAGTTCCTAAGGATTGAGTATCACGATCGGTGGTTGAGTAGTCTTTGCCATAGTCCTTCTTGCCATAACTAGAAGTAGCACCTAGGCCAGTGGCACCAGCAGAACCATTCTTACCTTGGCTGGTGGTCGAAAAAGCTCCACCAGTAATACCAGCAGTTGTACCGCCAACAGCACCACCAGTGACACCGGCAGTTGAAGGCTTATCTGAGGATCCAACACCCTTGCCTTGTTTAGTGCCTCTAGGATCAATATATGGGTTTCTGTTCTTACCTGGGGAAATGCTGACATCGTTACCGTCAAAGCCTTTAACTTCAGGGTACCCAGACTCGGTTTGTGAAGCAGGGACAGTACCAGTAGTGGTGGATGACTTTTGGTAGTCGGTGCTTGAGTAACCAGTAGACTTTGTATTTTTAGAATCATTGTCATTCTTGGAGTTGAAAGTGAAATAACGAGCGGTATCACGGGTATCAGCTTCACGTCCATACTCGGAGCCCTTAAAATCTTTGGACTTGGAGGCAATGCCACCAGTAGCGTCAGACCCACCGGTACCACTAGCACCAGAAGCACCGATACCAGCAGCATAAGCAACTTCATCCAAGGTTTCGCCTGTTTCTGGGTTATACTTCCCGCCATGCTGGTTAACTTCGCTACCATAAGAACCACCAGATTGCTTGACTCCTTGCTTGTTCTTCAATTCTTTAGTAGTGGCGGAAGTTGCATCAGTTGCACCCAAACCAGCGGCATAAGCAACTTCGTCAATGGAACCACCGGTTTCCTTGTTGTGCTTGGAGGTTGGAACATAACCAGTGTTGGATTTATTGACATTGGTGGCATCGTAAGCATCTTTCGGAGCTTTGGTACCAGGGATGTTAGACTTGTTATAACCAGAGGAACGATGATCACCGGCATCAGCGACAGCAGCATCAGTAACAGAAGCAGAACCAACAGCAGGATTATCAGACTTGGAATGAGACTTGGACTTCTTAGTGATTTCAGAAGTAGCGCCAGAGGCACCCAAGCCAGCAGCATAAGCAACATCTTCCAGGGTTTCACCAGTGTTTGGATCTCTCAAAACATCCGTGTGACCTTCAGAGCCATAGGAAGTAGCATTCTTACCAGAAGAAGAAACATCATCACCAGCAGACTTGGACTTTAATTGCTTGTTAGCCGCATACCCTAAGACAGCACCAGTTGCAGCACCACCAACAGCACCTTTACCAATGTTTTGAGAATCGTGGTAATGGTCATGTTCCTTGGTGAAATCATCATGAGTAGCCTTCGTGTAATATGTGGTAGGTTCATAGCCTGTGGTAGTGGTCAAGTCGTTCTTGGCAGGAACATGGGTAGTCTTGTAAGTGTTCTCAACAGAGCTCCCTGGGCCTTCCTTGGTAGGCATGTTATAAGCATTAGTAGCGGCTTTGTCAGCAGCAGTACTTGCAGAGTTTTCAGGGACACCAGTGCTATAGCCAGTGACTTTGTTACCGTATGGATCCTCGTTCACATGTTTACCACCGCCTGTTACTGGCAGAACAGTTGACTTGTTCTCGTAGACACCTTTAGTAGCATTGGACTTTTCCTCATTGGCCCCAATCTTGGTGGCACCAAGACCAACGTCTGCACCATCGCGTTCGTACTCAATCCCAGAAGTTGCAGCTTTATCAGTCGTGTCAGTGGTACGGTTGGTTTCTTTTCCAGATCCATATGCAGCAGGGCTAGCGGTATTCTTGTTAGCACCAGTGTAGCCAGAAGTGGCACCAGAAGCACCCAGGCCTGCAGCGTAGGCAACAGCATCCAAGTTTTCACCAGTTTGAGGAGCGTCAGTGGAGTCAACGTTTGTTTGGTTAGTGCCACTAGTGCCAGTAGCGGATTTGTTCTTTTGACTCCCTAAAACAGCAACAGTACCAGCACCGGCAGCAACCCCTGCGGCAGCACCGGTTGCAATGTCACGGCTTTGGGTCTTTGGAGTACGAGTGTAACCGGTGTCACCAGCAGCAGCAGCACTTCTTGTCTGACCACCTTTAGCATAAGCAGAAGTAGCACCAGAAGCACCTAAACCAGCAGCATAAGCAACATCATCCAAATTCTCCTCTTCTTTGTTCTTTCTACTAAAGAAACCCTTCTTCTTTTGAGTTTGCTGTTTCTCCTGAGCATAATTGTTACCATAAGTCTCGTGAGAACTGGTTTCATAACCATCCGATCTTCTGTCCCTCTTTTTGAAGTTACCCAAGCAACCAACACCGCTGAACAAGAAGCTCAAAAACAGCAAGAAAGTGGAAGTCCAGACAAAAGCCAACATGGTCTTACCCAATTTGGCATGTTGACCGTCATTGTGGAAGGCATTCTTGGCCTTGACATAACCAGCAGTCAACAGAGAAGCCGATAAAGCGGTGAACAGTAAGGCACAACCAGTGGCGATACCGGAACCAAGGCTCAAAACTGTCATTGAAGGGAGACAGAAACTGACAGCAATTGGAATAATAGCCAACAAAGTGAACAACAAACCAATCAACAAGAAAGCCCAGCCGGTTTTAGACAAGTAGTAAGTGGAACCGTGTTTGCTGTCAAGCTGTGAAGGAACACCTTCTGTAGTACCAAAGTTTGCAACAGGGGACATTGGATAGGCTGCCTTCTTGCCGGAACAATCACTATTTCTACCGTTTGTAACTGCACAAGAGGCATAATTAGTCCATCTTGTAGTCTCAGGAGCACCAGGGATGTTAGAAGTACCAGCTTCCAACCAATACCATTTCCCTAGGACGCTCGATGTAGAAGCACCACAAAGGATGTTGAAGAATAGTAACAGACCAGCACCAAGTAGTGCAAAAATTGAAACGAAATATGGCCAACGCATTGAGGTTTAGACTTTATTGACTAGAGATATGGATGGTCTCGAGAAGTTCTGAGATAGGGAAAAGAAACGGAGGAATTGGAGTTATATATGAGTGTTTCGTTGTTGACCCACAGGAGCAATTGGACATACTCTCCAAGCATCACCCATATGTGTCCTTGAACAATTCGCATTGTTTGCTTGGGGAGTCGGAGGAAGTTTTGCTAATTTCACAGTCTTTTGAGCAACAGGTTTGACACATGTTTGCGAGATGGTGGGAAAGATAAAGCAGTATAATTAGGGTGCCTCGGTGCCCTTCAGACAGATACTCGAGACTTAGGAGTATACAAGCAGCTATGTACCCAATTGGCCCATCTTTTTCTTCAGAGGTCCTGCAATGACCTATATAGCAGACACAATCACCGAGCAAGCTGTAAATTATTATCGTGTAATTTTTCAAAGCTTACGCGAATTATGCGGAGGTCAAAAATGTGTCAAATGTTGCTCAATCTAACAAAATCTTTAGCCCATGATAGGTCGTTGGGGCAGCTTTGCTAAAGTATGTACTTCATTTGTGTTCTTAGGTGGACACTTAGACTAGAAGACAGGAAGGAGGATATACATCCTCAACTCAAATACTATTCCTTTCAAGTCAACTAACTCGTGTGGAAAATGTTTGATAGTTGTGCATATTGTGTTCTAACCTATCAACTAGAGAGTTGACTTATAGGATGTAGCTGACGTAACCCGGCTAATGATGGTATGCAGGAGTGTAATTTTGATTAATTTTCAAGCAATATTTGACTCAAGCTATTAGCAAACTAACTGAGTTGTATTCTAAGTTTTTGCAGCTTTTGGAAATGCCGCGGGGACAGCCTCACATACCGACGCCTTTGTGCAGAGGCGCATTAGAGCATGAAGTAGATAGAGACTCACAAGTACTTGTTTCGTAATGGTAGCTTCTTTGGTCAAACCATCTCTTATGCTTCTCAATCTCAATGCATGATGTGTTTATTATCATAACCTGAGATTCTGATCTTCTGTTAATTTGAGCCCAGCAACTAACATTTCTGGCTTTTTTCCAGATCCTTTGAAACCACCAGCGCACGAGAAAGTATGAGGCCAGAAGGTCGTTGCAAATACATCTCAGGGACGTCGTCGTATATAGTCGTATAAAGAGGTTGCACTACGGGAGAAAGATCCCTGAGTGCAACACACCGTCCCATCACTTTCTTTACTGTTAATTACGCGAATTTGTAAACCCCAGAAAAATTGATCCATCTCTGACAGGAGCTGATAAGCAATCACCATCAAAACATTCCCAGGATATAATAGAAAATGTTCCAAACACAACTGATATCCACATTGAGCCGGTTTAGTCCGGCACAAAGGCCCTTGAGTTTCCGGAAAACTGTTTTCAGGACCCTTCAAAGAGCTTCAATTGCAAGTTTTCCTTTACGAGCCTCCAATTATGCTCCCCAGGACGTCTTCTCGAGACTTTTGTCTGAAAGAATCATCTACTTATCAGGCCCAATCGATGATGTATTAGCCACTACAGTCACAGCTCAACTGCTTTACCTAGAGTCCCAATCTAGTGCTCCTATAAACATTTACATCAACTCTCCTGGCGGGTCTGTGACTTCGGGACTAGCCATCTACGACACCATGCAATACATAAGGTGTGAAATCAGCACAGTGGCAATCGGCCAGGCATACTCCATGGGCTCACTGTTGCTAGCTGCTGGTAGTGCTGGTAAGCGATTCATATTGCCCAACACCACGATCATGGTCCATCAGCCAAGTGGTGGGTTCCAAGGTCAAACTTCAGATATTGAGATCCATGCAAGGCAGATAATCAGAGTGAGAGAGAGGTTGAATAGAATATATCAAAAACACATCAATGCTGGTACTTCATTGGAAAAGATTCATGAGTTATTGGATAGAGATAGGTTCCTAACCGCAGAAGAAGCTGTAGAGTTAGGGTTAGCTGATAGGGTACTTGCAACAAGAGACGTGAAGAAGGCAGAGAATAACGGCAAAACAGAAAAACTCAAAGCGTCGGGTTAGCTATAAAATAGCTGTACAAATCATTGCAAATATTCATTGGGAAATTGTAGAGCACGAATGGTCTATGTCTGCCAAAAGACACTGGGTGTCATTACCTAATGGCTTTCAAATGGGTAGAAAGTACCCATGAAAATATCCCTTAAAAAGGGCAAAGGGGGCCATCATATAAATATATAATCATAGCACAGCTGATTAATAAACTACTCAGATTTGTTGCTCCAACCTCGGTGAAGATTACATACAATGTCAGGGCGGAAGGCATCATTAGGCTCAGATTCAGGTCCAAAAAAACCATTCAAGAAATTTCCAAAGAAACAAAAGAAGGTCGCCAGATCAATCTCAGATTCGGTGCTGCTCGATGATCCGCAATCGCCAAATATTCAGGTTATCAATGGCCTAAGGATGCAAGCCAAATCGGAGAATCAAGTTCAACTATCGGAACACTTCACTATTTACAGAGCTCTTACTTCAGATCAAGATGATGATCGTAATCAATGTGACAAAGGGGATTCCCAGAAATACCCCAAATGCTGTATCCAGGACAGGCCATCCTCCTCTGAAACCTTCCGGACCATCCAGACTATCCCACCAAACCCAGCTAATGTCATTCATATTATTGGTTTGGGTATCAAATTGAGAGAATTACTCTGACCCCCAGAAACCAGGGAAATCAACATCCGATAACGATATATCATAGACAACACCCCATTGCTCATAAACCTCAGCGGCGAGCTAATTAATAATAATTAACAATGATTAGGACTAATCAGATGTCCTATCTCCTTTGCATTTCCTTGAGTTTTATCATCTTGTGACCAAAAAACCCATATTTGAGCTCTAAAGCTCCAGAATACTACCTATATACTAATAAGCACTTGCTAGCTAATAAGTTATAGCATCTAAGTAGATATAGAGTCCTTATATTGAGCAAATTTGCCGCTGACTGTTGGGATTTTGAACTTAACATGCTAAAAAAGATCAGTTTCAATAAGATGTAATTCCGCCACTGTAGTATAGTGGTTAGTACACATCGTTGTGGCCGATGAAACCCAGGTTCGATTCCAGGCAGTGGCATTACTTTTTTTACTTAGAAAATATATCCGGGACAAAAGACGTTATTCTGCCCGTTTTTTTGTATATCTGAGGTCTCTGAGCTCGTGGCTATTCTGGGTTGAAGTTTCAAGGAGTTCAGTGCTATTTTTGCGTGGCTTTATGACTAGTAATTGTTACAGGGATTATTGTTCGGCCGAAGAAGCGATGAGGTGAATCTTGAAAAACCCAAAAAAATTGACAGAATTGGGTTCATTTGTTTCTCAAACCCCTATTCCTGATCTTTATCACCATGGTTGTGAACTTATCTATACGGATCCTGGATCACAGTATCCAATTGGCCTATACTCTTGCGATAGGGAGTGTTTTCCTTGCGAAATACAATCCCAAATTTCACGATTTGCTGAAGTATGGTAAAACTTTGGACAACTCTACGATAAAGAGTGAGATTCAGGCCGTGGAGAGGTTACTACAAGCACAGGTGCCGAAACGCTGGTTTTACCATTTCTATGCTCTGTCGTTGGCTTTGGCGACCTTAGCATTTTATATCATGGAGAGAGCATTGAGAGGAAAGGATGGTGTGATAATAGGAGTGATGAAACAAAGCACATATGGTACAATCCCTGTTGAGATTTCACGATTGGTGTTCTTCTTACTTGTTGGCCATAGTTTTAGAAGACTCGCTGAGACTCTTTTCATGATGAAATTTAGAGAAAATTCCAAGATCAACATATCACATTACTTGATTGGCATTTTTTATTATGCCGCGATCAACTTCCAATTGTTCCTAAACACAAACTTTAACGATTTGTCAAAAGACCTAAAGATATATTGGACAGTATGCTTATCGATATTATTGTTTGTTTTCTCCACATCAAGCCAATTCTTGAATCATTTACACCTGTCGAAATTGGTTAAGTATAACGTTCCTTCATTTGGCATGTTCAGTTATCTCTCAAGTGCACATTACTTTGATGAAATCATGATCTATACCTCAGTGCTACTCCTCGTGAGAAACCTATCGAGTGTTTTAAGTTTGATCTGGGTCATTGTCAACTTATCAGCGTCAGCAATAGAGACGCATAGATATTATAAACTGAACAACAACGGGAAGGTTCCAAGATGGGCCATCATCCCATTTGTTCTATAGGGAAGAACCCCCTACGCGGCTTATTTCATAATGGCTATTTTTAATGATCAAGTCTAAACTGTAGGGGTGCAATGGAATGAGCTCATTCAGAATACTTCTTGAACAACATTGAGGCATTGGTACCACCGAAACCGAATGAGTTAGACAGGGCATAAGTGATTTCTTTCTTGACAGGTTCCTCTCTAACAAAGTTGACTTCAAAAGCAGCTGGATCATCACCTTCAGCACCACCTGGGTGCAATAAGTTCTTTGTTGGCGGTAAGGTACCGTTTTGGATGGCAAAGATAGAGAAAATGGCCTCCACTGCACCGGCACCAGCTAATAAATGACCAGTAGAACCCTTTGTGGAGGAAATGTAGAAGTCTTTGTTATCTTTTAAGACTTGCTTAATGGCAAAACATTCAGTTCTGTCACCAACTAGGGTGGAGGTGGCATGTGCATTCACATAGCCAACTTCATTCTTGTCAACACCCCGTAGAGCAATCTCCATAGATCTTTGGGCACCGTCACCACCTGGAGCAGGGGAAGTGATGTGGTAAGCGTCACCAGATAGGCCGTAGCCTGCGACTTCTGCATAGATCTTAGCACCCCTAGCCTTAGCATGTTCCAAATCTTCCAAGACCAACAGACCACCACCTTCAGATAGAATAAAACCATCACGATCTTTATCAAATGGTCTGGAGGCCTTTGAAGGATCCTCGTTAAATCTACCCACAGATTTAGCTCTGGCGAAACCAGCCAATGGTAATGGATGGACAGAAGCTTCAGCAGCACCAGCTAGCATGACCTTTGCATAACCATCTTTGACAAATCTGTAAGCATCCCCGATTGAATGACTACCAGTAGCACAAGCAGTGGACACAGAATGGTTTGGACCTTTTAAACCGTATTTGATCGAACAAATACCACCAGCCATATTTGGCAACAGTCTTGGGATGAACAGAGGAGTGACCTTTCTATAGCCATCTTTGTAGAAGGAGATAGCATTGTCGTAACAGTCATCGGCACCACCGATACCTGAACCGATCGAGACACCGGTGTTTAGCTGATCTTCAAGAGTTTCAGGAAACCAGTTGGCATCAGATAGGGCTTCCTGAGCAGCAGTCAGGGCAAATTGTGTGAATCTAGCGTGTTTCCTCACCTCAACTTTGTCCAGATGTTCAGTCGGATCCCACTTACCTTCTGATTTTGGACCATGCGGAACATAACCTACGATCTTTGAAGGGACATCGTTAAATAGTGGGTTGTTTAGAGTGTCGGTGTGAACTAGACCACTTTTACCAGCTAGAAGTTGCTTCCAGACGTGTTTGGCCCCGATCCCCAAAGGGGTGACCATACCAACACCAGTGACGACGACTCTGGACATTTGGCGATTTTCTTTGTAGGATTTACGTTGGAGAAAGACAGCAAAAGGAAGAGTTTTTATACCAGATCAAAAAAATTAGCCTGTCGGTGGCTGCGGGCTTAAAATCCAGCACTCATAGATTGCAAGCAGGGGAAGCAGTTCCCTACAGAAGTAGCCTATTGACAGTTGACACGCTTGGAATGTCTTGTCATGTCTTGGAGGTTTTGGGGGCGTGATGAGTGCGGCCAGGGAATGTTTTAACCGTGGTTGAATGTGATTGAATGTGATTGAGTGTGGTGGAACGTGGTTGAATGGTCTGACCCGAGATCTAAGTGTAAAGATGTTTTATATTACAGTTTGTTACTAAACTAATTCAAATCTATAATCCCTGATGCCTCTTGTAATTATATAACCCATCGCATCAGCCTTGTCAGGAAGTCGTTAACACAGGAAATATCTCCTTCAATCTCTGCCAAAGCGGCCATCAAATCTATGAGGGTACAAAATACATCATCGCCATATTTTAGATCTGTCGCCGTTGCAGGAGAACCGGAGCAAAACAGAGCCACACCACAGTCTTTGCTTTCAGCCTTCAGTTTGGTACTAATTACCAAAAAGAGTTATATGAGGGATAAATGCAGCCGACATCCGATTTTTACCGAAATCGGTAGAGGCACTAGATCAACAAAAGACAAAAAATGCTAGAAAATGCATGAAATTTATGGGGTGAGGCTTACACAAAACACCACCAAAACCAGGACCCAGGAAAGCAACGAGCTCAGCGGTGATTTTGCAACACAAGCGCACAGAGAACTTCCACACGACTTTCACCCAAACGCCCAAACACCCCAGCCGCCGCGCTGCCTCTACCATCAATCTCTTGTACCATTTCATCATCACCAGACGCACGTGGAGAAACCAGTCATTGTTAAACAAGTTTGCAGAGGATGAAGTTCGCTGAGTACTTGAAGGATAACCTGGTGCCCGAGTGGAAGGACAAGTACCTTGACTACAAAGGCGGTAAGAAGAAGATCAAGAAAATCACCTCCTCACCAAATTTCCTGGAAGGCAAACTCACAAATGCGCTAAATACTCCAAAAACACCGGCCAAATTTCCAGCTAACGACCTTAGAGACTTTACGTTCAAGCAAAAAGCCAATGAATCCTTTGAACAACTCCCACCTGCTGCCGTTGACCCTACGGAGAGTATACACAACCCATCGCAGAATGGGAACCAACAACCTGCGAATGACAGAACTCCTCTATTGTACGGGTCATCAACTGATGCCAACTACTCTCAATCTTCTTTGAACGAGCAGCAACCACGAGAACAAATACTGAGAAAGAGAAATCATGCTGAATCATCAGAACCACAAACATACAGTGGTGGATCTGTTGACTTAGCCAGCGCCGGCTTTCCCCTAGAGAGTCGGAATGACACATCTAAGAAGGAGTTTATTGAGTGGTTAGACCTTGAGTTACAGAAGATTGAAACGTTTTACAAACAAAGAGAGGATAACGCTGTGCAAAGGTTCTTGCTGATACAAGATCAACTCTATCACTTAAGAGAAGAGTTCGATCTTATGAAGAAGAAAACTAAAGTTGACTCAGATGAACTGATAAAAGCTGGTATCGCACAAACTACGAAAAGACTTTACACCATTAACAAGTTCGAGCTCCCATCCTTACCGTTCAGAACCAATAATTCCCAGAAAGACGAAGATGATGCTAGCAAGAAGAAGGACTTTCAACAACACAGACACGCAGTTCCTTACTATGTGGCCCGGAGACAATTGAAAGCTGCCGTTCAAGAATTCTACAGAGGCTTGGAGCTATTGAAATCTTACAGAATGCTGAATCGTACTGGTTTCAGAAAATTGTTAAAGAAGTTCGACAAACAGACGCAATCTGAGCTTTCACCACTGTACATGGAGAAAGTCAACAAAAGTAACTTTGCCTCCAGTGATGTCTTGGACAACATTGCAACAAAAGTGGAAGATATCTACAGTTCTAATTTTGAGAATGGTAATAGAAAGATTGCCATTGAAAAGTTACGTTCCAACCAAAAGGAAGACAGGTTTTATGGATCCATGTTCTTTTCTGGTATATTCTATGGGCTGTCTATTCCATTACTAGCGTATGCAATTTTTCTCGCTCTAGACAAAACCATTAACGAAACCATTATTGAGGGAAAATTCATCATCACTATTTGGGCCGGCTTTTTCATGATCATTCTATTAAGTATTTTGTTAGGTTTATGCTGCCAAGTTTGGGCATCTTATAAGATCAATTACAGATTCATCTTTGAGTTCAATCCTAAAACTGCCCTGAATTGGAGACAGTTCCACCTGATTCCATCAATATCCTTGTTTGCATTATCATTATTTGCCTGGTTTGGTTTCAATAACTTCTGGCCTGATCATATACCATCTAGAGATTGGCCTTGGTTCTTCTTTGCTGCTGGTATTATCATTTTACTGAACCCATTCAACGTTTTATACATGGAGTCCAGAAAGTGGTTGCTTACTTCATTATGGAGATTGATGCTTTCAGGCTTCTACCCTGTTGAGTTCAGAGACTTTTTCATTGGTGACATCGTGAGTAGTTTGACTTACTCAACTGGTAACTTGTCATTCTTCTTTTGCCTGTACGGTACGCATTGGAGAGGTGCTGAAGAAGGTGATCCAGTATGTGGCTCTTCTAGGTCAAGATTAATGGGGTTCTGCTCTACACTACCAGCCATTTGGAGATTCTTGCAATGCTTCAGACGTTATGCTGATTCTGGTGATTGGTTCCCTCATTTAGCGAACATGGCAAAGTATGGTGTCTCAATGGTTTATTATATCACATTGAGTGTTTATCGTATCAACAAGACCCAATCTAATAGAGGTGTCTTTATCTTTTTTGCCGTTATCAACTCGGTTTATTCAAGCCTGTGGGATATCTTTATGGATTGGTCTTTGATGCATAACAAGCACTTACTTCGTGATGAATTGATCTTCCCAAAGGTCTTTTACTACTTTTCAATGGTTGCTGACGTTCTTTTGAGATTTCAATGGATCTTTTATGCACTATTCAGTGAACATATTCAACAATCTGCAGTCACCAGTTTTTGTGTCGCCATTGCAGAGATCATAAGACGTGCTATTTGGGTCATTATTAGATTGGAGAATGAACATGTAACAAACATTCACTTATACAGAGCATCCAGAGAAACACCATTACCATACGGGACCATCACACGCGCCATTGAACCAAGGGAATCTACTGAAGAAGCCGAAGAACACCATCATCGTCGTGGTGAAGAAAGTCTACCAGATATTGAATCCACCTTGTCTGAAGCTGAACAAGCAAGAACTGATTCATTGAGAAGAAGAAAGACCATTTTGGACACTGCTATTTTCCAAAATGTTTCCAAGGCGATTGTGAATGCCCACGCCAAAGATTTCCAGCGTCGTAAACAAGACGATCATATGGACAATGATCCAGGTACGAACTCTTCAGATGATGAGAATTCAGATGATGAGAACACCATGATTGGTCGAAGAAGGTGACGCGCTCATTAGCATTTATTTATAATTTGGAGAGAGAGAGAAGCACATAATTTGCATATATAATTATTTACATAATCATCATGATGTATGAGTTTTATTCATTAATGACCTTATTGTAAGATTAAATAAGAATGACGTAAATTTTCAATAACCTTGGACTTTAGCATAGTTTGGAGGATAGATTCTCTTATAGATAACTTTACCTAACCATATTGGAAGGATAGAAGTTGCTAAAATAACAGTCAATTGCCAAACAAACATCAAGGAAGTCATGAATGGGAAGTCAAAGTATTCAGATAAGAATGGGATTGAACCAACAAAGATGATTATCGTTGCTAATTCAGCAAAGATCATTTTCTTGTTCCAACTATGGATTTCAATGGCAACCATCACTAGTTCATTCACGACCAAACCGGTGAAACATAAGGAAACCATCTTTGTGAAATCTTCAGGTTGAATGCTAGTGAAAGCCTGGGAGAAAAGTTGAATAGCACCACCTTGATATAATGAGATGGCACACCAAACGAAAAAAGTGACATAACTCAATGATTTACCAGATGTCAATTCGTGGTATAATTCAGGGAAGACAAATGCCGTTTCCTTTTGAACATCATAATCAAAAACCAAGGCGAAAACAGGCATCATAGTGTAACAAGTGGCATAACCAACCATTAGAAAGCCAGTAATTAGAGCAATCGGTTCGTATTGTGAAGTGACGGAGAAGATAGCCTGGGCGACTGAGATCAATAAACCTCTATGAATGATGAACTGACCTAGTTTGGCAGATCTCTTGTAACTATTTCTACCGTGCCATAGTAACAAAGTGGTCAAGTGACAGAATTGAGTGATGGAGAAGTCAGCAGCTAATGAAGCTTGTTTACCTTCCTTACCGACAATACCAACACCAACATCAGCACACTGGATCATACTGACATCATTACCACCATCACCAATACAACAAACTCTTTTTTTGGTAATTTCACGAATGAAGACGGCGACATCGGCCTTTTGTTGAGGTGTACAACGACAGGCAATGACACAAGGAAGATGGACAACAATGTCAAAAAACTCTTGTCTGTAGTGTCTCAAATACAAACCCAAAGACTCTCCATCAATTAGCAAACAGGAATTGGTATTGATTCTCAAGAATTCCAAAGCATTCATTGCACCTTCAACACGAGACATTTTGGTGATTGTGTGGACGTATTGACCTCTTGATATCAATCTAGCACTCACTGAGACACAACGGGCTGTTTCAACTTTGTCACCAGTCAACATCCAAATCTTAATGCCTGCATTCCTTAATAGTTCAATGGATGATTTGACATCTTTCTGTAACTTATCTTCAACACCAGTTAAACCAAGAAGTTCCAAATCATTTTCTAAATACTGGCCTAAAACTTTAGCCATCTCAGCATCTCTGTTTACCATAGCAGATGAAGCTTCATTATATTTCTCCTTGAAAGTTGCGTAAAGCTTGTTAGTCAATTTCTTTCTACCAATGACCAAAGTTCTTAAACCTTCTCTGGCCATGTTACCAGTTTCTTCATCTAACCAGTCATTTGATTGCACAATTTTGGCCATAACGGTGTCAGCACCTTTTTGCAAGAACCATAATTCATCTTTCTTAATATCATGAATGACAATCCCCATTCTCTTGGTATCAGAGTTGAATGGGAAGACTTGTAAAATTTCATAATCCAAGTGTTCACCTGTAGAATTGTGAACCAAAGTGATGTTATGACGATCTCTCTTTAATAACGACAGACCAACTTCTTCAGTGAATTTGACAATGGCAATTTCATCAGGAGAGGCAGCTTGATAAGTAATTTCACCATCTTCGAGAGTTGGAGTAACGTTGTGACAAATAGCCAAAGTTGTGATTAAATCACGGACCCTGTTACCCAAATCTCTCTTTGTAGCAGCAGGTTTTTTCCCCTGCATGTCTTTCACATAATCCTCAACAATATCCATGGTATCACCAGCGTAAGAAACAGTACCAAGATGTAATTTTTTGAGCTCCATATCATTTTGGGTCAATGTACCTGTCTTATCTGAAAGCAAGTATTCAATTCTACCCAAATCTTCAGGGATTGTACTTGTTCTAACGATAGTTTCTTCGATAGAGTCATCATGTTCAATTTGGTAAGAATAGACAGATTTGGCCAAGTCTAAATTAACCCTCAAAGAAACTGGAATGATGGTGGAAAATAGAATTAAGAATCTCATGACGTTGATGTACCAGTCACTACCAAAACCGTGAATAGCAACCAGACCAAATGATAAGAAGAAGACAGAAGCACATAAGATCTTGGAAAGTTTGTTGATTTCCAATTCCAAAAGACCGGTCTTAACACCAGACATAGTGGTGTTCATTGCTTGTCTAGTATCAGTACCCGTGTAAATGATGCAACCAATAGCAGTACCTGAAGCCAAAACAGTGTTGGCCCATAGTGTATTATCAATAGTAAGACCGGTGGTGTTACCATCAACGTTCAATCTACCAACAAATGAGTGAATAGACTTTTCTGGTGCAGAAGCAGTAATGTGAACTTCATTCAAGGCGTCCAAAGATAAGTTTTGAGTCAATGGAGATGCAATTCTTAATTTCCAATCAGTCTCACCATCAAGTTGATCTGTCTTGATGAATGACTCACCGTTGGATTCACTTGATTGTAAGATGATCATATCAGCAGGAATTCTTCTATCTTTATGTAGTTTCACCAAATCACCGACATTCAAGTGTCGACTCTGAATCAATTTTTCTTTACCAATGACTTCAAATAATTCATTGTTAGCATCAGCATCCCTTCTTCTTCTCTGTATATCATCCATAGCTTCTTTACTCATAGTGACAACAAGGACAAACCCAAGAGGGACAATATAAGATGACAAATAACCAATTCTTAGGGCAGGAATGGCTTGTGATAATGCAACAAGTAAGAAGTATAAGTTGAAGAAGAACTTGAATTGTTCATAAAGGATTAAAGGAATAAATGTGATCGGATTGTATTTGGCATTGGAGATGGCGTTAGTTGGAAAGTTATTATTTGGAATACCAGGATAGATATTCCTTTCAATATGTTTATCTGTTAATTGTACCGTACTGTTGTTTCTTGAGAGAGTTTTCAGCGAATTGGACTTGAAGCTAGATATCAGATTTGACCATGTTGATGATGAAGTTGATTTTTGTTTAGTTCCCGAGTTGTTGATCAATGGTGAGCTATCACGGTTCAACAGGTCTTCGAACGAGTCTTTTCTTTGATTGGATGTCATGCTTTGTAAAGGTATACCGTTTGGATCCGAGTTCAAGGATAACGTGTCCCTGCTGCTAAACTTGCTAGCTCTATCTGTGAATGGGTTCTCTTCTAGGTTTGCCAATACAGCTTCCAATGAATCATCAAATTGCTGGTCGAACGATGTTACACTATCTTTTCGGTTACCAGGAAGGGAGCTCGAGTTAGAAAATGGCATCTATGAAGGGTAGAGCAGTATATGTTTAGCTCCTGTGGATAACACAACGGAAGTGACAGACGAATATTAATTGGCTGATAGTAGGGTTTGTGGCTATGAGCCTGGACTTAAAAAGGAACACAAAATAAAGAGCTTCAGAGGTCTTGAAAGCTGGAAAACGGGAATTGACTGCAGAGGAATGACGCAGGGGGCTTTGAAAATGAAGATAAAACCGACAAATAACAAGATTCCGAGGACTAGGATCAGTGTAAATGGACGAATCTGACCATGTTATTAACTTAGGTGTCAGTGGTTTTTAAAAATAACCGATTTAAAAGAAAACCGGCCAAAACGCTACGAGACACACAATGATAAAGTCGTAAGAAGTTGACTAAGTAGTTCATTGGTGACAAGGATCAGTGGAAAGGGTGATTGGTTAGGAATCGGCTCTAGAAACAGTTGTGAATGCATGTAAAACATTTTTGCTTGAGCCTTTTCAATTGGTTTCATATTGACCGTATATCGATGGAGGATATATCCTTTTGAATGGGATTTACTACCACTTTCAACTTGGAGTCAAATCTCTTTTGCATTTCAAACTACACCACAACATTACCTTTTTGAACGTTATATTATATTAAACCGTATACTTTACAACTGTTTATTTTTTGGATTTGGAAACTTTCTTTTCAGCTTTCTTTTCCTTTTCAGCTTGTTCTTTTAAGACACGTTTAACGATTTTTTGTTCTTCAATCAAGAAAGCTCTAACAACTCTTTCCTTGACACAGTTGGCACATCTGGAACCACCGTAAGCTCTTGAAACAGTTTTGTGAGTCTTTGAGACTTGGGCGTATTCTCTTGGACGTAAAGAGGAGATACCTGGTAAAGCGATACCACAGTCACCACATTTTGGTCTGGTACCAGCTTTCTTAACGTGTTGAGCACGTAAAACACCACCTGGAGTCTTGACGACTTTGATCTTGTTAGAACGGGTGTTGTCTGTTGGAGTTGTTAGTATATGCATTTCTATTTTGAGGAATTCTTAGGATTCTTGATATCAAGTGTTGCAAGTCGTGAGAGTGACCATGGTTAGGAAAGTTATATTTCTGGATCCTGGGTGTTCTCAGGCACATTTGGTACCTCAATGAGTGATATATTGCTATAGTGCGTCCTTCAAGTCATTTGATTTGTTATTGGATTGTTTGGGGTGTATCTCGTTGGTTCTTGGGTTGAGCATGGGCTAAGATGATAGTTTCCTCTTCCAGTGGTGCTATTAACCTTCTGGGTTCACAATTCTCTGGTAATCTCATTTAATAACGTTCATGATGGTACTCCATGGGGTCTCATTCCTATCCTGATTTTGATTTACACAGGCTCATCACTTTGAAATTAAAACACATTAAAACCTTGGATGAATCTTTGAACTTCATTTCACACTGTGCAACAATGACCTGGGAATCCTCTACCTCTACGTACATGGGTTTCTTCTTCTGTAAGTAACTCTTTGAGCCATTTTTGATGTGTCTAAAAGGTTCTATTAAAGATAGGTGCTCTTCTTTCACTGTTGATAATATGAATTTTTCGAAAATACTTTGTGAGTTGGTGGAAATTTTCACTGTTGGTGTTGGGATGTTTTTGAGGATTTGGCGGTGATTTTCTAGGACTGCCCTAGTTAAAGTCACGTGATAAAAATGAAAAGTAATTGGCAGTGTAAAAGTCAAAGCCCTAGGACATACTAAGAGTGCACACTTTAAACACTCAAGAAAGAGAGCTCATCTAGTTGTTTCGGCTTCCTATGTTTCAGATCTCACTATCAGATAGTTACCATCGTCAATGGTTAGACCAAGCTACATGAAGAAATGACAACAAATAACATGTCATCTAATCAGCTATATACGGTGGATGCTCCACTATTGAAAGCAAGGATTCTAGTTTTCTAGAGCAATAGCTTCAATTTCAACCTGAAGAAAAGTTAGTACTATTTCAAATGGGGGGAGGGATAACCATTTGTGAAAATCAACATACATCAACACCTAATGGTAATTCTTTAACAGCAACACAAGATCTGGCTGGTTTGTGAGTGTTGAAGTGTCTAGCGTAAACCTCGTTAAACGCAGCAAAGTTAGCCATGTCAGTTAAGAAAACATTGACTGTGCATTTTTGTTAGTATATCAGTGTATAATTTATGCACGGGTGTTGAATGTAACTCACTCTTGACGGTTCTGTCTAAACCTGAACCGGCTTCTTCCAAGATATTCTTAACGTTTTGAATACATTGTTCAGCTCTGGCTTGGATATCACCTTCGACTAGTTTACCAGCTGGAGTGAATGGGATTTGACCAGACACGTAGACAAAGTCTTTGTATTATGAGTTAGTATCTTTAGATCAGGATCATGTTACACCACATGGAATGACTCACTATTGGCCTTGATGGCTTGAGAATATGAAGCAGCAGCTGGTGGAGCGTTTTTTGTAGCAACCTGTTGTTGGAAGTGTTAGTATAAGACCAATTGAGTGGATTGATGGTCTCATTTTGCCTTGGCCAAACGGTTCAAAATATGGGTATTGTTCTCGTAAAGTGACACATAAGCTGTTATGGATGAACGCCGAGCTGAGGGAAAAGGACCAAAACATCGAGCAATTCAACATACTGGAGTAATAGTGGACAAAGATCTGGAGGACATGGCGAAGGTTCTGGACTGAAATCTGGCAACACGGGTGGCAGTCTGTAAAAAGGACATTTGAGGGTGAAATTGAGAGAATTAACGGGAGATTTTGATGGTTTTTAAACTCTTTTGAATTTTCTACAGGTTTCTTGTGATAAATCTCGGGCTAGGCGGAGCCCTCTGCCTGGGACTTAGGCGGAGATAAGCAGAACTGGGGAGCTAGGCAGGAGAGCTGAGTCAAAGGAACCATTCCGAGTCTACAAGAAGTCAGAAGTAAATAGTAGACTCCAGCTGAGAGCTTTGGATGCCCTGAATTATTACAATTGTAGGATATGTACAGGTGTGTGGGGTCTTTGTAGTGTTCTTCGCTATTCTTTTGATGGATCGTCAGCTGTGACAGTGACACCAGACAAGGGCTGTATGGATTCGTACTTCTTTCTAAGCTCTTGTTGATAGTCGTGATCTTGTTTGTTCAGCAGTAATTTCTTCTTTAGGGCTTTCTCTTCTATTCTCTTAGCATCCTTGATTGGACCTTGGTGTAGTGCCTGTTTTTGTTAGTTAGTTCCAACTGTTGAAGGTAAGGTCTCAAACTTCACTTATACTCACGTTTCTTTCCTCTTCCTGGACCTTGTGCACCCAAACAACAGTGACTGTGGTGATGACAATACTAGCTGCCAGCGTTATCTTGCTAGCCGTGGACATCTGTTCTATGTTTTCTCCGTTTACAAAGAGTGTGTGTCTTCATGTGGGTGGTGTCAAGTAGCATTTTTTTCCCAGCTCCAGGTTAAACATAAGCCCGAAGATCAAAGAATCGTTAGAGGGCAATCTACAGGTGCCCCTTCATTGTCGTTGGAAAAGAAACCGAGACTGCTTATACACTGGGCACTGGGCACTGAATCATTACCACAGAGAGAATAAGGAATAAGGACTGTTTTTTTTCTGGATGGTTTTGACGGCTATTCGTCTCTTAGATAAATTGCACAATTGATACGGAGCATGGCAAAATTTCTTTTACTCAAGCCACCTTGAAATAACCGTGATATTCACACTAAATTAGCCTAGTTAAGTACCACTTACCACCTACCATATTATCACCGTACTAATACTTAATGTTGAATTATTCACATGACACACTCTCAGAGTGCCCATACCACTATTACCCGCCCTCATCGAATATCCTGGTAGGAGCCACACTCGCGTAATCTTTCATCACGTTCTCAAAAAATCACCAAAACAACGAAAAGGCGTTGATATAAAGTAAGCAGCCTTTATTGTGTTCCTTTGCTTTTCTGGGAACTACACTAACGAGTCACTTCCACACTACAAGCCACTGCATCAACCATCCAAAAGAAAACTAAAACTTCGCGAGAAACCTGGCTATTAGACCCATAGCTTATCACCATTACAGTAGACAAACTCTGGGACACCATATTCCACACGGCCAATAGCGACAATGCAGGTGAGTAAAACGTGCCAGAGTGTCAATTATTTGCAATTAATACCACAATCTCACTACAGTCTACTAACAAATATGTCCCACAGAGCCACGAACCCATTCATATCGATAACGATTCTAGCAAGCCCATAATCATCCCCGGAAAGGACTCATCAGTCCCCAACGATGGTAATTTTGTACCTGAATCTTACCAGACGGCTAGGTCATTCAAGACTTCGCCACAGGCTTACCAATTCTCCACTTCTGCAAACTCCACACATTCACAGATACTCAACAACTCCTATAGTCATCAGTTTGTGAACAATTTCAACAACTTGAGAAACCCTTATAATGCCCAATCCCCAACTTCAAATTTCAGTCCAAGAGCAGACCCACCTTCTTTCATATCTAGAAGCTCCTTTGTGGACTCAGGCAACAACACTATCCTACCAAACCCATCATTGGTGAACTCGACATCTGTCCCTAGGCCAAGTCTGCTGACGTCAAAACTTGCATCTTCAAATAGTATCACTCTGCAACAACCATCAATTCCTGAACAAGAAACACAACAACACAATGACTCCTTCAACTCACAGAACTTCAAAGAGAGACTTCCGGGGTACAATGATCACACAAGTGGATCTCATCAAGATGAATCCCCTTTCTTGAGACGGTCCTCTAACATTAATATTCAACAACCAACCACATCCCAACACTTCAAACAATCAGAAGTCGTCAACTCATACACTCCATACCATAATACCCCGAGTGTCGTGTCCTCATCTTATTCCTCTGCCCCACACTCAGTGCCTACGAGTTATGTCCAATCGTCTTCTTATCAGAACCCGGCTTCTTACTCAAGAACCCCTCAGAACAATCAAAATCAAACTCAGACTGAATACTATCATAAAACCAACCAAGAGCAACATCTCAATCAATCGCAACGGACACAAGAAGAACCTCCAACTCAAACCACTCGTGGTGGATTTACTGATGGTATGGAGACCGATCATGAACCAAACCAACATTTTCAACCTCAAATATCAATTGAAGGTGATTTGACACAAGGTGAACAACAATCAACAGAATCTGATAATGTCCATGATGAAAGTCATTTGGACATTGTGAATCATCCTGTTGATGACCTGTTGATGATGCTAAGTGCCCTATTACAAAAGATCATCGAAGCTAATGATAACCTCCATCCTCACCATTATCACCATGCCTCGCAACTTCATGACTCTCATGAGTTCACTGCTAATGTCCTTGCATTTCACGGGAGAAACGTCCCTGCCATTTCCATACATGCATACTTAAGTCGTATCTTGAAATACTGCCCAGTGACTAATGAAGTTTTCTTGACTCTGTTGGTGTACTTTGATAGAATCGCCAAAAGAGCAAATACGGGTACAGATGGGTCCACTGAACAAAGTGAACAAGATCAGCTGTTTGTGATGGATAGTTATAACATTCATCGATTGATCATTGCTGGTATCACTGTTGCTTCCAAATTCTTTAGCGATATTTTTTACAAAAACTCAAGATATGCCAAAGTTGGTGGGTTACCATTAGAGGAGCTGAACCATTTGGAATTACAGTTTTTGTTACTGACAGACTTTAGACTTTTGATCCAGATTGAAGAATTACAAAGATATGCTGATCTATTGCTAAAATTCTGGAAAAGAGAACAAACCAAGAAAGATGAACAGCCGCAGCAATCCCAGCCACAAGCTCCACAACAGCAATCCCAACAGCACCAACCCTCACAGCAATGATAATATGATGAAATTCAACTGTCAATGGCTCTTTTATTCGTTGTACTCTTAGACATTAAACCCAGTTTTTTCCCCTAATCATTAATTCTGTGCTCCAATCTAGACTTCAATTCTTCCTGTATCATTTGCTTCATGATGTACACTGGTTTATCTTCATTATTGAATTTCATTTTTAACAGCCTTTTGTAATTTTACCTAAACCATTGTAGAGAATCGTGGTAAATAAGTTTATTTAACCGTAAATTTCATTTACCCGAGAGACAAGAGAACATTATGACAGAAAATGAGAAAACTAACTAGAGAAGTATAAAACATAAAATCTGACATGTAATTACGGCCTGTCTATCATCTCCTCCTTAAATAGTTTGTCTAAGGTTACTTTTAAACACTTTAAACATATCTCTTGATAATGGTACAATCACTTGGTCCAACCGAACCGCAACAATCAGAGAAGAAAGACAGAGGAGAGAACAGGAAACAAGAATACAGAGTGAAAATTGAACTTGAAGGTGGTACATCGATAGATTTGACTACAAAAGGTGATGAGCATCTTTTTGCAATATTCAAGGCTCTAAGTCTTGACACTGATAATTACAATTACTACTACGGCAGAGTTGGAGTCTGCTTGAAACACAGAACTAGCCAGTTAGTCAAGAAAGACTATGCTGGGATTATCTCTCATGGGTATACGCCTGATATCCTTGATGGCTTCTTACCGATCAATGCGGATATAGAGTGCGATTGTAAAAAGCCCATTGTTCAGGAAAAATTCTATTACAAAGATGAACATGGTGAAGTGGTGAATGTTGTTCATCAGAAAAGAGTGATTACAATTGAGCTTTGCAAATTAGGAAGCAAGCCTGTTAAATGTAAGTTCCCATTGTGGTGTAAGCCTTATGATGTGGTTCACTTTGCTCTGACAGACCGTGGGGTAATGAAGGCGTTGAGTAGTCGAACAGATAGATATTCATTCGATATGCATTACAGACTGGACAAAAATTTGACCTTAACATCCAATAAAATTGAAGCGGGGGATACCTTAGTCTTGGTTGCAAGAACACCATACGTATACAATCTTTGGCAATCAACGAAGACCACAAAGAGTCATTGGGAAAAACATGTGGATCTTGCCTGGGAACAACATAAAAAGGCGTCTTTATTGTCAACAAAGAAAAAGACTGTCAGATTTGAGAAAGAGTTGATTAAGAGCGTACATAAAGTTGAAGTATATCCCTTGACAAAGGAGCAGCTCAAAATTTTCGATCAAATAAATCACAATCGTGCCAACAGACGGATGATCCGGGCTTTAATGAGATTCGAACTTGGCCGTTAGGAGTGCTTTCACAACCATTATATTATATGTGGTTTCAGTTTGTCAAACTTTCAAACCCAAAATCACACAAAGTTGCAAAAGCCAGCCCAAATATTATTTTATGTATCAATATATATGAAGGTAACAATCATTGATAAGAACAAACCGTTTATTTAAATGAAACAAATATGCAAAATAGTCTCAATCTAACTGAAACCCTCCTCTATAGTACAACCCAAAAAAGAAACATACCAACATCAAAACAAGTCTTAACGTAGACGACGAGCTTCACGTTCGGATTCCATTAGGGATAGAATATCGTTTTCTCTCACTGGACCCTTGACATTTCTGACGATGGTTCTTGAAGAGTCATCGATGAATTCGACTCTGACTTGGGTGACACCACCACGGGAACCGGTTCTACCTAGAACTTTCTTAACTCTGGCCAAAGTGACTTGGGTTTTGGTATCCTGTGAGTGAATTAGTACAAGTTCCTAACATAGGCCTCCTCAGACAACAACGTACCATTTTGAACTAATTAATTTGACTGGAAAGTTGACCTTTTCCATCTTCTTTTTACCTTCAAATACTGAAAATTTTTTGTTTTTGTGAGTTTGGTGATTTTCCACACCGGGTAAATTACATGATGGCCTAAAGAAGAAATATTCGCGGGATGGAAATATTTCGATGAACGAAATTGTGACTCAAAGCTTTGGATGGGCCTTTTGGAAATTCGATAAACTTGAAAGTTCTGGCCAACTGAAGAGTTGTTTCTTTATTCATATTATTCATATTAGTCTTATTGTGGCTCTTTTACTTTGGAGTAAACTATACAAGCGTTTCTTCGACCTCATTTCTGCTCCTATCATCACATATCTTATTCCTCACATACAATGGATTTAGTCAATCACTTGACGGATAGATTATTATTTGCCGTCCCAAAGAGTATGTTATTCGTCTTTTTGCAATGTTCTTTTGGAGAAATCTGATACTAACACCACTAACAGAGGGTCGTTTATATGAAAAAGCCATCCAATTACTAAAAGGTTCAGATGTTGAATTCCATCGTTCGAATAGATTGGATATCGCTTTATCCACCAATTTACCAATTGCCCTGATCTTCCTTCCTGCAGCTGATATTCCTACTTTTGTTGGGGAAGGTCGTTGTGATCTAGGTATCACAGGTGTTGATCAAGTTGAAGAATCTGAAGTTGATGTTGATTTATTGTTAGACTTGAAATTTGGTAAATGTAAATTACAAGTCCAAGTTCCAAAGAACGGTGGTATCACTGACCCAAAACAATTAATCGGTAAAAGTGTCGTCTCATCTTTCACTGGGTTAACCACCAGATACTTTGAAAAACTGGAAGGTGTTAAACAAGGCGAACCATTAAAGACCAAGATCAAATTTGTTGGGGGGTCTGTTGAAGCTTCTTGTGCTCTAGGTGTCGCTGATGCCATTGTTGATTTAGTGGAATCTGGTGAAACCATGAGAGCGGCTGGTCTAATTGACATTGACACAGTGTTATCTACTTCTGCCTACTTGATCGGTTCCAAGACTCCATCAGAACCAGAATTGGCTAAGAAGATCCAAAGCAGAATCGAAGGTGTCTTGACCGCTCAAAAATTCGTCCTATGTACTTATAATGCCCCAAGAGAACACTTGACTGAACTATTAGCCGTGACGCCAGGTCGTCGTGCTCCTACTGTCTCCCCAATCGACGACGATGGCTGGGTCTCTGTCTCATCCATGATTGAAAGAGCTAACAAAGGTGACGTCTTGGACCAATTGAAATCATTAGGTGCCTCAGATATCCTGGTCACTGAGATCTCAAACTGTCGTGTTTAGAAAATAATAGAATTTTTTTTCTTGTTAAAAGTTCTCGGGTATTTAAATCGAGGACCGCATTTAACCGGAAAACGGTTACACGTTTCTTTTTTTGCTCAAATTTACAGTGACACAAAAAAAAAATCTTAAGTTGAAGCACAACAAACAAAGGGAGGAAATGATGGAGGGTTTAAAAGGAGTTTGAGACTGGAGATGGAGTGATTAAAGGCTTTTTTTTGTGTCGATAGAGTTTCTGTTCGACATATACAAGGTCCTTCAAGCTGACCCGGTAGAAATTGGGCTCTTTGTGATTAAGATATGGAGTCTAAAGATCAACAACAATACTCGCAATGTGCAATGATTCTGGAAGGCCACGGAAGTTTAAAGAAAGCCCAGAATCCCCCTGTAAGAGAGTAGCGCAAGAAAAATCTGTTGGCCACCACGGTGATGTCTATAGCAAAACCGCTAGACCTCACCGGCAGAAACCTGCTTCGTTTACTCGTTTTCGTTGACTCAGAGGACTCTTACTGACCGAGTCATCGAAATCACACCATATGCCTTTACAGAACTTTAGACTGGAAAGAGACACTGGTAAACGTGCAGCGTTACAATCGTGTATTGCTTGGGAGAGGGATCCCTGGACCTCGCACTGAGTTTTCAATGCGTTATAATGACTCGGTTTTAACATTGTTTCGCTTTGGCGGCGATGGGAATCGACTTCCGATGAAAATTTTTTTTAAGCGTGGTTATAAATATTGGAACAACAGCCACAGAATTTGTCCCTTAACTATTTGAGATGGCATAGTGTTGTTATTGTCGCGTTCTTTTAAAGAGAGTTTCCGAGCTCAATCCTTCACTGTTGTCATTCATTAAGCTCGTTCGCTATTGAAAACTGCATAAATTTGTTATACAGAAAGAATAATGGACTCACCGTTAGACACATCTAGAACCGCTGTTGATTCACCAGACCACAGAACAAGTTATTTCCAACCAAACACCGGCTATGTCATCTCTGAGGCATTAGATCGAATCGCCTCAATTTCTCAATCACAGAAATCTAACAAGGATGAACAACTAGTATCCGATGCCTTTACTGAGCGTGATGTTGAACTGCAAAGTGTGTCCTCTAATGAAACAATCACCGAGGATGTCCCACTCACAGATAAGAAAGATGCCATGTTTGCTCTTGATGAAGGACTGGAATTCCCAGAAGCTGGTAAGGAAGCCTACTTGGTGGTATTTGGTGCCTTTATGGGGCTGATTTGCTGCTTTGGTATCCTAAACGTTATTGGTGTCATTCAAACGTATGTCGCTGAGAACCAATTGAAAGATGTCAGTTCTTCTACTGTGGCATGGATCTTTTCTTTGATGACCGCGTTGAACTTTATTACCAGTATCTTTTCAGGTACTTATTTCGATCATAATGGTCCAAGAGGTATTGTCATAACTGGTGCTGTGTTGACAGTTGGTGGGCTAGTTTGTACTGCCAACTCAACAAAGCTATGGCATTTCATTTTCTCATTCAGTATCATGGTTGGTTTAGGTATTGGGCTAGCTACTTCTCCAATTGTCGGCTGTGTTGCCCACTACTTTAACAGAAAGAGAGGCTTAATGACCTCCTTGGCTTCCACTGGTGGTTCAATTGGTGGTATAATCTTCCCAATCATGATGAGAAAGCTATTCGAACAAGTTGGTTTTGAATGGGCTATGAGAATCCAAGCTTTGATTGCCTTGTTCTGCTTCACTGTGTCAATCCTATTGATCAAACACAGACTGCCAATGAGATCCATTGAAGGTGGTAAGATGGCGAAAGTCAAGACTTACTTAGCCGCTATCGACATTAAAGGTTTAATGGTTGGGAACTACTTCTTTGTTGTCCTTGGGTGTGCCTTGGCCGAGTCTGCCGCCTTGACTGTTTCCACTTATCATGCTTCATATGCCAGAGCTCAAGGGGCTTCGTTATCCACTGCATATTTGTTGATCTCTGTGAGTCATGTTGGCGGTATTCCAGGCCGTTGGTTGACCGGGTTTTTGAGTGACAAGGTTGGGAGATTTAACGTTATGATCGTCACTTTACTATTATCTGGTTTGATCATCTTGGTGACTTTATTACCATTTGGTTCACATACCGCTGCTTTATATGTATTTTCAATTGGCTGGGGTTTCTCCACAGGCTCGATCTTTTCATTATTACCAGTGTGCTGTGGTCAAATCTCCAAGACCGAAGACTTTGGGAGACGCTACGGTACCATGTATTTCATTGTTTCCTTTGCCACATTGGTCTCAATCCCTGTGGGTGGTGCTATCATTGGTGACGAATCATTAATAGAGTATAGAAACTTTGTCATCTATAGTGGCCTGTTGGTTATTTCTGCGGGCGTTTGCTACGCTGTTTCAAGAGTGTTCAGCGTGGGGAGAAAGTTTTTTGTGAAGTTTTAAAGGAATAAACCTAATACATTAATGCATAATAATATCTCTTATCTTTTCCAACTTCACCAAAAGATTTACTGTAGTGTATGTCCACCTTAAAGGTTACGCGAATTCCAGAAAATGTGTCAACATTGTGGCTAGTGACCCTAGAACTCTGTGCGCGTACCAATAAAGGATTGGATGCGGGACTAGAGGAAAGACGAAATTTGGGATTTTGTCCAAATTTTGTTTGGAGCCACTATTTGCCGTGTGCCTTGTGTATGTGAAAAGATTTTTGGAAAAGCCATTTCAAATTGCAAAACATAGTTACAGCTTCCATATCAGCAGCTTCGGACCATTCCCTGTCAAAGGCAGCCCTGTCGCTTGTTATCTCATGTTCTGTCTTATCAGAAAAAGCCATTTGTCCTATCGTTCAAATCTCGAGGCCCCAGGACAGTGATGTGGCGTATCTGGATTTGTCGGGACATTTTTCTGTGGGGTTTCTAGTGCTTCGTGACATCGGGTCGGACAAAGTATTCGTACACAGGTGCGGATAATGATACAATTATTCGACAAGTTTACTACAACCTGAATTACTAGAGTATTCGACAGCAGGTGGCATGTAGATTATACATACTACCCTTACAACCACATTCAATTATCAGATCTCATTCCCCACCTTCATTCTCTAATCTGTGGTTTAAGATGTTTAAAACTGTACCCATGATAAAGATTCTGCCATCTATGGGACTTATTGACACATTTTCCAAGCTCAAATCCACAAAATGGTCTTCTAAATGTTCTAAATCTAGCAATCTTGAAAGTAGAAACCCTGTCAGCTGGACCACCATGATACCACAATCACTGCCATTCTTTTGTTGTGGAGTACTGTCAACAATCTTGACTTGAAATTTCGCGCCATCATTCAAGTATTTCGTCACTTTGTCAATGACAGCTAAAGCCTCTTTTTCATTAGCACGTTCCAGAGTGTCATAGACATATGCAGTCTTATCAAGCATGCTTATCACGACTAATGACCAGTGGGAACCGGATTCAGCAGCCTCAACGTCATCGTTATCATTCACAGGCAGAAAGATGAACTTTGCCTTCTCTAATGGTGGAACAACACCTTTCAGTTCTTCCGGGTTTGGCATGTTCGCCAGTAGATAAACCATCGAGGGCCTTAAAAGTTGAATTGATCTAGAAACAATCTCCGAATGCTTGAGCAATTGATACCTTTCCAAATACTCATAAATGAAGGAGATATTGTTATCACTTAGCCATTCATTATCTTTCAAGTAATCCAGATCTTCTTTGTAAATAGTCACATCAAAAAACTGTACAATTCTATCGTCCTCCTTTGATTTTTTACCGCCATTGGCTCTTGTATGGATGATGATCAATTGTTTGTATATCATGTTTAACAACTTGACCTTGGCTGGATCGGAAGGTTCAAATCCAAGGTCATACTCGTTATTCTTGTTTCTTTTCTGCCTCTTGGTCTTTACTGTCAATCTAGATGTTCTCCTTGATCCCTTTTGGTTAAACTTCTTCTTTCCTTTTTGATTATTTGAGTCATCTTCTGTTGTATAATCTGGATCTTCTTTTGATAAGTGCAAGGAACTTTCAGGATTCATATGACTCTTACTCTCATTATCATAGATAGAATCTGGTGTACTTTCTCGAGTCTTGGGCTTATCATTGAGGAACTCGTAGAGATTCATCATCTTTTTCTTCACTTTCTTGGATTTTGAAGCCTGATGTTCCGGTTCATGCTGGTCATCATGGATGTTCCAATTCAACTTGTCAAACCCATCAGTGACCACCAATATTTTGTCATTGTCGCTAGGATGGCCTTGGTTTCCCTTTGGTAAGCAGTAGCCTTTAAAAGGATTGAACAATACTCTAGACATTCTTTTCGATTCTTTTGTCCTTGGTCTCAAGACCTCTCAAAGCCTCAAGCCTCAAGTTTCAAACAAATCAATCACAGTCAAATTCAGTCTCTTTCACAAACCCGCGAAAATCTCCTGTTTCGTACGTAAACCCGTAAGGCACTTTATTTGTCCTGACACTAGACTCAAACTGTGGCGCAGTTTTAGATTGTGTCATTTTACTATTCATTGGAATTCGCGGAAAAATGTCTCCCATCTCACGATTTGTCCCAAAATTCGCGCCTTTGTCCACATTCTTATTAAAAGCTGAGAAAAATCCACAATTTTTATAAAGGAAATCAACTAAAAACTCAAAAGGCCACTGAAAAGGGAGAATAGGTACACTGCTTATATTCAAGAAGAGCTGCTCAGAGAAATTGAACAACAGCTGCAAAGAGATACATAGCAATAAGCAAGTCAGAGTGTCGTTGGAAGTGCTCACGTGTCCAGACTTGCTAGAGTGCCATCCTATCTAATATTACATTGGCCTTAGATCCACAGTTCACTAAGAAGAAAAGGCGGGTTTGATTTGAATCTCCACCTTGCAAAATTCATTATAAAACAATACAGATTGTCGCTACACGGACAGTTTCCCGCATCATACAACCAATCCTACACACAGTCTTTACAAATGGATTTGGCAAAGAGTTGTAACAGCAACGCATCTGGGTTTGAACTACTACAATACCAACAACAACAGCAAACTCAGGAGCAACAGCATAGCTCACTAGGTGCAATCTTTGAAGTAGAAGAACAACCATTCCAAGACTTCAACGAGGTTCAAGTGAAAGAGATAACTGCTGAAGAAGCCAGTCATGGACCACCTTCACCAAACGCTGTGCTGAATAAGAACAACAGTCTAATACCTGCTGGCAATTTCCACAAGTACTGCTACAGACACAACCCAGACGTGACGTGTAACAAGCAAACAGATGTCAACAAGATGAATGAGATCCAAATGTGTTTGGAGAAATTACCCTTGAAAGAACAACAAGTTATCAACAATATGTGGTCTACTTTCGGTTCCAGTTCATCAAGCCAGAGAAACCTAATCTTACAAGGTATTTTAACCCAGTGTTGCTTCCCACAACTTTCATTCATTTCACAAGAAGTTTCATCATTAATTAGAATTGACTTTGTTTCCACTTTACCTACAGAGCTGTCCTTGAAAATCTTATGTTACTTGGACTGTGCCTCCTTGTGTAACGCTGCTCAAGTGTCGAGAAACTGGAAGAAGTTAGCTGATGACGATAGAGTGTGGTACCACATGTGTGAACAACATATTGACAGAAAGTGTCCAAATTGTGGTTGGGGTCTACCGTTAATGCATATGAAGAGAGCTCGTGAAGTTGCTGAGATCCCAGTGGATAACTCATCGAATCCACAGGCTGCTATTGGTGGCCAGGGCCACAAGAGAAGAAGACTGTCTAACCAAACATTGAACAATGATGGTAAAAGAAAGACGAGACCTTGGAAGACAGTATACAGTGAACGTTTCCAAGTGGAAAGAAACTGGAGAAAAGGTATCTATACCATTAAGGAATTCACTGGTCATTCTGATGGGATCTTGACATTGAAGTTTGATCACAAGTTATTATTCACAGGTTCCTATGACACAACTGTCAAGATCTGGGATATTGAATCTGGTAAACTATTGAGAACTTTGGAAAGTCATACGAAAGGTGTCAAGACATTGGCCTTTGATGAACAGAAATTGATTACTGGTTCCCTAGATTCCACGATCAAAGTCTGGAACTATCATACTGGCCAATGTATCTCCACTTATAGAGGTCATTCAGATTCTGTTTTGAGTGTTGATTTCCATAAAAAATCCATTGTTAGTGGGTCTGCTGATACCACATTAAAAGTCTGGAACGTTGAAACAAGAACTTGTTATGCGTTAAGAGGTCATACTGAGGCTGTGAATTGTGTCAAGATTCACCCACAAAGCTCAACATGTTTTAGTGCTTCTGATGATGGTACGGTTAGAATGTGGGACTTGAAGACCAACAAGTGTCTAAAGGTTTATAAAGGTCATATTGGCCAAGTCCAAAAGGTGATTCCATTGAATTTACCGTTGGATTATGAATTGGTGAAGGACGCTGAAGAAGATGAGACTCACAATGAGTCCGATAATGAAAACATTAATGAACGTAATGATAATAATGAAAACAATAATGATGAGGTTGAAAGAGGGAATGCCCAAGAAGGTGAAGAAGAGAATGACAATGCTGAAGATGAAGAAGAAGAAGATGATGATGATGATGTTGAGGGGATTGACTATTCAGATCCAACAAGACGTTATCCTTCATACATCTTGACTGCGTCATTGGACAACACAATCAAATTATGGGATGTGAAATCTGGGAAATGTATTCGTACCCAGTTTGGTCATGTTGAAGGTATTTGGGACATCAGTGCCGATACTTTCAGAATTGTTAGTGGCGCACATGATAGATTTGTGAAAGTGTGGGATCTACAGAGCGGGAAATGCATGCACACTTTCCCGGGTCATGGTGGTCCTGTCACTTGTGTTGGGCTGGGAGATTCTAGTTTTGCCAGTGCCGATGATGATGGTGTTGTGAGAATGTTGAACTTTGATAGCATCAGTTGAGATGTCGAAATAGGGGGGTGGCCATGTTTTATATTTGCTAGGTTTTCCATGTATGTCCCATGTAGATCCCATGTGATATTAATATCCAATGTGTTATAAACCTTTAAGATGCTGTAGTGAACAATGGTAACATGTGGTGTAGAACTACCAAGAAGCATAGAAGAAGAGTAATTAACGAGCAACAATATCTAAAAATTGATGTATTTATTTGTATAGAGAGAGAGAGAGGACTAAAAGAAAGGTCAGTAGTAAGGAGATGGGGTAAATATAATAAATCGATGTTGATATTGGAATCTAGTAAGGCTAATAACTGTTGAAACTTGGCTCGAGAGTATTGTTGGGGCAGCACTAACTTCAGGGAATATTTGAAAGGCAGCAGCTGTCGTCAGGCAGCCAGTAATATATGCAGATACGATGGAATCATACACAACATTATACACAACTGTGCATCAGTTGATAGAAAAAGCTGCTCAAAGCGGTTTAGGCACTTGCACCTTGCTGCAGAGCCGGGTGGTTCTGCCTAAGGGACCCAATTCACTGCAATTACAGGCACAACCAGTGAGCAGCCAGGCAGACCCTAGGCAGGGCCTCACAAGCCCCAGAAAGGGCTGCCTAGGGTCTCCTGCCTATGCTTACCCCGACCCGCCTAGCAGTTAGCGAGCTGTCAAGAAAAATAAAGTGAGAATAATTAAAAAGGTGGGAAAGACAGCCCCATGGTCTCTTTACTCTTCCTTACATCGGCCTCTTACTGTTCCTTTGGCTTTCCCGTGGGTGCAAGAACACTGTGATTAGTCTCTACTGTACTTTCCTGGTTTCTGTGCGTGTCTGGTACTGTTCTCGCTGCCCTTGTTGCTTTCCCACGGTCCAAACGGTGGTGTCTTCTGTGTGACCCGTTAGCTAATTCCTGTCATTTGAGCTGCTTAGAACCTTGGTGCCCGTTGTCGTGACGCCTCGTGTGGATTTCGCCATTGCTGCTCCCTGCCACCGCGCTCCTTTAACATATCCTCTTTGGCTCTTGACCTTTCTTCCCTGCCTTGACGGCTCCCTGGTTGCTACTTTTTTTCACCCCCATTGATACTACAGCTCAATTATAACACAATTAGAAAATGGTGTTTGTGACAGCTACAAAAGACGGTAATGACTCTACTCCTTCGATCACCGTGCTCAGTCCAAAGGCAGACTCCCCATTGTCCCCATTGAGATCCAGTCCAAAAATTCACAAGTCCGCTTCAGGCCTTCTCAACATTTCCAATAGCACCGTTGTAGGTAACGATGACGCTTCTCAGCCAATGTCATTATCGTTATCCTTCCTAAACAAGAAAAGACACTCAGTACCAACCATACAGCCTGAGTATGACTCAGAAACAAGCACTCCCAGCGGATCGTCTTTTTCTCCGAAGCTTATTAGAAAGAAATCAGGTGAACTTGTGAAATCTTCTTTGAAGTTGAACTCTTTAATGGATGCTGTCTCTAAATCAATGCCTACTACACCAACTTTCAAGAACGTGCACTTTGGTCAGGATGTTGATGTTCGTTATTTCAACGAAAAAGAGAAACCAAGTGCAGTATCTGCTTCAAATTCGCCTACATTGAAATCTACAAGATTGAGTAGATGGAGCAAGTCCAGAACTGGGCCTGGTGCCACATTTGAACTCAACCAGTTTGGAGATTATGGTTCTTTCAATTCGGATTATGATAGTATTGATGACATTTATGATGATGATGATGATATGAGTGATGATATTGATGGTGATGACGAATATGAGGTGATGTGGGATTTACAGAATGTTAATTTCACAAAGATTAAATACAATGAGAAATTCCACGAGAAATCCAAGATCTTCTTGGAGAGAATAACGTTGGATGATCAGAATGAAGATAAAGCTGATAATGCATTGGTTGGATTGATTGCCGTGAAGAATTTGTCATTTGAAAAGAAGATCCATGTTAGATACACGTTTGATAATTGGAGAACTGTCATTGAAATCGAAGCTCAATTTGATAATGAAGGGTCCACAAGAATATTGAAACGAGCAAATTATGATAGATTCAAGTTCAAGATCTCCTTAAGTAATTTCAAATTCTTAAACCAAGACAATATCAAGATTTTGTTTTGTATAAGATATAGATACGAACATCATGAAGTTTGGGATAACAATGATTTTAAGAATTATGAATTGTTACTAACAAGATCAAAAAGAACCAAATTTGCACAGAAATCCAAATTTATACTCAATGATTATTTCAATCAAGATCATCGTTCCAACACATTTGAACCACAATATCATCAAGAAAACTATCCTCTGTCTCCAATGACAAAACCTGACTCTGTTTCCGATTATGAGACTTCGAAACTGATCACAGACTCCTATTTCCACAATTATGACGCTAATATCAAATCACCAGAGACTCCAAGAGTGTTAAAGAATGGTGTTCATGCAAATAATGACGATATTGAAGAAGATTCTCTGATGAACCCAATCTTTAGGGATTTGAACAACTTTACTGATTTATCTACGCCTCCAAGCTCCTCCCATGCCAATGATGAAACAATCATAATGAACGATCTAGCAAGATCTGCAAACAAGATGAATCTGTTATCTGATGAAGAAAATTTTATCAAGGCTGCAATAACAGAACCAAGAACTAAAAATTTAACAACACATAACACCAATTACAACCCTTCCCAAAGAACGAAACCTCACATCAATTCTAAATCTTACCAGGAACTATTAGATTCTTATTGTTTTTTCAAAGGTTCAGACAACAGCGCCCCTTCCACTGTCTCCAGTTACCTGAATGACAAATCTTAACACTCACATATAATGCTATCCTATAATATTTTATCGACCATGAACAACACAGACAAGAGACAACCTAATTTTTAATACTATGTTATGCCCCATCCCCATGACAATATCCCGCTCCTTTTTCTTCCCAAGATGATGAGTACCTCCCATTCATTCAGCGACTAAACTGCCCTTGCAGATGATATTGATTGTTAGAGAAAGGCTCCCCCTTATTATGCTATAGAAATAAACATTGCTTCTCAGGGAGCATTTCTTGTAAGAAGAATAAAAAAAACATAGAATTCTCTCCCTAATTCCTTATATTGTGGCATGGCTTACTGCTGGTTGTTGAAAAACTGACACATTCTTTAGTTGCAGCAAGGTACATGATGGATCTCTGCTGCGTATTTTTGCGTCAAGATAAGATTAATGCCGGAGTGCGAGAAGAAACTCAACAGAGGGTGGTAAAGACAAACTTGGAGTCCTCAATTGGGGAAGTGTAATTATAACATTTTGTTGGATTTTTTGGTTTGCCTCTCCCCCATTGGTGCTGGATACACTGATGATTTAGGTGGCCTCATTGGGAAAATGCATGAGAACCTACCAATCATCGCTAATATCGGAAATGTACGGAAGAGTGTGGAAGTTTTGGTGGAAGATATACTAATGCCGTTGCTCTGACCTGTTTGTTGTTGTTTGAGGATTCATATAGATCCTGTGGTTGTGTACTTATTATCAACTTGGGTATATACTGGAGCATATCAGGATGTTAACCTCCGACTCGCTACATAATGTTTTGAAAACACACAGAAGACACTCCAGCCATGAATCAAACTCGAGATCTTTAATGGAATGTTTTGGAAATCTATGGAATGCACGGATTTCTCGATGATCCATGTATACACCATAAGGTTGTCGGCTTTTAAGGGATTCTCTCTCTTTAAACATGGATTAACAAGATTCAAGAGCAGCCACAGGAAGCTAAAAGCATCTCTTTAGGCAGAATTGGCTGATCATTTTGTCTCCTGAACTATTATACAATTAGCGTTAATGTGAGCTAGTGACTGCTAGTGTAGAATAACTTGTGTCAAAATTGGATTTCCTCAGTATATAACCTTACTTCCCATCTGCTCTGACAGCATACATCAAACTTCTAACAGACCATTACGCTTTCGTGAAGCAATAATGTATCCTGACCCTGATCTCCAGGAAGAATCGGTTAAATTACATGCATCAAAAATCACTCATATACACTTTGTACTGTAAAATGAACGTAAGTTCTTATAGTACGAGAAAACTATTTAAACTGCTTTAACATCCCATGACGAATCGATGTTGGTTGCTTTGTGATAGCTAAGGGGCCTTAACAACCAGGAGCCTTTAGAGATCCAAGATGCTTTTCATGATGATTTATGTTGCCACTGTCGCTGTTTATTACTATTCTCATGTTTCCATCCTATCAAAGAGAAGAGAAGACATCCCATTCCTATGATAGTAGTTCCTCTACCACGCCAACAAAAAGATGATACCCACACTTTCTAATATCCTAAGGTACTCACTATTGCTACACACCAGTTTTTGCTACAAGGCAACTTCCTTATTTTACGAACTATCAGTTTTATTCAACGATCAATTCATTTCTCATGAAGCAACACTCCTAGAGATGTACTCTAACCATACTATTAATTATACAAGATTCATATTCAATTCTTACAATTATTTAATATTATTATAACACAACGATAGTATTTACTCATAATTTCTATCTAATGGATTGTTCAATCTTATCGTGTTCGTATTCTTCATCAATCTTTAATGGATTCAACTTACCAGGGATGTAGTTAACTTTTGTGGATGGGAAAGCAGATAAAGAAGGGGACCCAATCAAGTCATCATTTTTCTCACCTTCTTGTACTGTATTGCCATTCACGATAGCTTCAAAGAAGATCTTTAGTAATAACGTGCCTGAGTCCAGTTTTTTCACAACATTGTTCAAGGAAACTTTCAAGTTATGGTTGAATTTTTTCTCCTTCTTTTCCGCTCTTTGTAACTGTGGTAACTGAAGTTGAGGTTGAGGTCTATCTCGTTTTGTAGGCGATGAGGGTATCTCTGTTTCGATCATGGATCTGAACTGTTCAATAGTATCAATGTCTTCTTTACTGTGGTTGATTTCAAAGAATAAAGCCTTAGCTTCAGGGATGGTACCAATCCAATTGATCAATAAGCTTGTTAATTCAACTTTGTATTCCTCAATATCAATCATATCCTTCTCCATGAGCTTCTTTACCATCAGACAGATGAGTTTGACGATCTTGACACATTTCTCAAAATCTGCAGAGCTGGACCTCAATCCACCACCACCACCACCACCTTCTTCACGTAGTTGAAAATTCTCATAATTCTTTGAAATAAACACCAGGCAGTTATTTAAAAACTCGTGTAATAACATTTGCTTCTCAACATCAGATAACACCAAGGATCCCTGTCTTGAAAAGATGAATTTGGTTTTCCGTTCCTTGGAACCTTCCCCTCGAAGTCCATTGAGTAATTCATAGATGTAATTCATCAGACTAAACGATAGAGCCAAGTGGGTGATAAACCAAATGAGAACTCTTCTATACCCGTTAGCCATGAACATCTCATCGAGCATAGTATAGGCAGAATCTGGGTTTAGAGCAAGAATTTGCTCAAAGATGACATCACAACTCCATTTCATGTAGATCTTATCAGGGGTAACAATATCATTCTCTTGTGTTGAATCTCTCCTGTCATTCTCTGGGGTGACTTCCTTGGCAATTTGTTGTTCGAATTCTAACTTAACGGCTCTAGCAATTGTAAAAATAACTTTTTGTGATTCTTCTTCAGGAATAGGTTCATAGGTCATCTTATCAAAGACTTGTGATAGTTCAAACCAATTATAACAACTATCTTCATCCAATTTTGCTTGTGAGTTGAAGAAAATGTTACCTTCTCTAGGAATATCTCTCCAGTCTCTACCCAATTCATCGAACTCAATGCCATCTTCAGTTGATCTAACAGCATGTGGGATATCATTGAAGTCATCACCTTGGAAATGGGAGTCATCAGCCTCTGTCATTGTTTCTTCATTTTCCGTTTCTTCAATCTCAGCCTCATCAATTTCTTCATCGAAGAAAACACAATTACATCTTTTAGGCATGACTCTATGGAAGTGACCATCTTCATCTTCATAAATAATTGGCTCATTTCTCAAGGGGATACCGTTATCATCATACTCCTCAGGATAGATCAGGTCGTGATGATGATCATCGTATTCATAGTCAAACATGTATCTGACATCTTCGTCATATCTATCATTAGGTTCCAAGTCCACCAAGGTCTCAACAACTTCGTTCAACTCTGATCCTAGAGCAAGCATAGCACCAACATACCATCTGACATCAGCATGTAAAGCACCAGATCCACACTTTCTCCCGTAAGGAGATAGGAAATCAAAAACATTGATGTGGTTATAGTCATGTAATCTGTTGTTGAAATCATCGTTCAAGATCGAGGCCAATATATATCGTATAGCACTTGACCCTCTAACAACTTGCTTAACGATATTTGGAGTAGTTTGACCAACAAGTGGTTCCACCCTCCTATCAATTTCAAGCCCCAATAGGACCAGATTCGTGAAGATTTTCCAAAGTTTCAAGAAGAAACCCAAGAATGGGTTTAGGCATAAATCTTTTTCATTAGCTTCATGAAGTTTATAAATAGTGTAGATGCATGCACAGTTAATCATATATATGAGTCTAAGATCCTGATCATTGATACCACGAGGCGTCCATTCTTTTAATCTTAGTCTCCAATCCACTTTCAAATCAGAATTGTTCAAGTTTCGTAGCTTGACATCATCATCACAGTTCAGTAGCTTTAAAGAGCTCTCAACAATCTGAAATAAATTTGTTGACAAGTCAAATTCAGCAGTTATCGATTGCTTCTTGTAACATAGAGCGATTATTAGTTTTGATACCAATTCTAGCGAGATAACGCTGGTGTTCGTCTCCATTGGCTGGGTCATTGGGTCAACAATTGTGGATATTATTATGAATATGTTATGTAGCTCTTCATCATAAGCAAGTCCAAGAAGCTTTGATATAGCCTTGTGTCTTTTGTCAGCGTGTGAAATGAATGGAATAGAGGGGAGATCAAATGAGTAAACCTCTTCACGATTTTCCTCAACTCGAGCATCAAAAGAAATGCTTTTACTAGTGAATTCTTCGGTAGCGATTACTTGCCCTGACTCAGAAGTGTCAAACTTTACCTTATGAAGGATATCACCGTCTTGTGAGAGGCAATAGTCGGGATTATTGGGATCTGGATGGAATTCTTCAACATGTTGTTGAAGTTGTTCAATATGCAACTTATATCTTCTGTTGAACTCCTCTTTTGTTTCACCTTGTTCTGTATCAGCAGCAAAGTCAGCAGCAACACCAGCAGCATTAGCCGCCGCTGTTGGTTGGGTCCTCTGAGAGAACTTGGCCTTCTTCTTGTGTTTCGGTGAAATCTTGAATATATGTCACTCTAGATGATAACCAAGTTGGCGATGGGTTAAGTTAGACAAGGCAATTGAGTATCTAACTTGCACTGCAGGATTGAAAGGTGAGGTATCAATGTGAGAAAAAAGTATTCTCCAATGCAATGAAGTTCTATAAAGTGGCAAATTGTTTGTGTCAATTGTTCAATTTGTTAGGTAAAGTAAAGTGCCATATATATTTTATAGCCGGGCAAAATTTGTATGGGAAAAATACACCGAGGGCACATTGGAAATTTACAAGTAAAATATTACATCTTTAAATACGATATGGATGTCATTCAAAGTCTTGAGAGAATATAGGGAGACTCGAGGAACAACAAGGAGAAATTCTCTGCTTAAAATGTCTAACAAATGCCAGGTTTATTTATGATCCTGTTCAAATTTGAATTCCGGGATATCACGTGATCGCTCCAACCCATCAACATGAATGAAATAGCATTTACTGCTATTATTACTGGAAAGAAGAGGGCAGGAAGCTCATTGAAAGTAGATTGTCCATTAAACAAGTTAGTATTTCCCTATTGTCCATAAGTTCCGGGGAAACTACAGTACCAGACCGTTCAATTTGCCAAAAGTGCAATCAATCTGGGGTATTGCAGTTGTTATTAGTGTCAACAACGCCACAATATCGTTTAGAAAGCTACAACAGAGCTAAAAGTTGGCATATAGGCTACAGTGTACATTTTGATCATAAAATATATCAAACAAACACAACAACTTAATCCCACAACGGCTCCAGTGGCGTTAATGAATCTCTCTTACCCGCAAAAAAAGAAACCACAATTTGATCCGGGACACATTCTTTTTATCGTTTGATTAGTGGATACATAAAGGGGTGTCAAACCTTCAAAGAAGAAAAAAACCCTTTTAAATATTTATATTATTGGCATCTTTCTATCGAATCGTTCATAAAGTTGTCAAACCACCTCCCAAGCGATTAGAATGCTGACCACACTACGCGTTGCCACCAGATCCACATTCAGAACTGCCACTGCTGGCAGGGAAATAAGCAAGAGATTCCATTCCTCCAATTCCTCCGTGCCCCCAACTCCTGAAGCACAGGCTAAAGACAAGAACGAGGCCCAGGAGACTCAGGCCACCACAGGCACTGCCACTGCTGCCACCACCACCACCACAACATCTTCTCCTATTGCACAAGAAGCCCAAAACATGGTTGCGGAGGGTGAACATAAGACCAAGACTATCAGAAAGTCCAAGATTAAGAAGCGCATCAGCGTTAAAGAACAAGCTTCCGCCATTACAAATTCATCATTTGCTTCTAAACAATTCATTCAAGTGCCAACGGTGCCATCCACGCAGTACTTAGACACATCTTCTTTGAAAATTGAAATGCTATATGGTGGCTATAGGCCATTATTAGCTCCAATCAGAAGACCCGTTCTGAAGAGCACCAAGAGACCAACAATACCACTGTCTTGGAACACATCGGCTTGCAAACTTGAGAACTTTGACGATTTCTCTAATATCCCACAATTCGTCGTTGATAAGCTGGTACCATTCAATGCCCCACCTGCTCCAGGTAATGAAATCAGACTGGGGAACAAGAGTCATAAGGAATTGAAGGAACAAGAGATGTTGTCCAAGAAAGTGTTGGAATTTATCAAGAATTTCAAGGACTAAGAAATGCACGTTCAGGAATCTATAACAGCAGCTACAACATTCGTCATTACAAAGTATTGTTTTGTTTTTATATATTATTCGTGAGTTAGGTCAGGAAAGGATAGGTGTTTATCTCACATTTTGTCATGTTTTACGTTGATTGATTTTATAAAATTTATTTGGTGTTTTCTTACCAACTTGTATAGTAGTGAACTCAACTCCTCGTGCGTCCAAATACTGAAGTTTTTACTTGACGCATTTACAACTATGATGCTTATCAAAAAATTCACGTAATATATTCATTTTCTTAAATCATTAAAGCCTCTCATATAACACAGAGAAAAGTCATTGAAACACGTTCAAAGGCTCAAGGCGTACTTGTGGGTATAATATTTGATCAATCCATCATAACCTTTCTTATCACCGTTTTTCAACAGATTGGAAATATCAACATTCAAAGGACTATTTGGTTCTGGATCTTGTAATAGTAACAATATAGCTGTCAGAGTAGATAATAAAGTCCAAGCAGGCGTCCATTGTGCCTGTAAGATATCAAGACAGATCTCACCAGTTTGGAAATTCACATTGGGATGACAGATTTTATTGACAAAGGAAATCTTTGGTGGTTTGATTGGATAGTCTGATGGCACCACAATGTTTAGCTCCCATACACCTTGTTCGAATGGCGAATTCCTTGGGCCTTGGATCTTGGATTTCCATTGAAAGAGGTCATCTAGTGGTTCTAGGGAGACAATGTTTTGGTATTGGCCATCTTTCAGGATTTCTTTCTTCGACAACTCTTTCTTAATGGTAGCATACTCCTGCATAAGTCTCTTAGTAGCCATTGTTGCTCTCCTGAACCTGCTTTTGCAGTTGATTAATGGGGGAGGGTTGGCTTTGTTTTGATGTTTGGGGTTTGTTTCTCTTCTTATAATTTTTTTGATAAGGGAAAAAAGAAAAAAACGCGTCTAATTTCTCAAGTAAACAACGGAAACAAATATTGATAACTGGACAACAAATACCATAAAATGGGCTTGAAACCTGTACAGAGGTTAAGCTCTTAGTCTGAAACGTTCTATGGGTATGTTCCAAAAGAGAAAATTGGCGAAAATTGACAAAAAATGCAAAAAACTGCCACTGCCTGGAATCGAACCTGGGTTTCATCGGCCACAACGATGTGTACTAACCACTATACTACAGTGGCGGAATCAATAATTTTGAATTCTGCTTAATTGCCAGACCTTTCACTGCGAAACGCACGTGACCGCGAATATTTCCGCTTTCAGTGGGAATTAAGAAAAAATTGGGAAAAGCAAAGAAAACTCCGGGAGAACTTGCCACTAAGTTGGAATTAACGATACAAAAATTGATCAATTGCATTGCCAAAAGCTTCCTTGTTTCTCACATTCACTAAATTGAAATGTCTAAAGCTGCTGATCTCCTTGCTAAGATCGCTATTCCAGCTGGTTTAGCCATCAGTGCTGCCCAATATTCCATGTATGATGTTAAGGGTGGTTCAAGAGCTGTCATCTTTGATAGAATTCAAGGTGTTCAACAATCAGTTGTTGGTGAAGGTACACACTTCTTAGTTCCATGGTTACAAAAGGCTGTGGTATTCGATGTCAGGACCAGACCTAGAAACATCGCCTCAAACACTGGTACCAAAGATTTACAAATGGTTTCCTTAACTTTAAGAGTTTTACATAGACCAGATGTTCAAAGATTACCAACCATCTATCAAAACTTAGGTCCTGATTATGATGAAAGAGTCTTACCATCCATTGGTAATGAAGTGTTGAAATCCATTGTTGCTCAATTCGATGCTGCCGAATTGATTACACAAAGAGAAGTTGTTAGTGCTAGAATTAGACAAGAATTGAGTGAAAGAGCTGGGGAATTCAACATTAAATTAGAAGATGTTTCCATAACACATTTGACTTTTGGTAAAGAATTCACCAGGGCTGTTGAACAGAAGCAAATTGCTCAACAAGATGCTGAAAGAGCTAAATTTGTTGTTGAAAAAGCTGAACAAGAAAGACAAGCCAGTGTTATCAGAGCCGAAGGTGAATCTGAAGCTGCAAACCACATCTCAAGAGCCTTGGAAAAAGCAGGTGATGGCCTATTGTTGATTAGAAGAATTGAAGCTTCTAAAGAGATTGCTGAAACTTTGGCTAACTCAAGTAATGTCACCTATTTACCAAGCCATGGTTCTGGTAATGATAACAAAGCAAACCCAAACAGTTTATTGTTGAACTTGGGTCGTTAAGATATTCAATCATGGGGCTTGATATTATGTAGATAGATTTAAAAATGAGCTCAGAAATATAATTTATTGTTATGATCAAATGTGTGCTTTATTGTAGCACATGGGTGTCTTAAAAAGTCATCTTTCTCACTCACCGGCTTATCGCCACGCTAATTGACATACTAAGTTCAGTCGATATGATCATACCCAGCTCCTAGTTTAACAATTAGTTGTGTCTACAGAAAACGCCGCCCAACCTCATCATGTTGTTCTGGAGAGAGTGGTAATTTGGTTGATAACGGTATTTTGCAAGAACCAGCTTTTCAAGCAAGCTAATATTACAAGTTTTTAACGTTGCCAAGGTTCATAGGAGTTGTGTTACTAATTATCTTGTGGGAACAATAGCTGGCGATCATCAAACGAAAGGCACAGTATTAGAAGCTTGCACCGACGAATTATGACTTCTTACCGGCTTAGAAATATATAGGTGTTTCGAGTGTATAGATCAAGGCACACATTCGCCAATTATAACTGAAAATGTCGCTTTTCAAGTTCTGTGATAATTATTTCGTCATAATGATGTTTCAATGATCGGTTATATTATGTTTTTTTTTGTTGGCAGGCACTAAAACTGTGGACTATGTACACTGTGAACTGTGGAAAGTGACAAAATATTTATGATGAGCTGAGTGACTAACCGTTTTGCCTTCAATAACATACCATACTTAAAAGCTGATTTTCAGAATTATAGTCCAATAATCTTTCCAAAAACATTCAGAGCGCACCGTTTTACTATTAGTTCTACATTACATTCATGGTATCCTTTATGGTATCCTTAATGGTATCCTTAATGGTATCCTTAATGGTATCCCACAGCGAGTTTATGAATTGCCTTCCCCAGATCATTTAGGTCTTTTCGTCTTTTTCTAACACAGGGCGTAAGTCCTAATACGGAAACTTGGGTTCTCGGAGAACTTCCCGATTAGTACATAATACCGGGACTTGTGGCCTTCAAAAAAAAGCCATAGCAATTCTTTTTTAAAATAACGACAATTCATCACAAAATGGCTAAAAAGTCGCTGAAATTTTTGGTACAATAGCGGGAACCAGGTGGTGAACACACTACTGTCATCCGTACAATTGTTAGAGGAACTGCTGATAGTAGGTGAACCTTTTTTGGAGGTTGCATTTGTCAGATCCCTGAGGCGCATAAGATGTGAGATAAGTTGATAAGCTGCAGTGATGACAGGTTCCCCCTTTAAAGTGATCCAGTGGCGTGGTGTGATGGTGACGATGGTGACGGCATTGAAGATGAAAGTGACAGTCTGATAAGGCTTCTATTAACTCAACACTGATTCTTTAACCACTCAGTGCCATTTAGTTTCTCTTTCCACCAAAATCTTTTCTCCGCCATTTTGGTTATTTTCAGTGATTTTTCGCAATTTGCCACGAATTGTGTCAAATTCTGTTTTTTGATGCCGCTGGTTTTTCCACAAAGAGTAGCCACAATCGGTTCTCCGATGTTTCAAACCCAGTGAAGCCTGCAGCCCCCGAGAGTGTGAGATATACAGCTGGAGTTCTGACAAATCAATTCCGATCACTAATTGGTAGCTCGATTATGATTCACGGCTGTAAAGTCCCCCTGCACACCTGGTGCTATATAAACCGGGACGTATCCACTTCTGGTCCACTAGAGGAGGATTTTGCACCCCCGATCATAACCGTTGGATCCACTTGAATGAGGTTACGCGTTTAATCACATAATCGACCTCTATCTACTGTCTGTTTTTAAACCCATAAGCACAATGGCAATCACTAAAACCCAACAATCCAAGGCAAACCTTTCAGGTGCCAAAAAGACTGTGAGACATTCAAGAAAATTTGCCAGAACCCAAACAGGGTGTTTGAAATGTCGTCAAAAGAAGAAGAAGTGTGATGGTCAAAGACCTTCCTGTCAGAGTTGTGTCAAGAGAGGTATCCCTTGTGAGTTCCCAGCCAACATTCGCTTTTTCCAATTCCAATATGATGACGAGAAGAAGACCACCATTGGTGATATCAAGACAGAGATTAAAAAAGAGAAGAAACAAGAGACCAAGGTGGAGAAGACAGATCCAATGGATAACGTATTCCAAATAGATTTCGGGCAGATCGATATCCCATTATCAAAGAAACAAAAGACTTCATCACCTTCCGCCGCCATTCCATCATCATTAAAACTAATCACAAAGCCAAACTTTAAACCATCGTTCCAACTCCATAGATCATCAACATCAAGCCAGTCATCAAATACATCAATTAATCCACACGACATACACATCTCAAGATCTTCATCTTTGAGCTCCACTGCACCATCTTTGGTCTTTGATTATTCAGATTCAGAGACCAATCAAGATTCTAGTGAAGACACCGAAGAAGCTTTACATTTAGCAAATTATGGTGAATCAATCGACTCAATACTCAATAACATCACCATTGATTTGATAAAGAAATCCATCAATAACTTACAATACATTGATTTCGACGCAAAATTAAACAACTACCAGGAAGAAACTTTGAAATCCAGTTGTCTTACGGATGATGAAATCGGGAAACAGATCAAAGAAGGTTTACAATTCATTGAAACAAATAGCTCTTTGAACTTCAAACTTGATTAACTCTTCAGTTTCGAACATGCTGAGCAATAAATCTACATTGTTAGGCCAATTAATACTTGGGCTGGCCCCAAAGTTAATTATATATTCACGACTTTTTACCTTTCTTAAACAACGATAATACATAGAAGTACAACGATGTTAGCAACGGACACAGGAAATTCCCACCTGTAGAACATGATTGCTTTGAACCCTTAGTATCTTTGAAAGTGAAAGCTCACACTACCTGATAAACTACATAATCCTAGTCAACACCAATAGAACGCCTTGCACTCCCATTCATTAGACTATAACCTTCAGCATCGCATCTTCAAACAGTGACATCAGTGTTGGTTTTGACTCGAGCTCTTGAGCAATAACAATAAACCAACAGTAAAGAAAAGAAAACAACATAGATAACGTGATGGAAGATCATTGTGTAGGCAAGAGTGGAGAGCTCTTCAATCAACGACAAAGTTTCATCGGACTGGATTGTTTGAGACCAAATTAACAAATCCACATAGATATAGATGCCACCCAATGCACAAGTGAAGCCAATAAGGAAAGTGGTAACCATGTACCAGCAAGGTAAACCATAAGTTTTTCTTAAAAGACAGAAGAAAACACCTAAAAGTGACCAGATAACACAAGCAGAAATAGTATCGCGTAGAGCGATCATGTGAACAACGACTGTAAACGCGCCATAAAAAGCCTTTATACCAAGCTCTGGGAATGACTCTTCAGAGCTAGCAGCTGTCTCTATATCATCAACAGCATCTAAATGAACAGCTAGTTTCTCAACATCAGATTCCCTGTCGGTTCCAACTCCGGTACGGTATAAAAAGGTAAGAATCTTGAAAGACATTGTTCACGCGTCAACAAGTAAGCTCAACAACCAAGATTGGTCTTGTTTAACCTTAGAAGCAGTTCGATCTTGTGAGTTGTAAGTGGCAACAGACGACTTGGATTCAGTACCTAATCGATCTTGATGTGGGATATGGACCACGCCAAAAGTGGAAGCTTCATGGAAGTTGGAGTGGTTGAATCTTGTGTTTATGTAGTCGCTGAAATCAAATTGGAAGTGTTCGTCTTTGTGTAACATCTTAGAGTTTTGGGATCAAAAGTTTTAGTGTTTTTTTTGTGTAAAATGTGTTTGTGTTGCGTGTGATGTGTGTTCCTGTAAGCAATTGTATCGTCTATGGAGTACAGGGAGGGACCATAAGCAGCTATTGGGAGTATGAAATGTTATAGTAAAAAAAGTTCTTGATATTATGGCATTTATAGGGGAGAACCGCCACTTTATATAGCTCACAATTCACAAAGTCGTATAAACCTCATCGCAATTCCACAAAATTTCCCAAATGTTGCCCCCGTTTCTTATCAAAAACATTAAACGAAAGCCCAAAATCTAGACTTTGAGCGATTAAACACAAGAGGGGAACACCAAGAATAGCGCGTTTTAGGAAATATTCGCGGAAAATACCCCGACCCTTGCTGTTGGAGAAGCGTCTATGGTTTCCCTTTTAGGACATTTTGGAGGGCAAAGAGAGTTTTTTTTGTTGGTTGTGGCCCTAAACGAAAACTAATTCGGGGTTGGTTAAATGAAATCTCCTTTTTAGGCTGAGTTTTTGGTAAAGCTAATCTTAAATCTGGAAACAAATGTGTCAAAAATAGATTTTTATTTTTGTGTGTGGCCTTTCCATAGTGCCACATCTTAAAGGCTGCAGGAAAAACAACAACAAGATCTGTTCCTCGTGGCCCAATGGTCACGGCGTCTGGCTACGATTTATACAGTAGTTACTTCTGAAACCAGAAGATTCCAGGTTCGACTCCTGGCGGGGAAGATCAATTTTTTGTTATTTTTTTGCAAAAAAAATGGTTTTGCAGTGAACACTAAATGGGGGCCTATTGGTTCTTCCTTGTATCATTCATTCTTTTGCTCTTTGAGCTCCCTTTAACGTATGATGTTTTGGGTACTGGTTTTTTTATGTTCGTTGGTTGGTAAAAAAAAATTATTACCGTTTAGAGAAAAAAATTGAACTTTTTGTCATTACAGAAAGGCAGATGCTATTGATATGCTCTATTCTCTATACATTATTACACTACAGTGGCTAAATCCGTGCTCTAAATGAAAGCGTCTTTGTGCTTGGCAGTAACTTCTTCAATGGTCTTCAAGATCTGGTCTTTACGTTCTTGAGAGCACCAAGAGCCATTGATTGAATTTTTGGCCACTTTGATCCATTCATCAAGACCCCAACCAAATCTAGTATAGACAGTGACATAGTTGTCTAGGATATAACCACCAAAGTAAGCTGGGTCATCAGAGTTCAAACTGAAGCTGACACCGGCATCAAGTAATTTGTTCAATGGTAATTCTGATACATCCTTCACGACTTGCAACTTAACATTACTTAAAGGACACACGGTCAATAAGGTCTGATCTTGTACTAATAACTTAATAAGTTCCGGATCATGGATAGAGTTGACACCGTGGTCAATTCTGGTGACTTTTAATAAATCTAATGAGTTTGAAACGAATTCTGGCCCACCTTCTTCACCAGCATGGGCGGTCAAGTTTAGATTTGGAGCGATTTCTTTGGCTCTGGAGTAACATTCAGTGAATAATTCTGGTGGGAATGGCTTTTCAGCAGAGTCTAGACCTAAAGCTTCAATGGTACCATCTTGCAAGAAATGCTTTGCAGATTCGATAGTTTCAATACCTGCATGAGATGGCAAATGTCTTAATAGACACATGATCAATTTATTTGTCAAACCTAGTTCAGCTTCAGCTTTGTCACAAGCACGTTTGAACCCATTAACAACCACAGAGATTTCGATTCCTCTATCCGTGTGTGACTGTGGGTCAAAGAAGACTTCAGCATGATGGACACCGTCTTTATTAGCCTTTTGGAAATAGGCCCATGCTAACTCAAAGAAGTCATCTTCTGTTAAAAGGACTTGACAACCGATGTAATAGAAATCAAGAAAATCTTGCAAGTCTGAGAATTCCGAATATCTGATATTTAATTCTTCGATGGTCTTTGGGAAATGCTCTGGTAATGTGATCTCATTCTTTTGGGCTAATGGGAACAATAAGTTAGGTTCTAAAGTACCTTCTAAATGCAAGTGATGTTCACACTTTGGTAATTCTTTTAAGAAAGAGTGGATACGGTCAGTACATTCGTATTTGGCCATGATGAAGATGAATGAGTGTGGGAAGTGTGGGATCTATGGGATCTATGGGGATTGGAAGAATGCCAGCCTTTTTGTGAGGTGAGCTTTGATCTGTTTCTTTATCTAAAATTTTTTCCAAGACTTTTTCAGCGGAAAAAAGAAACGTTTTTAAGGTACAACGCCGCACGTTGTCTTTACGGAGAAACTTTTGGGTGGAGTTTATCCGTGTGATTTAACCAGAGAGTATAAATTGGTAACAAAGAGGACTTAGGTTTTTTTGTTTTTTCCAGCTTTTTGTTTGGCGTGGACGTGGTTCTAAGGATGTGAACAGAGTTTCATGTTATGATTCTGTCCTGATAAGAAATGTTTTTATGCCAGAATATTATCTATGATTTAACTAGATTGGAGAGCTTTGTTTGAGGAAGAGTGTAGGATTCTACCAATTTCATCCTTCTAAGTATGCATATATATATTATGCCATAATAACTGAGAGAGCATTTGGTATTCCTAATTTTTCAAGTCGTTGCCAAACTTATAACAACACTTTCAGCTTTCAATTGAGGCCCACTGTTAAGATTATCGCGAACGCGTAGTATTTTATCAAAATATAGAACAATTTCGCGGATTTTGTAAATTATGTTTGTTCAAAATGAAATTGAACCAAAAGTGAAAGAAGACGTTCTAAGACGACGACAATTATCTAGCAACAATGGAATTAGTAAGCACCGTACTCTTTTTGAATCATGCTACCGAATACCTTACTAACATATATCCCAGCTCCCTGAAGGGCAACAAAACAAAGTCGAAGTGTTATTCGAAGATCAAATGAAGATCAATGAATTCTCCAAATTGATCAGTAAGAAAGATACACTATCAGTAGAACTTCAGAAGCAAAAGCAAGAGAGAGAATACCTTGATGATGTGTCGCTTGAGATTGAGCTTGTAGGTGAAGATGAACTGGTGAATTATAAGATCACTGAAAATGCATTCGTTAAGTTACCACAAGTTGAAGTTGTTGAAAAATTGGAGAGTGATGGTGAGAAATTAGATGTTGTGATAGGGGATTTGGAAACTAAGATTGATGATATCGATGAAAGACTGAGCGATTTGAAAAAGGCATTATACTTGAAATTTGGTGACAATATCAATTTGGAGCGTTAATGAAACGTTGTTTAATGAGACCAAGAACAAAGTGTAGACAGAGACAAAAAAAAACACGCGTCAATAACATAAAGAAAATTAAAAGTAATATGTATGGAATTGATTCGAACAAGGTGAAATGTCATTATACATCTATCTTTGACGATAGTTCAAAACCCTTGTTTGAGAAAAGAAAGTGATAAAAACAAACCGACGTCATAAACAGCAAATGATGAAAAGAAAATTGAAGAACATAAATAACGGTGAGAACAGCAGAATTGAAATATCATAGAAAGTCGTAAATAGCTCAACATGGGGCAAGATCCCCAGTTTCTGGGGATCATTTGATCATATAGTGATGTTTTTAGTTATCAATGCTGAAAGTGGAGTCCTTCTCAATGAAAAATGGATATTTGCTATCACTTAGTAACTTGATGGGTTCTAAAATACCAACATCCGGTAGATGGAAGTTGAAACCTGTCAAGACAGTGGAGTATTCATGACCAATCTCACCACCTAATTGCACGATTTTACTCTTGACATGCTCAACATATCTGGATTGTGTTAGCACTTCCTCACTTAAATAGCTGGGGGGAAACACGCTAGATACTCACTTATTAGGGGTTAGTTGTCCCTGTTCAAACACTAAGATATAGGACTCTGCCTTGTTGTTAGCAATCTTCCCTAACACGGAATGAAAGGGATCCATGAACCAAAAAAAGGTGAGAAAAAAAACACTTACGAGCAGTGACAAAGGCGAAGACGAAGAAAAGGCTTAGGAAGTTGTTAAGGACTCTCATGGAATTATTTGAAAACAAAGTGTCAGTGGAAAACAGTGAAAACTCGCTTAAGCGAACAATAGAAAAAAGGTGATTTGTTTTTTATAAGCCTGGTACCTGACACGACAAGATTTGACAGATTAATACTGATTAGTGTGTTATGTAAGCTGTTACTAATCTTAGACCGAATCCCATTTCAAGGAATTGGGAAAGTTCCTTAAACGTTCGAGATAACGACAAACAATTTGCCCCAAAACGCTAGAAAAAGAACCTCATTTGGCCCATTGTCTGCCCAATTGTTCGCTTCCCTCTTGAAACAAGCTCGATCACAATGAAGTTCGAGAACTTGTTTGTACCGCTGTGTGCAATTTCCACAGCATCTGCCTTTATCATCCCCTTCCTTCCAGACTACCAACAACAACAACCTGTGCTCAATAACGGGCCAATTACCTCCCAACCAGTGTCCTACAAGACTGTCAACCCTGAAGACTGGCCAGTGGATCTTACAAAGTACGAGTCTTTCAAGATTGTCAGATTTGGTACCCAGAATAGCGACATTTTGAACCTAAGGACAAAATATGATCAATGGGAAGCCAATGCTCAATTTATTGATTTCAAGATCCCTAATCAAGATTTTGATAAACTTCAAGGTGGAAAAATCATCATTGATGACCTAGCACAGCTTGTATTTGAGTCATACCCTGCTGAGACTGGTGCTATTGATTTTAAAACTTTGGGGGAAAATGAAGGTTTGGATGTCCATGCTCTAACAGATATCTTCTTTAAAGAATACCGACCATTGACTACAATTTACTCCTGGTTGGACCTATTACAGGAGACTTATCCAGAATTAGTGTCCATTGAATGGTTAGGTCAGACTTTTGAAGGTCGTGACATGAAAGCACTCCATCTATCCTCCCCTGCTGGCCTGAACCCAGATAAGAAAACCATCGTCATCACTGGTGGTGTCCATGCCAGAGAATGGATCAGTGTCTCCACCGCATTGTTCACCATCTTCAACATCTTGAAAAACTATGGATCTTCTGCTAAAGAGACTAGATACTTGAACAATCTAGATTTCTTAATTATCCCGGTGTTCAATCCAGACGGTTATGAATATACTTGGAACTCTGATCGTCTATGGAGAAAAAACAGACAAGAAACGTATGTTCCAAGGTGTTTCGGTATTGATATTGACCATTCATTCGGTTATCACTGGACAAGATCCGAAGACTTCCCATGTGGTGAATCCTACAGTGGGGAAACCAAATTCGAAGCCATGGAAGCCTACAATTTGCATCATTACATCAACATCACCAAGAATGACCATGACATTTATGGGTTCCTAGACTTCCATTCATACACACAAAAGATCCTATATCCATACGCATATTCATGTAATGAATTACCAAGGGATCATGAGAACTTGGTTGAGTTGGCGTATGGTTTATCAAAGGCCATCAGATTGACCAAGGGTAAGTATTACGAAGTTGAACCTGCTTGTCTAGATCGTGATGTTGATGTCATTCCTGGCTTGGGTGCTGGGACTTCCTTGGACTACATGTATAATGTCCGTGCTGATTGGGCCTTCCAATTGAAATTGAGAGATACCGGGTCTCATGGATTCTTACTTCCAAGCAATTATATCACACCTGTGGGTAAGGAGATCTATGCAGCTGTCAGGTATTTCTGTGAGTTTATTCTATCACCGGATCTATGATACGTTCACATTTGCGCTTTTGCTTATTTGTAGAATTATCCAACATACTCACCAAAACAAGCTGCTATGTTAAGATACATACATGTTTGAAATGTCTTAACTACTAAGGAAAAATCCAGCTAATCTGTAATCAAATGGACACTACAAGCAATTCTCGCCTTTTTTGTGTATGACTTCCATAGCTTCGTGTACTTATCAATTTTTCCACACTAAAATTAATGTTCCATAAATCATATACAAATTGGAAGCTTCAAGTACATATTCAAAAGTTAAAAGCATTTCTCGGTGATAAAGTAATACCACTATGAGAATACCCACGAACTTCACCAGAAACTTTACCACAACGTTGTATCGTCAATCCCCAAATGCCACCAATGCCTCGAACAGGATCCGAAACATTGGTATCATTGCCCATATAGACGCTGGTAAGACCACAACCACCGAACGCATGCTATATTACAGTGGGATCACTTCAAGGATCGGTAACGTGGACCAAGGTGACACAGTGACAGATTACCTTCCTGCTGAAAGAGAGCGTGGGATCACCATCCAAAGTGCTGCTATCACCATACCATGGAACAAGCATAAGATTAATTTAATTGACACTCCGGGACATGCTGATTTTGGGTTTGAAGTTATAAGATCTTTGAAGGTGCTTGATGGTGCTGTCACCATCCTGGATGCTGTTGCCGGTGTAGAGGCCCAGACTGAGAAAGTGTGGAAACAGAGTACAAAGATTCCAAAGTTGATCTATGTTAATAAGATGGATAGAGAAGGTGCAGGTTTCAGTCGTACTGTGAAGGAGATCATCTCTACATTGAGGACAAGAGTTCTGCTCTTAAATGTTCCTTTATGGGAGAATCTACCAAACAGAGAAAGAAAATTTGTTGGTGTTTTGGATGTCGTTAATATGAAGGCATTGAGATGGGATTCTGATGATAAGATCTCAGTTACTGATTTGACAGAGGAGCAATATGATGAGGTTTCCCGTTGTAGAGAATCATTAATTGAGACGGTGGGAGAAATTGACGAAGCTGTCATTGACTCATTCTTGGAAGTTGAAGATTATATGAAAGTTCCTGCTCATATCATCAATGCCGCAATAAGGAAGTCAACTTTGGAAAAATTTGCTGTTCCTGTATTATGTGGTGCCTCTTTCAAAAACATCGGTGTCCAACCTTTACTAGATGCCGTCACTACATTCTTACCAACTCCATTAGAGATTGAACCAGAGGTCAATGTCCCTGTCAAACTTGTGAAAAACGAATACGTGATCAATGAAAATGATAAATTGACCGTTGGGTTGGTCTTCAAAGTCATCACAGATCCAATCCGTGGTATAATGAACTTTGTTCGTGTTTATTCCGGGAAAATAAAGTCCAATTCATCCATCACTTCCAATAGTGAAGTTATCAGAATCGGGAAATTATTAGTGATGCATGCCAATGTCCCTGAAGAAGTCTCTGAGTTGACCGCAGGCAACATAGGTGTCATTGTTAGTGACAAATTGAAAACTGGTGATACTATCCTATCACATGTTCAAAAGAAGAAGATCCAACCAAAGGATCAGAAAGTCATTGTTAATCCAATCGTTGTCCCTCCACCCGTGTTTTCCATCTCTTTGGAACCAAGAACTTCCGGTGATAAGAGATTTATGGACGATGCCCTAGAGGTACTATTAAGAGAAGATCCAAGTTTAAAAATCACTGTTGATGAGGAAACTGGACAAACTCTGCTTTCCGGTATGGGTGAATTACATTTGGAAATCGCTAGAGATAGACTACTTGATTTGAAAGCCAAGATTGAAACTGGTAAGATTATGGTTTCATACAAGGAAACAATTCTGGACAAGAGAACAGTGACCAAGGAAATACCAGAAGGTGTCAAGATCACAGTGTCAGTGGCTCCAAACCCTCAAGACGTCAAGCTATTACCAAAAGGTAAACAATATACTGATCTAGGTGATAAGAACTACTTCATCAATGATTATGAACCTGAGTCTTGGGAATTCAAGGCATTACCATATGTTAATTTGGTTAATGGGTTGATTTCAGGTACTGTTTCTTCAATCCAACATGGTCCCATTTTAAAAGTACCCTTCCATTCAACATTGATCCAAGTTGAGGCTATTGAGATTCCAGATGACTTTACAAATACTGTTCAAATAATCAACTTGATCCGTCAATCCATCTTAGAAATCGCCAATGATGAACACAACTTCAACGTTATGGAACCGATTATGCGCGTCACCATTGATGTAAGTGCTGAAGATATGGGAAATGTAATCCAGGACTTGACCTCGCAAAGAAAAGGTGTCATTTTATCTATTGCTGATGAAGATGGTTTATCTAACGAGGAAATGGTGAAGTTTAACGATATCGCAGAAAATCAATATCTACCTGCTGATGAAACATTGGAACTGTTGAACAAAAAGGAATCCTTCAACGGTATGCAAATCATCCACGCCGATGTGCCTCTGAAGGAGATGATTGGTTATCTACCTAAACTAAGATCGCTAACGCAGGGAAGATCCACTTTCCAAATGGAGGTGAAAGGGATGGATGTTGTGACTAGTGACAGAGTAGAAGAGCTCAAGGAAGAGCAATTAGGTTATTAAGTTATTGAGCATTTGTATATAGAAAAAATTACATAACCTTAAGGCTGACATATAGAAGAATTGAGTATAAGTGTTATGACTTGTATTTTTAGACCATGATGTTGTGTTTCGTTGCTATCTGTCCAGCCGCACAGCTTTACAAACCCAAAGTAACAGATTCGGTTCACTCGTCGCTTCTTCAAACTGGGGCCGTTTCATTGTGGTGTCTCCGGCTTAGGCATTATATAGCTTATACATTGAAAACATACAGCTAAATTACCACAATCTTTCAATCTGATTAACTAGTTTAGGAGTATTGCCAAAAAAACTTGCCCTATCACCCAAATTATCCTTTCTCGGAGGGACATAGTTAACTTTACTCTTATCCAGGTTGACCAACTTTCCTGTGGATTTATCAACACCAATGGGGCCCTTCTTGACCATGTTTGTCACTAGTTCAAACCCTAATTGTGACGCAGCAATGGCAGTGATTTCAGCATGGTCATAAGCAGGTGAAACTTCTACGATATCGGCACCAACAACGTTTAGGTCATCAAGGTCTCTGATCAATTTGATTAATTCACGGGATAACAACCCACCAACTTCCGGTGTACCTGTCCCTGGAGCTAAACCTGGATCAATCGTATCAATATCGATACTCAAGTACACTGGAGCATCCTCAGGGATCTTGGAATAAATCTTCTTCACAATGGCATCAACACCAAATTCAACAACGTCTTCAGCATAGATTCTGTTAAACCCCTGTTCTGTATCATCAACCAAATCTTGGAAGTCTGTCAACCGAGTACGCAAGCCAACGTGGAAATTGGCATTATCATGTAGCAATCCCTCTTCTTGGGCCATCCATAACATGGTACCGTGTGTGAAGTCTTCTTGTTCTGTGTGCCATGAAGAAGAATAACCCTCAGCTTTCCAAGTATCTAAATGAGCATCGAAATGAATCAAGATAATCTTCCCATACTTGTCATGTGCAGCCCTTAAGGCTGGTAAAATGATCGAGTGATCACCACCTAGTGAAACAATTCTTGGATAGATCTCTACATTATCATCTTTGTAAACCTCATTAATGGTGGTCTCACGATTGTATAATTCATCATAGCCATAAGTCATCTGTTTCAAGGCAAGGCCATTGTCCATTGGTGTCACAGGGATATCGCCACAATCCATAACTTTGGCCCAATTATTGTATGGGTTCAACCCGGCACGGTTATTCCACCCTCTTAGGGCAAATTGACGTTGTGAAGCTGCTCTGATGGCTCTTGGACCGAATCTGGCACCTCCTCTGTATGTTACAGCAGTGTCGAATGGCACACCGATAACAGCGATATCATAAGTGGAGTCGTTGTTCACTAGGCATTTCTCGTGTTGTAAATGGGCAAAAGTGTTGATACCAGTGAAGGGGAAATCATTACCCCAGGCTTGTTCCAGTGTCAGATCATCACCATTTGGGGCCTTCAAAGGTGGCAAGTCCTTGTGATGATGATACCCGTGAGCCAGCGTAAATGGCAGCAGTGGAAGAAGAGTGGCAATTGGAAGTAGCATATTCTGGTGAAGGTTTGTGGTTTAAAGATGAGATGAGATGATCTGGGATGGCTTTGTAGCTTTTATAGGTCCAATGCAATGATGACGGAAAGAGATTACCCGATTAGGAAGGTCAATTCCACACATAGTCTATAAGGGAGTTCTCAAATTGAAATAAATCCCATCCTTCAAGTTTCCTGTTAGGGAGTCGGTTTTATCTCTCTGTAGTTCCATTTCAGCTGTGTAAGATCATTCCAGTGTGGGCTCAGAAGGCATCATTTCTGTTTCTCACCACCTTATAAAGAAACCTGGACACTTCTTCATACTTGCGAGTCATTGTGTAAACCATACAGAATGAGAAAAAGCTCATACTAAAGATCATATAGCTTGACATCATCACCGAGTAAGCCAAATGGATCACAACGGTCAACGACTTGGACCATACCACACTAAGATTGGGGAACTCTGAGTGAATGACGGCATAAAAACGATCAATCAGTTTTGTTTCACCTTCTTGATCGTAACAGAACCGTTGTAAATCACGAGCGATATCATCTGAGAACGTTGTCACGGAGAAGAGACGGCTCAGGACACGTGTGAGCAAGAGCGGGAAGAACCCCATGGTGATGATATCAATTGTAATGTTGAATAAACGGTGGGAGGCGGATTGTCTTCTGTTGTTCAAGGGCTCTTGTTGAGGTGGTGGATCCCTCACGAAAAAAGAGTAGAACGTGCCTTCATTGCCGTTGATGGCCTGGTGCGCTGGCCGTGCGAGTCCCTGGGTGTCGAATCCTTCGAACTGGACGTGTTCCATGGTGGCCTGTGTGATTTTATAAAACGATGGTATAATGATTCGGTGTTGTTTTTACTTTGTAGTCATTTTTGAGAGATCATATATTTAATTAACTAATGACACTAAAACAAAGAACCAACTGCCATAATATACCAACCAAAGAAGAAAGAAATGCTGAATCTGCTGACACTACCACTTGTCTTAGCTCTTTGCGTTAATGCCAATACAGAGGCCTTTTTTTTCCATACACATGACATATCTCCCAGTCTTGTTAATGAATCATTGATACAAGAAACAACAATCATACCAGAAATACCAAACACCGTCTCCATCAGGGTCAATGCCCCGAACAAATCACAGAATAACACCTATTTCTTCCCTATAGCCCCACTCCAGACTTTGAAATACAACGCCAAAGTGTCCTGGAGTGCTCTTGACCCGATCAACGTTCTGAAGTTTGATGTCATTGATGGTCCATTTGCCCTATTAACCGTTCAGTATGATTGTTTCACCAAAGATGTCGCTTTCATGGAGCAGGATCACGATGTGGAGGTGATCATCATGCTGGATCCCTGTGTGTTGGGATTCATACCGCAGAGTCTCATTCCTGTGATAATACAGGTTGTTGTCGTTGGGTTGTTGAGTGCTTTTGTTATTAGTCCAGCGGTTTACAAGTTCTTGCAAAATTGTTAAAATAGTGTATTAATTCGTAAAGTGATGGATATTCTATGGGATATATAAGATATATAAGATTCTCTACTTCTTAGTTCTCTTTCTTGGTAACGTATTCTTCAGCAGCCTCGTCTTCCAATTTGAACACAATCTTAGCAATTAATTTGTGGAAGTATTCATAAACCTGGTAGCAGATGAGACCAAACCCAGCGACACTGATGAAGATGATCAATCTTGAGGTGTTATCGACGTTTAGGAATGGATATGGATATTCTTGCCCAATGTTTGTCACTGGATCAACCAATGTCTCCAAAACGTACCAATATGTCAATGCCAAACCAAACATTATGGAAAAGACCTTGAGTAGAGTGATTTGGAACTGGTCATATCTGATGAAGTAATAGTCCACGGTCAAGGTAAGCAGTGGGAGGAGATGAATAGTCAAGTCCAATTTCAATGGGATGAAGTTCTTGGTGTCCATCTTGTTAGTATTCACAATCATGTTGGTTAAGAAGAGTTTTAAAGGCCAGTAGATTGCAGAAACGATGGTTTCAGCGATAAGAGCAGAGGCATTGAAGTAACGATTCAAGGATACAATCCACTGTTGGTTCACCAGGATCGTGATGATGTTAACAGCCAGTGTCACAATCGTCAGTAAGAGTGATAGGTTTGTAAGGAACTGGAAATGACCACCTTGGGCAAGATGAGGTGGTAAAGGACGAGCCAAAAGCTCAACGAGCCCGTTATTTAACAGCCAGCCGATGAAGACATTGAAGAGGAGGTAAGCAACTGTTGGAAGACGATAGTATCTTTTGGAAACAGCCATCGCGAGTGCCCCCTTTTTCGTTAATCTTCTGTCGTTTATAAACAATGAAGATCTCGAAATTTCCATTTGATGATAAATAAGGAGAAAAAAGAAAACCATCACCAAAGGACTCCACACTAAATACCCACTAAATACCCACCCACCACCACTAAAAACACACTGAAGCAACATGTCCGGAGGCCCTGTTCCTGTCTGGAAGAAGTACACGACCGGCTCCCGCGGTGTCTGGGAGAAAGTGCGCCAATGGCTGACCCTGGTGCCTAACAGATCCTCAGGGAACCCCTACGTGCCTCTGTATAGAGTGCCAGCCCCAGGCAGTCAGCCAGGAGCCAAGTTCTACACCGACCCAGTCACGTTCCCTACAGCAGAGGTCCACAACAGTCCTTACCATAAGCGAGACCACAGACGCAACTACCCACAGGTCTCCTCCTTTGACCAGACCAAGATCTCTGGCTTGTTGACCTTAGGGAACCTGTCCAGCCCAAAGATCGGTAAGGGCAAAGAGGGTGAGACCCAGCTGTCTGTGTTCAGCAATGGCGACAAGGTCTACCTGAACTCGACACTGGCCAAGGTTGAATTTAACGGTGCTGTGTTGGGTAAAGATGGTGAGCCCATTGTTGCCCCTGACCTGAACCTGACTAAAAAGTCCAGGGCTTTCATCGTCAGAGAAAACGGTATCTACTCCCCAGAGGAGTACCCTGTCAGAATCTTCAACTATCAATGACCTGGTGGTTGTTTATTTATCACTATTTATCACTATTTATTCCTATTTATTCTTTATTTATTTTACTGAGATTTATTGAAATACACAAGTATGCCTGACTCTCTTGTATTTGAAGGCCTTACTGGTGTGTTGGTATTCATGGATGAGAAGCCTTCTAATTAAAGCTTGTTGGATTGCTGAATTTATATATATATATATATCTATATGATCTATATGCCCAACAGTCCATCTCTATACCCCACACAAATAACAGACCAAAACTAATCACACATTGAAACAAAGATAGTTCTCCCTCTCTCTGAATATTCCCCCAATATCTAGCACAAAACACACCCATTCCATAACAACTCCCTTACAAACACCCATTTTCCTTCCATTTTCCCTCGTTCTTGTAACTTATAAACCATCATATGAGTGCGGCCCATACCGAGTCCCAAACAAGGTCAACGAGACAATTTTGGTTTAATCCTCTTCAATTCACCAAACTACAACTTACCAACAGAAACTGACTGGCAAAACCATGGAAGAGATCAGAGAGTCCTCGGCCCTGTTCGACATATACCACGATGAACTGAAAGAAGAAGAGACAACCGAGATCTACGAGGAATTACCCTCCAACATCTCCAAGTCTCCCAAATTAGTACAAGTCACCAACACTAGAAAGCTACATCCCTTGGAGAAACTGGGCCATTTGGTCGCCAAACTTCTGCTCTTAGGTGTTCTAGGTGTGCTGTATCACCAACTGAGCTCCAATATCCATGACAACCACATATTGACGCCTAATTTGGCTTCCAAACCTTTGAACCTTGGGGTGAAAATCTCAAAGTTATTGATCAGATTTGAATTACCAGAATGGATCATCTTTGCTGTTGAAGGTATCGTATTCGGGTCCATCTTACCTTTGTTTGACCACTTCTTTGCCTCAAATACCTTGGAAAGTGGTTCAATCTTTTATTCACCATCAACCACTAGTTTGAAGGCTTCAAATTCCAACAAAAAGGGCTCATCATCATCTACTATCATCAGAACACTAGTTGCCTTCCTTGGGATCGCCTTCGCCTTGAGAAAGATCGAATGGGCTTCTTCCTTCCAGGCAGCCATTGCCTGGTCTTTGTTGACCCCGGTGCTGTGGGTCTTTTTGGACGGTTCCATTGTTGGGTTCACCATTGCCTCTTCACTGGCCTCAATTGCCTCCTTTTCAGTGATTTTGAGCGATGGCCTGCCGGGTCAGTGGGTCACTGATTTGGAATTCTGGGCTGTAATCCTGTGGTTGGGAAACTTCTTCTTCTTTGGATTGTTGATCTTTGGTAAGATTGGTAGATATTTATTCAACTAAGAATGGTGTTAAGTATTAATTCATTCATTTTTAATACAGAAAGATAAAATCCCCAAACCACATAAATCTGTGTAAACAACTAAATAAGTAAAAGAAAAATAACAGCAGTATAAACCCAAACAACAACCTCATCACTCTTTCATTTCTTCATTTCCTTCATTTCTCTTCAGTTTCATCGTCAACCTCTTTTTCCAATCCACTCTTCACTGCACTTATACTCCCACTTCTGCTATGAACACCACCTGGGGCAGCACTGGACACCGAGTTTCTGTTGATTCTCAATATTTCACCAGGGGTCAGATGTCTATCTGAGACCTTGATAGGGGTGTTGTTGATATCCTTCTTAACACCAGCTTTCTTCAGGGCATAGTCACCACTATCAAAGAACTTTCTCTCTTGTAACTTGGATGATAGCACATCACTACGGGATGGCAGTTTGCCATACAATTTGTATAGCTTCAGCTCCTGCGGTGTCAGTTTGGACTCATCAATTGGCTCGGACATGATATGTTCTGTATGGTAACAATGGTAAAGGTAAATTTAAAGGCCAATTTAATTAATGACTTGTCACCATTTGCTAAACATAAAATTGATTATATAGAACATCATTCATTTTCCCCTGTCCGCGAAATTTGCCTATTGTGGAAATTGTGGTAGGGGACACAGGCAGAGATATAAAAATTAGTGTAATAAACAAAGATGAGTTTTGTTTGAGTTTGTGGATAAAAGCAATTTTTGCCACTGGAGAATGCTGAGATCCGGGGTTGTCCGTGCGGTACGGCAGAGGCCAAGGCAGTGTGTGATACAGGCTGTGCGGTATGCTAGAAGAACACCCGCCAGAGCCCCTGTTAGAAGCTCAAATGAGCCTTCAGTAACAAGAGCCAATAGACAGTATATGGACAAGTTTAAAGAAGAACTAGAGAAGAAAGGGATGCAGAAAGTGGATGTGCGAAGAGATCTACTGCTATTGGATGCTCTGAACAAGTCTAGGCCCGGCTCGAGAACTGACAAGCGCTACAAGAGACAACAGGAAAGGCTGGAGAGTCTGGATGATGGCGATCAAAAGATCCAATCATTATGTCAATTCCTGCTTAATGAGATCAAGTTGGAGATCCAACAGTACCCAAACCCAGATGATATTGTCTTGGGTGAAGACAACGCTGCAGTGGATCCGGGCCAATTAGAACAGATGGTTGAACATGAACTGCGAAGATTCTTTGCCTCTTCGTTGGTCCAAGACGGTGGTTCTGAGCGCTACAGGAAATTCGAAGTGCTCTTGAACATCTTGGAGTCATTACGACAGAAACAAGGTGGTGTGTTGGTTCTTCCTGCTGATTTCTACGCTGAGACTTTCCAAATGGCACAGTTTGTGGAGAAGGAAGATCTTAAGAATAAGATCCGTTATGTTTCTGGATCCCTGATCTATAGCTTAAAGAAATTCGAAATGGATTACCTATCAGAGTCACAGTTTATCGAATCGTTGATCCTCTACGGTGAAAACAAGTTTGCTGAATCCTTGTTGTTAAAGAGAGCCGAAAAATTGAATCAGAGATGGTGGTATGAATTAATGATTGTGAATTATTTGGACCTGTCAGAGATCAATAAATCTGAAGAACTGGTGAAGTTCATACATGACAGTTATGGTGAATATTTAGATATCAGAATCTATCAATTGTTCATCAACAAGTACATTGATTCCCAAAATTTGGAGAAACTTAAAGAATGGTTGATCAAACTAACAGATTCAATCATCACTAATGGATTCACTGAAGACAAGCAAGTCCCTGGCGTCGGCACCACTGAAATGGAAGCACTGAAATACTTGAATTCTGAACAGCCACCAACCAAAGATGAATATTTTGATGTATTGAAACTGTTATTAGATGTCAATAAGATCCCGGTCGAATACCCAGCCAGAATGATCAATTTCTACATCTCGGTGCAACCTAAAGATATCAGCTCCATTGTGGAGTTACTTTTGGAATATAAACATCTATACAACTTCAAAGTCAAGCCTATTCTGAACTTGATCGAGAAGAAGCATGAAGGGTTGCAAATTGGTGATTACTTTGAAAAATATAGAGAGGTGACACCGATTGAATCAGAAAATCTGGATATCCTTGAGGAAATCATTAGCATCAAGACGGAAAGCCCGCTGTTGAAGCAAAGAATCTTTGAGATCCAAACCACGTTGGCCCAGGGTGATGAAATCAGTTCAAGTCAGATGTATAATCTGTTATCTGCCCTCTTGAAAAAGAAGAATGTTGAACTTGCAAAGAAGTTGCTAATGGCCATGGAGGAATCTAAAGCCAAGGCCAGTCACTTACAAGAAGGTGAAAAATTGGTTATCCCGCATGTTTCGCCAAAGCATTACTTACCATTCTTCCGTTATCATGGACGCAAAGAAGAATTGGTGGAACTTATGCAAATTACCGAGAGATATCAAGCGAATCATCAATTCAATCCGATAATCTTGACTCAATTACTGAATAGCTTGTCCAAAATGAGAAGGTATGATCTATGTTTGCTCTATATTGAACAAATCCTGATGAATGATATCCATCTTGATGACAAGGAGTTTGGCGCAACACACTTGGGTTCCAGGGAGTTATATTCCACAATTTGGAAAATTATCAAGGATACACTGAATGAATTCTCCAACATTAAACAACGTGATGACTCCATAGCTCCACAGCTTGATTTGTTAATCTCTGAAAAGCTTCCAAATCTGAGATACTTATTCATGAAGATGATCCACGAGAAGGTAATACCTACGTCTCATGACTACTACAACATTATCTCCACGTTCTTCATAGCGGAAGACAGATTTGCAGTCCTTTGTGCCCTAGAATACCTAAACAACAAGCATGGCTTGCAACTAAATGAGAAAATAATAAGGGTTATCGATAAGTTCTGTCTGTCATCACTTAATGACGTTGGTTATCTCAAGTTTGTCGGGAATAAAGAACAACAAGAGAAACTAAACCAATTACATTTCGAAACATCTAACACCACTTCATTTGATCCATTCAATCCAACCACAAAATCCTCAGAAGTGGAAGAAGAAGAAGAACCATTATTGGATCTAAGGACACCAGAGGAAGAATTACAAACCCAAAAGCAAGAGAATATCAAGAAAGTGATTTGGTTGGATTCATTCAAGAGAGTCTATAAATCCTTGGATACCAACCCATTGACTAATCATGACTTTGAAACCGCTCATAATGATTTTGAGCTCTCATATCATGAATTTCAACAACTTGTTAATAATTGGTAATAGACGGTCCATGTACATAATTTAATGATTCAAATTATATTTGTAACTACAACTCATTATGATGTAATCTTTCATAAAATCACAATACAATCTATAAACTTCTCATTTCACTTCAACGTGATAGATGACGAATGGTTCGTATTCCGTGTCGACCAAAGAGGCATATTCGTTCAACGAGGAATCCTTCTTAACTTTGTTCTTATTGTCCACGTTGAAGGCACCACGACCCAAGTAGCCGAATTCATGAATCAATTCCTTCTTAGTAGGTTCTAGTGATTTCAAACCTGGTAATCTTATCACACTAGTTTGGAAATCTGGTGGCAGGCCGTATCTCAACACACTTTCAACATAAATTCTGATGGCTTTAAGATGAAACCAGTTGGAGATGATGTCGGAGTATGCTGTTCTAGCCAATCTAATGATTTCCCCTCTTAGACGATGCTCAGTTTGTGCGGCTAGTTCATGTTCTTTTCTTTGTTCGTTTAATGTCTCTTCGGAGTAGACGAAATCTCTAGGAATATATTTGTTTTCACGCAGTTTAGCTGTGAATTCTGGAATGTTCTTCTTAAATAGTGTGACACTGTATAGCAAGTATTCATTATCTTCATGTAAACTCTTTGCACTTCTTGGAACAACGTTCTCAGCTAATGTTTCATATGATTTAATGAATTGGTCCTTATAACTCTTTGGAACTGCAACCAAGATAGTTTGTAAGTACTCAGAGTCTAGGACAAAGTCTTGTGGGGAGACCAAGTCATGTAATGATCTAACTGATAAGTCACCAGTCTGTTTTCTTTCAGCAGCGGCCAAGTTGGATTTAGCAGCGTTGTAATTATTAAAAGAGTTTCTAACATCAGTGTCTAGTTGGAATGCTTCCGATGAGATCAATGAGATCAACTCCTTGATTGGCTTATCACTTCTAAACTTATTGGACTTCCATTGGAAAGTTTCGATATATTCAGTAACGGCCTTATCATCAACTTTCTTGGATGCATTGACCAAGGAGTTGTTACCGTCGTATAGATTAGTCAAGATTTCAATAACTTTACCAACTGATCCAGCCAATTGGTCGTCAATCTTCTGTAGCTCCTCACTCTCAGCAACAAGTGAGTCAAGAGTGCCGATTTTGAAGTCTGGGATAGAGATCTTGTTAATGACTGCTTTCCCTCCAATCAAGTCCTGTTCCAGGTACTCGTCCAGGGTGGCGGTAGGCTTAGAGTCTGGAGCAGCCTGGGAAGGCAAAGACAGTAAGATGTAGTCGGCTAAGTTATCAGACATCTCCAATTGTGTGCTATGGCCAGGTGACTTTCTTGTTATCAATCCTTTTTTCCCTTCTCTCTGTTTTTTGGTTTAACAGCCATTTTTCCAAATTCCTAATTATTAGGGTAGGGTGACCCTCATTATATAAAAGATGTATAGAACGCATTCGCGGGTATGTGTCCTGACCGATGGAGCCTGGAAATTTTTTTTTAAAAGTATAATAGAGAAAAAGCCTGCTAATAATGTTTAAAAAGGACGTGCAATATTAGATAAGTGGCGTCTCCTCTCCTACCTGTAATATAGTTGAACTTCACAATGAGCTCCACACTAGAAGTATGTCTTTGTTCCTGAGTGCGCTTAAGGTTTCTCTATGCATTTACTAACGATTTTTTCATTAGGAACGTCTAAAGAGTAACTCATCTGCATTTGATGGTTTATTATCATTGATTCCTGCGAAATACTATTACGATGATGATACACAGGAACAATGGAAGGCCAAAAAGAAGACCAAAGAGGAAGCTAAACAAAACAAGAGAGCCAAACTCGACCCATCGGCTGTTGAAGAAAACGAGAAGGGTGCATCTGCATCTCAAGTGTTAAAAAGAAGAGCCCAAACTGCTACTCCTGTCGTGATACCTGGCCAAAAGAAACTTGCTGCTCAACAAGATCATGATGATGAAGAAAACAGTGAAGAAGATGATTCAGAGGATCTAGATAACGGTATGGATATCGATTCAGATTTGGCATCATCAGATGAATCCGAAGATAAGATAGATGAAGAACCAAAACTAAAAGCTACGACCAATGGTAAAGCTGGAAAGAAACAACAACAACAAGATCAATCAGATGATGAAAAAGAGATTGACTTAGTGTTTGATGATGAAGGAAATGAGATCACCAAATCCCAATCTGTTGTGACTCCTAAACCAGGACAAACTAAGACTAAGAGAAATTCAAAGGAACTTACACCAGAAGAGAAGGAAAAGAAAGAAGAGCAACTAAAGGCATTGAAAGAGAAGCTAGCAAGCAAGATCAACATACTTAAAGAAAAAAGAAAAGCTCCAGGCTCCAAAGTTGCTGGTGCTCCACAATCTAGAGAAGCCATCTTAGAAGAACGTCGTAAGAAAGCTGAACAAAGGGCTGAAAGAAAGAGAAAGTTGGCTGAACTAGAGAACGATGATGATGATGAAAGTGAAGATGACGATGAAGAAGAGGAAGGAAGTGAAGATGATAAAGATGATGGTATGAGTGCTAATGGTGTCCTGTTCCAAAACATTCAGTTTGATGATAAGACTAAATCCACTTCTGATCTTTCAAGCTTGAGAAAGGCTCCTAAGAAGAAAGGTCCAGCCAAAAAGGATATAAAGGCTCATCTGAAGCTTCTAGAAGCCAAGAAGTCTAAACTCGAACAATTAGATCCAGAAAAGAAGAAAGAACTTGAAGAAAAAGACAAATGGAATAGAACAATTGCTCATGCCGAAGGTACCAAGCTAAGAGATGACGAAAAATTACTGAAGAGGGCCCTAAAGAGAAAAGAAGCCCAGAAGAGAAAATCAGAAATCGAATGGAGAGACCGTAAAGACCATGTTCAAACTACCATTGCCCAAAAGCAAAAGAGAAGAGAAGAAAACTTGCAAATTAGAAAAGATAACAAAGGTGTCAAGCGTAAAAACCAGCAGAAACAAAAGAGAAAATACAAAAGTTCAATTGCACCAAAGAGAGCCGGTTTCGAAGGTAGAATGAAATCAGGTAACAAAAAATAAAGAGTGGGAAAATAACTATCAAGAGATAAGTTCTTGAAATTATATACCCAGAGAAGAATGTTTTGTTGGGAAAAAGAAAGAAGTGTTGCATATACATTAGTTTTTGACTTTAAGAATCAATGTATTTCTGTATCACTTTGAATGCTTATGACATTGTTTTCTCTCATCAGTCTCTTTTTATCTTTCTGGCTCCAAGCTCACAGTCCACTTTTCTACCATTGAATGGTTTTTCTCTCTCAACACCAGCATTTATAATGAACTGTCCTACCAATTGACTGGAACATTTTGAATTAAACATGTTCAATTGAAAGGTACACCAACATCTACTCTTCATATTACGAATTGATGAATCATGAATTACTATGTTACGAATCTTTACGCACTATGTTGCATATCTTACGTAAAACAAGGTGTGTAAGGTGTTCCTGTCGATGTCTTGTATAGAGCTAGTCCTCACTCATCTACGAGTTGGTCTTTGAAATTCAGATACGAATGATCTAAGTAGATCTGATGCCACAATTTTTTGGTTGTCACTATTACGAAATAAAACAGACTAGTAAAAAAGCGCATCATGGCAGCAAACGTACTGTGTAGTAGAAGAGCTCTATCACAACTTTTATAACTGAATAAGGTCATTTTAACACTGGTTGAATAGTATACTAAAGTTACTTTTCCGAAAACCCCCGGACAGGTGTCACAAAGCTCAACCGCAATCCCGATCTTTTCCGATACCAAATTTTTAGTGGAAGGTCGTTCATGAGTCTTTAATTGAGACATTGATTGGAGTTTTGGTGTGGATTCAGCCAGGATGATAGAAGAGTGGCTCATTCCTGACTGGGATGGATCCAAAAATAATCTGTGGGGGTAGACTGAGTAACAGTGAGCGCTAAGTATTTTAAGCATTTGACCAAAGAGCCAGTATTCGGTACACTCTTATGCAAATAATCGTAGTTCTAAGCATTTCATTACTTCTATTTTTGAAAGTTTAGTTGCATATCATCATTCATACCCATTATTACTCTACCGATTTCAGCCTTGGTCACGATAGAATCAATCAATTGTGAAGTGAAGTCCAGCTCCGATAGGGTCTTTGGAAAGCCATTAGAAGCTTGGTTACCGGCACCAAGCAGGGACTTGTTCAAATTCATCATGTCATTGGAAGAGCTTATCCTTGTTGGGCTATTGAAACCGCTGCCATTGACACTTTGAGGCACAGCAACATCTATCCCTCTTCTGTCCCTTGGAGTGGACTTTCCCAAGGACTCCAGTGAAAACTCAGGCAGTATCTCCTCCATCCCGGGTCTTGGAGAGTTATTCAGTGTAATTGTTCTGGAGTTGAACGTGGTTGTTGTGTAGTTAGGCTCTTCATAGTTGTTGAAATAGGACTCTTCGGTAATCTGAGGCACCAAAGGGGAGGAAGGAGCTATGAGGCTCATAGGCACCAATGTTCCAAAGCCAAAGACACCCACACCTCTGTGTGTGGTCGAAGGTCTGCCAAACTCGTCCATGGGGGCATCCATCTCCCTTAGAGTCTACAGAGCGTATGAGGGAGGTTAAGTACTTTTTCGAGAAGTTTTTTAATCATGGCGACTATCGGATAAATTTTCTTTCCCCAGACAGTGGAGTCATGGATATGCGGAGGGCAGCTCTTTTGGGAAGAGTTCTTCCGACAATTAAGACTCTTAGGAGAATTCTGGGGAAAGGGGGAAGCCCGCCTTGTTGGCCACAGAGGGATTCCCCCGGGGTTTGTCATGATTGCTTGGACTTTTCTATACAACTGATTTGTACTGTGTTGGGAGTCATACTGATTTGTGGTTAAAGCCGATGTTCATGTTTAATATCTCATCAACGCCCCGAAAAATACAAATACAAAAAGGCAGCAAAAGCTCTCTTCTCAACTTACGTATTGACACGTGACTTAGTCATTTACTATTAAACGCCTGTACAAATTGAAAAATGTCCTCATAACAACCCAGATTTCTTCAAATTTTGGTGAACAATCATATCTGTAACAGCAGTCAACACAAACTTCATACTTTGGGTATCAGTAGCACATGTTCTATGAACATAGATCGGCTTATTAGTTCTATTCAAACTCAAAAAGATATCTTCAAAATATTTCAACCCAGCATTCACATCACCATTTTTTCCCTTGTAGTCTGGGAAATATTGTTTGATTGGTGATAATCTAATCTTTTTTTCAAACAAATCAATCTTATTCAGAAACAGGATGAATGGGACATTGACAAACCATTTACTGTTACATAAGGAGTCAAACAACATGATGGCTTCATGCATACGGTTGACCCTTTCATCCTCAAACAACATCTGATCATATTCAGACACGGCAAGGACAAATAACACCGCAGTAATGTCTTGGAAACAATGGATCCATTTTCTTCTCTCTGATCTCTGACCACCTGCATCGAGCACTTTGAATTTGGAAGAACCAATATTGAAATTTGTCTCGGTTATACCTGTGGTTTTTATACGACCTTTTAAGATATCTTGATCTGAACAGATGTATTGTGGATTAGCAAAGTTGTGAATATTTTCAAAGTAATAAGCAGCAGAACCTTCCAACTGGAACTCATTTGATCTCATAAAACATTGTTGAATACCACGATCGTTCACCCAAAGTTGGGTTATAGCCTGGGCAATAGTCTCTCTTGTGATTAGTTGATCATGGTTATAATAATTTACACTATTCCCCAGTGTCACTGATGTCACATCTGGCCTAATCGAAGTGTCTTCATTGATACCCTCGATCAATAAATTAGGATTCTTCTCTTCTGGTTCTTTACCATCTTTATCTGAATCCCATATTGAACCGGTCAATCCTGTACTTTGTACTCTTCTCTTATTCTCACTTCTCTCACTATACTTCAACACATAATCGTTTAGAAACCCGCTCCCACCAGCGATACTGGCATCGATCTGCTCCAGGGCTTTCACACGGAGCACCGTTTGCTTGTATTGTGATAATGGAGAATCAGTCTGGTCTGAATCCAATTGGATTCCCAATTTTCTAGCCTGAATGATCAAGATCTTCATACTTTGGATAGCATCTGCCCAAATGACCTGTGAATATTGTTTTCTCTCTTGTGGGGAAAACCCATTCTGATGTAGAACTTTCATTTGCTTCAACACTGTGGATTTACCTGATTCACCAGCACCTAATAACAGAAGCTTAACTTCATTCTTCTCTCTTTGTTTCTCCATCTGTAGTCTCTTTTCAATAGCATCATTGGCTCTCTTGGATGATAGGAAAGGATCTGTCTCACCTTCATGAGCCTGTGTGCTTGCTGAACAACCCATCTTTAATTAGGTTATCTTTCTTTCAGCGATACTCTCGATTTGAACCAGATTGAACCAGAGCAATAATCAAACGATACAGCATACAAGGGGGGAAGAAAACTGTCTGGTAATCAGGTCCCTGAAAACAAGAATTGAGAATAGCAATAGACTTCAACCCTCTTTGCCTTAATACTCATCTCAATTTTTTTAAAGACTTTTGTTTCATCGTAGATTGTTAAGTTGGTGCCTCAAAACTTGAATTTCTTCTGCCAATTGGACACGGGTGCAATTTTCGGTAGGGGCAAGAAGTTAATAGATAAAAAACCACAAGATGTTACACGTTAGTGGCAAATTCTAGAGCAAAGGTCAAAATACAAAGAAAGAGCTGGGAAATGGGTAAAGGGTGATTCCTACAGTAATTCTAAACAAACAAATGTGGATGAAATCTATAAATAATTAATCAAGTTAACGAAAATATGAACTGAACTCTGCAAACCTTTACTTCCTTATATCTAAGTAGAAACGTATTGGACACCTTTTCTTGGAGCGTTGACGATGATAGCATTTAAAAGACCAGCAATCAAACCGGCACATGGAAGAGTGAAGATCCAACCCAAGTAACAGAAAGTAACAATTCTCCAGTTGACGGCTTTCCATTCTTTGTTACATAGACCGACAAAGACAGTGGCACCAACGGCGGATTGAGTAGTTGAAACAGGGATGGCTAATTGGGTGGCCATGACTGTAGTGATGGCAGCACCTAATTCGATGGAAAACCCACGGGATGGGGATTGTAAAGTCAATCTGTTACCCAAGTTTCTCATGATGTTGTAACCAAAAGTCCAACAACCCAAGACCAATGATGAAGCAGTGAAAACCAAGACCCAGATTGGGACATCAGCCTTCTTGTCAACTTTGTTTGATTGCCAGATTTGATAGACGGTGGCTAATGGACCAGCGGCGTTTGAGATATCGTTGGAACCGTGGGCAAAGGACATGGTACAAGCGGTGATGGCTTGTAATAGGGAGAACAGGTATTCAATCTTGTTGTCGTAGTATTTGGCCTTGGAATGCATTTCTTTGATGTTACCTGAAAGAATACCTTCAGCGCTGATTTGACTGGAGATAACGTCTTGGGTCCAACCATGGATGATGATCAACCAGGCTAATCTTGGCCATTGGGATGGTTTCTTGAACATTGACCACCATAGTTCCTTAGTGGACAATTTCTTCTCTAATGGGGTGTTCTTTGGTGTATTGACAGCACTAGTAGTTTGTTCCTCATTGGATTCGTATTTTGATTCTAATTTTTGTAAATCATCTTGGAAGGAAACTTGTTTAGCTGATTCTTCATCTTCATTTGGTAGATCATATTCTTCAAAACGTTTACCAGCATAGTAATCCGGAACCAAAGTTTGACCTTCTGGGATTGGTGGGATGTTATCATTAGATTTGAAGAAAAAAGTTGGACCAATGAAGATATGGTACCATTTTAATCTCCAATCTTCGTACACTAGACGTCTTCTGAAATATGGGAAGATGAACAACAAGTATAAAACAGTAGCAACACCACCAACACCAAAGATGGAACCAATGACTTCAGCGCTGCTCAATTTGTTCAATTTTAAGTTTGGAGCACCTTTCCAAGTGATCAACATGGTCAAAATGGAGAAGGTTAAGTAGATCAAACAAGGCATTAGGATGAAACCATAACGTAAATTGTTCTTTCTTTCCAAGACACCGAATTTGGAGATTAAAAAGATGATGGAGGCAAACCCACCAGCAACAGCTGGGGCAATGAACCACGAGGCAACGATTTGGGCAAAACCACCCCAACCCCAGTGAATGTTTTCAGCTCCAGCAGCAGCAATACCAGCACCGATAACGGCACCAACAATGGAATGAGTGGTGGAAACAGGCATACCAATAGTGGTGGCAATGGTCAACCAAACTGAGGAACCAACTAGAGCACATGCCATGGTCAGCATTAGAACAGCAGGTTCATCAGCGAAAACAGAGATATCAATGATTTTGGATCTAATGGTATCTGAGACACGAGAACCAGCTAGAACAGCACCCAAGAACTCCATGATACCAGCTAGGATCATGGCTTGCCAGTACTTTAGTGATCTGGAGGAGACGGATGAGGCGAAGGAGTTTGCCACATCGTTGGCACCGATGTTCCAGGCATCCAAGAAGGCAAAGATTACCGCAATAGCGAAGATGTAGTCGAATTCGTGCAGAGCCATTAAATGTGGGATCTTTTGATGAATATACAGACTATTTTGGTGGCATCAGAAAGAAGGAAAACTACAAAGTATTTATACGCGCAGCACAGAGACGGTCCAAAGTACCAAAGCCAGAAGCCAAGGCTACCCAAGCCAGGGCCCACATGTGCAGCAATTTTATTTGTGCTTCTTGTTTGGAAGTGTTTTCCTGCTTTGTATAGGCAGAGCGGCGAAGCATGTGGCCCCAACCAGGTGTTCTCCCTTGGCGGACAAGAAATTTTGGGCCAATTTAAAGAAGACAACGTGGGCAGCCAGGTGAAAAGGGGAATCAAGAGCTAGAAGGGGGATATTGAGACACAAGGAGTGGGTTTTCGGGGATTATGGTGTTCTCAGTGTGTTTGTGGTGCTAGAGTTCAGGGACCCCATCTTTTTCAGGGTCCTTGTATCGCTGCAGGAGAGTGGTTTGTGTCACTAGGGAACTTTCCAAATCGGGCGAAAACGTTTTCTTCCTAATTTCCTAATGGATCAGTCAAACGAGTCGTGCTCGGTGTAAAAAACGTGGGTCCTGTCAATTTTAGCTTAGGTAATGAAACTGGTTCCTGCCAAAACGTGGTGGACAGAGTGATCATTGTATCCGAAGAAGCTTTCTGAAGTGCCTAAAAGAAGTGCCTACCAATGAACTGTGTATGGTAACCAATATACAAACTGGGATTCATTCATGTGTTAATAGCTTGCACATAGTTATCCTATTCTTCTCAAGTCAAGTCCTATCATTTTTCTCAAGTCTACTCCTGTGGTCCTATTCAGAACTCTGTAGGTTGGCTATTCGTGTGAATGCCAGTTACTGGGGTAGCTAAAGATCACCCCTCCCCCTCCCCCTCCCCCCTCTGTCAATATTAAACGGTCCTATTCTTCTGGAGATGTTTTACTCATTGAGCCATGAGATAAGATACTTGAGTAAGTTCAACTTAAGTTTAGCCAATATGTAGTTAACACGAGAGACATAGGAAAAATTCAACAGTCTTTATCCTCTCCTCTTGTTCTAACTTAGATCTGCGCAGCGTCGTTTGGAGCTTACTTAAGTACAAAAATTGTTCTATGGTAGAGTGTTGTTCTATTCTTTATTCTCTAACATTGGCTAGTTCCATGGTCAAAAAGCTTTTACTCGGTATCGGTTAGAAAATACTAACCTGGGGCAACCCTGACATGAGCAGTTCATTTCAGCCTATAAATTCCTAGCCCATCATCATCATTTTAAATCATAATCATCATTATCAAGGTCATCAATCAAGATCAGCTAGTTAATCGTCTGGGAAAAAAGAATTTAACGAACCACCCAAGTATAACTTCAATTGATCTTTTGTAGCAGGCAAGATCTTACACTTGACCAATTTTTCATTACCAAACTTCTCATAAGCTTGAAATCTATGACAACCACCAAAGGCAAAGTAATATGTCTTACCTTTGTCCCTCACAGCAAGGATGTCAATCGGTGGCAATTCCCCATTCAGTTCAGTGGCTTGCTCCAATGAACAAGTGGATGAAGCCGTTGGAGTACCGTTTAGCTGTGAAACCATCGCATCGATCTTAGTGTAGTCCAATACTGGTGGAATTGGTCTTTTGATCTCGTTTAATGGTAAATAGCTGATTTTACCGATTCTTCCTGATTGAATGGACATTTTCTCTGTCGTTCCCTGTATGTCGTAGTTGTGTTTATGGGTAGTTCCATCGGTGACCAGTGGCAATCATAATGGAAAAATCACGGTATTTGTAGCAAAATTTGTATAATTCCTGTATATCTAATCAATCGCTTCCAGAACAATAAATTAGAAATCCAAAAACACCCAAACACCATCCAGCGTAAATCCATACCATTACGGCTCAATTAACATAATGAGTGAATGAGATCTCTGCCAAAGAAAATAAAGAAGAAGCAAACAATTCTTGAACCGATGTTTGCTGGTAAACAGTGATTTTTGAGATATTTGCAAAAAATTTATGTTTGATCAAACATAGTGTTGTTGATGTCAAAGTGTCAATGGTTTTCCGGAGATAAGTACAACTATTTAAAAAAAGTGTGATGGTTTTCATTTTTTTCAGGTGACATGAGGTTGGTCAGTCAGTGGGAGATCTGTCGCCTGTGAGATGTGGATGGCGTCCTTTGCGGATATACACGATGACTTTGTGTGTGGGTGTGACTCCCTTTATGGCAGCAGTATTCTGGAAAGCTGCTGATCAGGTGGGTGAGAAACTCCTGATGATTACCATCGCAGGAATTCCGCTCCGCAGCTGCGAGGGTCTTCTAGAAGAATTTATCCGGAGAGAAGACCTAGGCACGAGCTGTCTGAGCCTTGTATAGAGGCTATCAGAGGTTGCCTGATGCTGGACAAGGGGAAATAGTCAGAGAGGAGTCCATCCACCCTCTTCACTGGTCCCCATAAACTGGATCCCCATAAACTGTTCTAGTAGCAAGCGGCACGAGAGGAGATATAGCACAGGAGCAAATTTCTTCAATTTGTCCCACCAGTTAAAGTTCCGCTTTTTTAGGTTTTAGTGTCATCTCCTTCCATGTTTCTTTTTTGCCGGGCGCCTTGCATGAGCGGAGTTGTTGGAGTTTGGAGACTCCAAGTTATATAAAAAAGCTGGCTTCTGCTTGTTCAATCATTTCCTGGGGTTCTTACACGAAGAACAGCCATGCACTCATATGATGACCTGTACAACCTGGTCACCGCAAAGTACTCCAACCTTAATAACCACAACGTCTCCCACTTCACCGCCATCGACTACTTCCAGTTCGACTTCAACGAGGTGCAACTTCACAACTGTTGGAAGCTTATCCACAATGTCCACTCGAACTCATGTTATATACCACAGTCAACTGATGTGGCGAGACTAGAAAACATCATCTGGAGAAAGTGGGCCAAGAAGAAGAGTGGTTTGAGAGAAATCTCCCCAGAGAGTGTTAACTGGTACAAAGATTGTGATGTCACCTGGCTATACGGCCCTCTGCCTGATTCTTACACCACTGAAGATAACTTTGGCCACCCAGTGACTCCAAACTGTTCACTCACACCTATCGATATTCAAAATTATCAACATTCAGCAAGGGAGTCCAAATCCACTTCATCATTTGTCAACCCCGTCAACTCTGTCAACTCTGTCAACTCTGTCAACTCTGTCAACTCTGTCAACTCTGTCAACTCTGTCAACTCTGCACGTTCAGATAGTTTCTCATCATTGTCATCCGTCTCCACTTTAGACTCCGATGATTGTTTTGAAACATTGAATGAACAAGTTTACTACCTCCAAGACCCATCTCCAAAACCCATCCTAAAGAAAACTTACAGTGGTCCTATCAACTTCATTAGTTACAAAGAGGATGAAGAGGACGAAGAGCACATCATTAAAAGTGTTAGCTTTGCCAATATGGTTCAGATTAGACAGTTTTATTGAATATCTTATGAAAAAAAAAAATTATGATTACACAACCGCTAGACAATATGATGTTTTTGATTTGATTTTGGTTCTATTTTATGACGTTGCATTTCATGGGTTTTAATGAGTTATGAAAAGTTTTTAATATATTCACGATTTAGTGAGTTAACCGCAAGGTGTAGTTTTTGTAGCACCCTTTGCCACCCTTTGCCACCCTCAAGCAACCTGTTTTCTTAGCAATATTTTTGATTAAAGTGAAAGGTTCCCCAAAATCGCAGATCATCCTGTCAACCTTTACTCACTATTCAGTTCTGAAACATTGGGAAACATTATAAAACATGGTAACCTTGACAATCAACACTCAGACTGGTACTAACAGGGACCAAGGTTGATCTTCAGCTATCATCCCCTCTGATTGTCGCGTGGGGTCATCTCTGTGGAGAAAGGAAATTTAGTCACTTGTTAGGACTCAGATCACGACTTTGATTGAATATGATTCAGACCAAAGTCCAAACACGACTCAGACCTTAGTCGCGACAAATTAATGACATTATCCGGATGGTCTCTACTAGCTACGGGTCCTGTTATCAAATTATTCATAGTACTTCTTCGAGAAGTTTGGAGTTTATAGTTCATTTTGCGATTACGTAAACATCGGGATCTCGATCTTTTTTCCCCAACCGCGGCATATCCATAAATTGGTTAAAAGTGCAATGGCTTAATCAAAATACTTGTTTGAAAACTTTGGAGATGAATTACTTAATTATATTTGATATTCAACGTATAGCTATTAAAAGCTGTATATATATTTGCAAACTTTTGATATAAGATTTCATGTTATCATTCTAGAAGAGAGTCACTCCTGCAAGAATGATCAGAATTTTCAAGTTATTCAAGCAGCTGTAACTAAGTAGTACCGAGCGGTCAACAACACTTTGTCCCCGGCACTTTTCGTTTGACAAACATATTGTCTGCAATCAGTTTAACCTAAATGTATGGTCTCATTTAGGGAGATGTTTGTGGCATTGGGCCTTTTTGTGGCATGTTTTAAGGTTTTATTGTAAAAAAAGTGACACAAAAAAGTGACACAAAAATGGAACCAAAGATGGAACCAAAAATGATGAAAATATCAAAACACCTGTGATGTAAAGAGATTTGAAGTGTGTGTGTTTTTCAAGAGGTCAGTCATGCCGAACAAGGCAAATTCTATGGATGAAAAGTTCCAATGCATGATCCATGAGATGTCCAATGATAGAGACTGGATCAACCTCAAGAAGTCATTGGTTAGGGCTCCACAAATCATCAAACAGACCATCAATATCGGTTCACAGATGCCTAAACACAAAGAGTTTGAAGAGTCTTACACCCGCTTCATCAAGACAGAAGAGAGTATTCATAGTTTGGTTTTGGAGATTACCAAGTATCATGATTACACTGGAACCCATTTGAAAGACTTGATAGGGTTTACAGATGCTTTAACAGAAGTTGTTAGTCAAAACTTGGACCCTACATCATTTGAAGAATGTTCAGCATCATCAATTAGAGATTCGGTTGGATATGAAGGTAACTTGAACCTATCCGTCAAACTATCAGACGCGTTGAAAGAGATTCAAACACAGATATTACCAAACTTGGAGTTATTGTTGAATAATGTTAGAGATCCGGTGAAGAAGATGACCACTATTACAAAGGAGATCAAGAGAAATATCAAAGAAAGAGATTTTGCTATTTTGGATGTTAACAAGTATCAAAACAATTTGGAGTCTTTGAAGCAAAGAACAGCTTCAGCTGATTGCATCTTGACTTTGAAGCAAGAAGAGAATTTGGTTAGGTATGAAAAGAACCTTGAGCTTTCAAAATTGAAGTATGATCTTATCAATGATTTGTTCTTAAAAGAGTTCCCTAAGTTCTTTAAGATAGTCTCCGACTTGATGAAACCTTTAAGTGTCACTCTTTATTACATCCAATTAACTATTTATTACACATTCACAAGAATTGGTGATATACCTGAAAGTTTGTTTACTTTGAGAACTAAAGAGCTTGCTATGAAAAGTCCTGAGTTCTTCAATGAGGTTGCTAAGAAGTATCAGAAGAATCATTCTGTTGTGAAGGAGATTATAGATAAGTTAACGATTACACGGTCAAAGGAGGAGGTGGACCTGGAAAGATTTCATTTACAGGGACGGAGAAGAATCACAAGTGAAGAGTTGAACCATCATGATACTATATCTGAGACCACAAGTTCTATCAGGACCAACTACCAATACTGTTACGCTAAATACGACTTTACTCCACAAGAAGAAGGCGATCTAGCCTTAAAGAAAGGTGATAGAATCAAGATCTTGGACAAGAGAAGTGATGCTGAATGGTGGAAAGGTGAAAATGATGGTAAAGTTGGTGTTTTCCCAAAAATCTACACTTCTTTGTAACATGAATGTGAATATCAACAGAGAATACCACAAGCCTATGTATCACTGTATTGCGATTCGCATAAACGGAATAAAAATGTCTAGGAACAGCGTAGCTCATGGTAAAATCCAATTGGGATATCAGTCTTTCAAAAGTCAAAGTCCAAAGATTGACGGAATTTGGAACTCATCAAAGTGCAATCTCAAATATCTATTGTTGGAGTCGTCAAGAAGTTACCAACGATTTTATTTGATAAGGTTTGTTTGATATCCACTATATTCCATCTTGAAGCTTTCTGGAACAATATCCAGACAACTTGAAAGCGCTCTCTATCTATATCCTCTCTATGATTTGGTTTGTTCCTGCCGTTGGAAGTATCGGATATTCCCCTAGGGTTAGTAATAGTAGTATAGCAATTCAATTTCTCGTCATTGCCATCCACGTTCGTGCCATTTCAATCATGAAAGTGATGTGTTTGATTTATTGTTGTTGAAGACAAACTGAGTCAATATTAGGCTAATTACTTCACTGGGATTGTTCCCCCACCAACCGCGCCCCCGCGAAAAACGATTTTTTTCTTTTCTTGAATGGGCCAACAAAAATGATCATGAACTTGTTAAATTTGGGTGTTGATAAGACAACGGCGATGAGGACACAATCCACGCTGGCCATCGTACCTTTGGGCAAACGGGACGGTTTTGCCGGTGGAAGTTATGACTGTAGCCATTGTAATTGTAAGCACTGTAATCTGCTGGCACTTCACCAGTTCCAACTTCCCAGGTCTCCAGTACCAAAGAGGGACGATTCGATCCAACAGAAAACTTCCTTCCATGCATCGAGATCCTTTGAGCCAGGCGGTCAGACTCGTGAGCAGTGAGCAGACCCCGATCGGGAAGTGGCGACTCGCTATCATCACCAATGCAGGCCCAGACAGTCACATTACTGGAAGGTGATTCCCACATAGAGACCACGCAGACGCTCCACTAATATAGTTAGTGTTCTTAGTAGTACTGTTCCAGTAATGAGTACTTTGACACATGGAAGCAAGCATCCGGGCCGAGTGTACCGCTAAAGGACAGAGACGGGGCCGCTAATTTTTGCTGACGAAAAATAGGCACTGATTGGCTGCTCATAGGATGATACTCCAGAGTGACGGTAGCGGGTGTTTCCTCTGACTAAAATAGGACAAAGACACCCAGAAATCTGCCCAATTACACTTGCCCAAGTACCAGAAACTCTTTCTGCCGGCTAAAAGTTCCATTGTTGGCGGTATTTCTTGTTCAACACTAATTTTTTTGTTTTGTTTTGTTTTTTTCAATTGTCGACGCATCTCTGTGGTCATTCATTTTTTTTTTTGGTGTCCAGAAGAATTTCTTCTTAACATCAAAAACATCAACGGAAAAAATTCTACTCCCTATTTAAACTCTTCAATTCCCTGATCTCGGCTTTTTCATCTGTTAAAAACAATCTTATTACGCCAACAATGTTATCCAGAGTCGCTAAACGTTCTTTCTCTTCTACTGCCGCCAACCCATATAAGGTCGCCGTCTTAGGTGCTGCTGGTGGTATTGGTCAACCTCTATCTTTATTGTTGAAATTGAACCACAGAGTCACCAACTTGGCCTTATACGATATTAGAGGTGCTCCAGGTGTTGCCGCTGATATTTCCCACGTTCCAACCAACTCCAAAGTTGAAGGTTTCTCTCCAGAAATCGAAGGCGGTTTGAGCAAGACTTTAACCGGTGCCGACGTTGTTGTTATCCCAGCTGGTGTCCCAAGAAAACCAGGTATGACCAGAGACGATTTATTCAACATTAATGCCGGTATTGTTAGAGACTTGGCCACTGCTGTCGCTGAAAGTGCTCCTAACGCTGCTGTCTTGATCATTTCCAACCCAGTTAACTCCACTGTCCCAATTGTTAGAGAAGTCTTCAAGGCTAAAGGGGTTTACAACAAGAACAAACTTTTCGGTGTCACCACCCTAGATGTTTTAAGAGCTTCAAGATTCTTATCAGAAATTGTTGGTACTGACCCAACCACCGAAAGAGTCAACGTTGTTGGTGGTCACTCTGGTATTACCATTGTTCCAATCTTATCACAAACCAAACATAAAGACTTGAAACCGGAAGTTAGAGATGCCCTAGTCCACAGAATCCAATTCGGTGGTGATGAAGTTGTCCAAGCTAAGAACGGTGCTGGTTCTGCTACTTTATCCATGGCTCAAGCCGGTGCTAGATTTGCCGGTGCCGTGTTGAAAGGTTTAGATGGTGAAAGAGATGTCATTGAACCAACTTTTGTTGAATCCCCATTATTCAAGGATGAAGGTATTGAATTCTTTGCCTCAGAAGTTACCCTAGGTCCAAATGGTGTTGCTAAGATTCACGGTTTAGGTCAATTATCCGAACAAGAAGAAGATTTGATTGCCAAAGCTAAGGAAGCCCTAAAAGGTAACATTGTTAAAGGTGAAAAATTTGTCACTGATGCTTAAATCAAGTGAACAATACCTTCCCAGACAACAAAAAAAAGTTTCAAATGAGCTAACGATTATTTATTTCGGTTATATATATATATAAAGAGTTTTTATTTTTTTCAATATTCAACCAAATCTACTGTTTGTACTAAAAATGCCACACTTTTACTTTTTTCTCTTTTTTTTTCATTTAACCGAGAAACCGTATGTTCTAGGCCATTACGTCATCACAATAGAGAAAATAGAAAGTTGCGGCGATCGCAAATCGCAAATCGCGGAAATTCCGGAGAAGTGCAGAGTATCTCCGAAAGGGAATACGCATTGGAATTTGAAATTTTGACACGCGTCTTTTTCCAAAGAAAAAACCGACATGCGTGTCAATGGGCGCGTTCCATTAATCAAAAACTGGCGACCCGCGTCAGGTCGCCCTTCACCACGATGAGCGGTCGTTGACTGCCTGTTGAACATAAGTGGTAAAGGGAAGTTGATGAGGTTCCATGCAGAAGAAGAAGAAGAAGCAGCAGCAGGAGCAGGAGGAGGAGCAATATTCTGTATGTTGTTAATATGAGTGCTACACTGCATGCCACTGTAATCTCCAAGACGGAGGATCTGGCAAGTTCGGGGTGTCAATTCGATAAATCATGTGGGAATCCCATGATGGATCTCAAGGAAAGAAAGAGTGTTATTTATAGATTGTGTGGGTGTAATGAAGCATAATTACGAGGCGTAGAGTGTGGGTTTCCATCATCAGATGTTTAGGTAAAATGTACTATTGTTTGAATATGCTGATCGAGATTTGTAGAGTCCCCGATCCATGTCACGATCTAAGATCTGCAGGATATATAATCGAATTTTTTGTCTGTTTCAGCATTGAATTGCTTATTAGTTCCATGAGTTTTGCCTGGGCCCCAAGTACCGTTCAAAATCCCACCCTGTTCCCTCTTTTGCCACATATCGTGTGTTCCCGTCCTCTTTCCTTTACACGAGACACAAAGTTCTCTTACACAACGGTCCCGAGGATTTTCGCTTTGATGCAAATCCAAAAATAAAAATATCTACGCGTTACTTCCCAATGCGGAAATGGTCCCAAAATCATCGAAAAAAACTTGCAAAAAAAGTATCCTTTTTCTCTCTGATGGTTCACGAGATCCATTGGTCAGCTACAAATCACATTGCACTTACCTTGACCATTTGCTGCGCTCCATTTCCTCACCCTATAGTCTTTTTTTGCTACCTTCCCTACCACACAGAGAAAATTTTCAGAATAGTGCACTTGATAAGTCTCTGCAAATAATCTTCCCTCCCTCTCCCTCTCCCTCTTCCTCTTCATCCCACCACACACTCCAGAGCCTGAATGATTATGAGCTCACCACAACAACAGCCATTATCATTGTCCCAGTATACCAACATGCTGACCTCGTCGCCCTTGAAACCGTCCAGTTTCTACTTCCAAGGTGACGTGAATCAGGGCTCCCAATCTCTACATGATGAAAACTTCAGATCCACGGAGTTGAGCTTTCAAGACCCAGAGTTCCACAGCAGCACGTTCGTCATGCCATACAGCGAGAGCGATGAACAACTCGTTGTTCCCGTCTCTAACAACCAGGCTCCTCAAGGTCAATTTTTGCGTTATCCTCCAAAATTCGAGATCCAGAACCCATCGGTATATCCTCCAGACTATAATCAGGGATTCCAATTCCAAGAACAGATGCGTCCGCCCCAAATCAACGTCCAACAGCACTCTCCTCCTCCATCAGCACACAGATCACAACAACCACAGATCCATCAAACTCCACAACAACAACAACACCATCACCAACAGCTACCTCAACAACAACTCCATATGGATCTATACCCAGCCATGGAGTTCATTCCAAACCAACAACCGATAAAAAACTCAAACTCTACAAATACTTTAGCATCTTTTGAATCTGCTCCAATCCTCGCCATCTCCAACTCCATGTCTGACACCTCGATTGCATCTCCAATGTCATACCAAAACAACACTGTCACTCCACGTCGTCCTACCAGCACCAGAAGACTTTCCAACGCCACGACGACTCCATTACCTACGTATCAGACACCAAACCAGAACCACGGTCACCAGAACAACAACACTGCGTCCCCAATGTCCTACAGGACCGCTGCCACTCCAACCAGCAGGCGCCCAAGACACAGAAGAACCAGATCAAGACTATCATTGGACGCTACCGGTGCTGCTTCCATCGTCACAACTCTGAACACTTCATTATCACAACAGAGCATCAGATCTCCTGCTGCCAACACAGGCACGAACCCCTTCTATACACCACCGGCCTTCTTGTCACCTCAAGTAGGTTCTCCAGCACAGACCCCATTAGCCACTCCAAACTTGAAGAAAGAGACAAGTTTCTCATCAATTTCTCCAACTATGCTGATGAACTCTCAAAGTATGGGGAATTTACAAGACCACAGGCAGCCAAAGGAGTCTGCTTATTTGGCTGCTGCTGATTTGACTGTGAAGATGGCCTCTAGGTACATGGATCAATACAACGATGCATTCCAACCTGTGAAGATGGAGGGCTTTCAAGTACAACAACAGAATTTCATTGCTGAGCCATTGACCGAATTGAGTAACACCAAGATTGCCAATTCCATTCCAGAAACCATCGTTGAGAATTCATCACCTTCCTCGACACGCTCTTCATCTGTTTCCACCACTGCCTCGATCTCCAAATCCATCTTATCACGCTCTCACAGCTCCATCAACTTGGCCTCCATCGCTGCACCACCAGAGATCCGTCATTATGATATCTTGACCCCTAGAAAGAGAATCTCCAAGTCTCAATCAGCGACCGATATTAGTGATCAATTGAAAGGCAAGAAGCCAAAGAAAATGCATAACTGTCCGATATGTGGTGCCGCTTTCCAAAGACCTGAGCATGTTAAGCGTCATATGAGATCGCATTCTTCAGAAAAACCATTCGAGTGTGATGAGCCTGGCTGTGGTAAAAGATTCAATAGACCTGATAACTTGAAGGCTCATTTGAGAAAGATCCATCATCGTCCAATCTAAAGGAAAATGCGTTGGTTTTTTTCTCTTTCTTTGCTAGCTTTTATTTATTACTCATTTTGCTTCTTTTTGTGCTCCCCCATTTCTTTTTGTTAATTTGCTATGTTACTTCATGTTTTTATGTTTTATTCTTTCCTTCAGTTGCTCAATCTTTTGTTCACCTTGAGATCCAACATAGGATCCTTATGATTTCCATTCCTTTCAGAGACGTTTATACTAAATCCCTGCATTTCCACTATACACATGCCCGCCGTGAGACTTTGTTGATTCCCTGTTGAACAGGCAATGTCATCGAACTGCTGGTATACATTAAATCTTTTCCTTTATACTGCAGACCTTCTTTTTACTCGTTTAATCAAAAAAAAGTGTAATGAGTTCTAACGATTTGTACATCTGTTCTTTGATCTTTCTTTTCAGATTTGAGAACTTCTTATATGTAAATCACCTCATTGGCATGAATTAATTATAGTATACAAAAGGGAGAAAAAACTTCGCCTCCTTGCAGGATCATAAGATTTCTCTAATGGCAGCATCAGTTGGGAAAGTATCAGCGGTGGTGTTGAAGGCACCAGCGGCACTGTTTTGGAACTTTTGATGCTTGATAGCAGCCAAAGCGTAGAAAATAGAACTGAATAGCAAAAAGATGGCAGGGACTAACAAGGAGGTGACCATTACAATACAGGAAAGGAATTGGATCAAGGCCATACCGGCGTAAAATCCTGCTCTTGGCCAGTTTTGGTTAAATCTCTTGATAAAGGTGTTGAAGTTTTCACTCAATGGGCAGATCTTCAATAGGAATGGGATTTCCACAAAGATTAGGACCAAGCCTTGGACACTGTTGCAGAGTCAGTTAAAGTCTTGAGGGGGAAGAAGATGGGGGGCTAGTTTGAATCTATACTCACATGCAAATAACTGCAAATACAACAACAGCACTGAAATGGAAGATGTTAGCAATACCTAGGGCCAAACATAGGATGATACACAGTATGCCGTTCCTTCAAAGAGTGGTTAGTAACACAAATCATAGTCCTTTTTTCCGTCTCTTGAAACTCACCATTGACCATAGACACTGTTCTGATTGTTAGTAACAGGACAAGCTGTACACAAAAGGGGAATGTCACTTACCTGAAGTTCTTGGAGAAGAAGTCTTCTTTGATACCGGCGAAGTTGATGAAATTCAGAATATTCAAAGCCATTGTAGTGGTACTCGAATTGCTGTGAAGAGTGAAAAGTTGGATGGAGAAGCTGGCATTGTTAGTTGATGTCAGAGCCTATACGGTAAAATATAAATTCCCTTAGAGAACCGAGGGGATCCGACTTGCATTCCACTTATTCCACTTCAATTAGCCTTACATGGGACTACAACTTCAACATGGATTGACTTTAAAAAGATATAATTTGTTTATTTTTTCAGGTACCGATCCTTATAGAGCTTAGTAGTGTAGTAACGGTGGTGGTGTCTTTTAACACTTGCAAGAAGATTGACCACAACAGGCCGGTTTCGAGCAACAAGAAGTTTGTGAGCCCTCACAACAAGAGGATTGTTGATTTGAGCAGCTTGATGACTTAGAGCAAGAGCAAGAGCAAGAGGATTGTGTACTTGAGCAGTGGGCGCAAGAGCAACTGGCGCACGCACATGAGTTGTTAGAGGTGGAGGTAGTTGAGCAACAGGACATTATTGAGTGTATATATATGAATTTTGATGAAGATGAAGAGAGCACAAAAGGATCAAAGAAGAAGGAGGAAGGACTTTCTTATATACACATGCGCCATTAGTGCTGAGAAGCGATGCAAAACTGATTATGGCTTGAGTTTGTGCAGCAAAAGGGTCTCAGATGCCAGCATTTATTGCGCACCGTCATTTTTTGCGGTATTAGTGCTTGTGAAGTTCCATCAGCACAAAGTGCGCTTTGAAATTCGCCACTTCGAACGGTGTGGAAATGCGGTCAATAAGGATCATAGCGATATCAGGGAGAATACATAGAGATGACTAAGAGCTTCAATCTCCTGAGTGACTCAAATTAAAACAGGAATTTATATACCCTATACGAGCGGAAGTTCGCGGACCGCTTAAAACCGAGGGAATCCGACTTAAAAGTGTCAAAAAAGATACTCTCGAATGAACCCAATTTCCTGGAGTTTGTTTAAGTGACGAAAGCCATGGCTCTCGGTGATATGGTGCTCAGTCTGCCCTTTGGAACTCTGGCTGTGGGAGATACCCGGAATCACGAAGAAATCAGCGCTGACAAGGACAGAGACAATGATGACTCGGTTACCAATGGATCAAATGCTGATTCTTCTTCAGGGGGTGAAACAGATGATGAGAATGAGAGTGACGATTCGATATTAAGGGATCTAGAGGACATTGGAACAGTGGGGAGGCTAAGACTACCCAGTTTCTGGACCTCCCAGAAGAGAACTGGCACTGATAACACCTCCTCTGGCGTCTTTGATTCACTGAATGCCTTGAATTTGAGTTACATGTCACGTCGTGAACAATTGACGACATTCATTGAGGATCTGAAGAGCGGGAACCCATTCCAGTCTGCATTAGATCGCTTTCAGACGATTGGTACATTGTTGGAATCAGCTTTGAATGAAAATTTGAACGCCATCGACTCAGATTCGGAAGACGAGATCAAAGATGGTGAAAAATACGAACCACAAGTCATTACACCAGCTGTGGAACCAAAGGAATTTCCTATGTTGAACCAGGTGATCATCCCACAAACGAAGGAACCACCAAGAAAGCGCAGAAAGAGAAGACATACGAAGACAGATGAGATATATGAACAGTTGACACATATACCCAAGGACGAAATGAACGATGAAATGTTGATGAGAAAGAGAATCATTCAGATTAGAAAACTGGATGTCTCTGAATCAGAGAAGAGTCGATTGATCCAGAGACTTATGATGGGTGCTCACTATGAGAATATTAAGTTTGTTGATAATAAAGGTGAAGAAGTCTTTAGGATCACTGCCAAAGCTAATGAAGACAAACAAGAATATTCGGCAGAATCAGAAGATGAAATTGACCCAGTCGATAATACCAGAGTTACTGATGCTGATAGAGTTGCTTCTTTTTATGACGAAGAAGAAGAGATTTTGGGGTGTCCCCACTATCAACGTAATTGCAAGATGGAATGTCCACGTTGTAAGACATGGTATGGTTGTCCCATCTGTCATGATGAAGTTGAAGCTGGCCACAAGTTCAACAGGGAGCAAACGAAGAATGTTCTTTGTATGTTCTGCTTCCATCCACAAACACCATCTGAATTCTGTGAGAACTGTGATGAAAGATTTGCGTCTTACTATTGTTCCAAGTGCAAACTTTATGACAACGATGAGACCAAAGATATCTACCATTGTGATGGTTGTGGTATCTGTCGTTTAGGCCTTGGTTTAGGACAGGATTTCTTCCATTGCGATGGCTGTAACGCCTGTTTATCAATTGAGTTGCAAGATGGCCATAAGTGTATCGAAGGCGCCACTCAATCAGACTGTCCTATCTGTGGTGAATTTATGTTCACATCCTCCAAACCAGTTGTGTTCATGAACTGCGGCCATGCCATCCATCAATGTTGTTATGAGGAACACACGAAACATTCATACAAATGCCCAAGTTGTCAAAAGACAGTGCTAAACATGGAGGCCCAATTCCGTGTTCTTGATATGGAAATCAGTTTACAGCCATTGCCACACCCATACTCACAGTGGAGCTGCATCATCTCATGTAATGACTGTAATGCTAAGTCATCATGTCCTTACCATGTCTTGGGTTTGAAGTGTGATAATTGCAAAAGTTACAACACTGTACAAAGAAAGTTGATCAAACCAGAGGAGAGTGATTATGAAAGTGACATATCAACAACTACACACCACCTAAGAAGGACCAATGTTAGGGATTTGAGAAGCATTCCTGTGAATTCCAATTTGTTGAATACCAATTATTCAATCGAACAAACAGAATCAGAAGACCCACCAAGGGTACCAAAGGCCGAAGAAGTCAGACAGACCTCTGGGTTCCAATCTCAACTTGCATCAATGTTGGAGTCACATGGGAGAACGTTGACATTACCACAGCAGTTCATAACCAACTTTGACAAATTTGTGAACAATATCCATACTTCTGAAGAGGAAGATGAAGACGACTTGGACTTTTTACATGTGAGCAAGACTCTAAAATCCTTGAAACAGAGCGAATTGTTATCAGACTCAACAGGGACTCCAGATGTTTCGTCAAACTTGGACAGTGAACAAGCTGGTAACTTTATCACTAGTGCAATTGAAGGCTTTAGAAGTCGGTTTTCAACCATGATGAATGAAGAAACTAGTAACATTGACGATGAAGAAGATGATTTTAATGAGAGTGACGATAATATTAAATTTGAAAACTAGGTAATCGAGACAAATATATACAATCAATTGATACAAATTATCTACAGCAGTAGCTCATCTTGTTTAAATATACATTACAACTAGTCATAAAAAGGCATATATATAGATTTTTCATTATAACTTGATGGAGACAATGGCGTCACCAAGACTTGCACCACCATCAATCGGGATGACAACACCATTCAAGTAATCGGATTCTTTAGCACAGAAGAACAGCACCACACTCTCGATGTCACTTTGTTCACCTAATCTTTGTTTTGGATTAGCTTTAATCATCCGATCACCAACAGTTTTTAATAGTCCATTAGACATCTTTGTAGGGAAAAAACCAGGAGCCAAGATGTTGACATTAATGTTATCTGGACCCAATTCCAATGCTAATGATTTACCCAGATGAGTAACACCGGCCTTGGAAGCCAAGTAGCCATAGGTACCACCTTCGAAAGAACCGGCTTGTAAGGCAGCAACGGAACCCATGATTAAGACCCTTGATGAGTAGTCCTTTGAACCGGCTTTCTTCAACAATGGGTAAAAAGCTTGAATCGTTAAGAAGACACCCTTTATGTTCAGATCCAGGACCTTATCGATGGCTGATTCCGGATGTTTTGATAATGATTCACCCCAAGAGGCGCCGGCATTAGCAATCAATATATCAACTTGCTCCTCTTGAGCCTTAACCAGGTCAAAAAATTTGGTGACACCAGCACCATTGGAGACATCGGCAGCGATACCGACGACTTTGACACTTGGGTTATACTGCTTACCCAATTGCTTAAGGTAATCAACGGCTTCATTGACAGCCTGCTCTTTTCTGGAGGTGATATAGATTGATTTGGCACCATTTTTCAACAGCACCTCAGCACAGTTTAAACCAAGACCCCTGGAGCCACCGGTGACGGCGACGACTTTCCCATTGACGTTAAGCTTCATGATAGACTCTAATACCCAGCTTGAACTACAGTACAGAAAAACTTAGACGAAATAGACAGATCAGCTTTTCTTTATACTTTGTGTCGCTTTTTTTTTATTTAATGTGGAGAAGCTTATGAGAGAGTTACCGAAAAAAGGACGAATTTCGGCAGTTTCCCCATTTGGAAATAGTAAACCACGTGATCATTATCGGGCCGATTTAGAGCCGATTTAGAGCCGATCTTCGCGAACTTGTTCTATACATTTTTGTTGTGTTTTGGCCCAAAATTAATTTACACATGCAGGAAAAGCAAGGCTAAAAGAATTTGTTGTTTGTTATAAACATCACTGAGTTGTTATTATCGGAGGGAAAGTGTCTCCACTTGGTGCCATTCACCTAAAGAACCCATACTTGTGGAAATTGAGCTTTAACTTTGCTCCTGTATTCGCATTTTTTTACTGCCTTTTGTGCCATCTCCATTACCACACTTTCTATTGCTTACCCATCATTGCGCCAAAAAGCTACATCCCAACAATACAAGCCCATCGCGGAAGATGAATTCCATAGCATATATTGCCCAAAGTATAGATACGGCCTTAAGGCCCCCAGATCCTAACCCAGTCATAGTGAAGGACCCGAAAGAGAAGACAGTTACTCCACTTGATCAAGACTCAACAAATGACGTTCAAAACGAAACCATGAAGACAGAACAGAACACACTATTACAGTTAACTAAGCAGCAGAAGCAATCACCTTTCATCATCACCATAATACTATTCGTCCCAAACCTCATAATAGTGAAACCACTTTCCTTCATATGGTATATCATCACTTTCCCACTGAGTCTCATAGAGAAAGGAGATACTCATCAGGAAGAGAATGTGTCCGAAGAGAAGGACGAACTTCTAAAAGTCGATAGAAATAGAGCCCGATCATTGTCAAATTCCACCATTGTTGAGCTTGATGAGGAAACAGAGAAACTAATGGACCCGAATTCTGACCCAGCTAACAAGTTAAAGTCCCCCACTTCTCCTTCACAATCTGGTTCAGTACCATCCAGGTATAAATACCTCGCATTCCCCAAGACAGTGTTCCCTGTTACTCTAGTCAACTCCAAACAGAAGAAGACCTTGATTTTGGACTTGGATGAAACCCTTGTTCATTCATTGTCAAGAGGCACCAGAATGTCTGGTGGTCATATGGTTGAGGTGAAGTTGAAAGACCAAGTTGCCACTCTATACTACGTTCATAAAAGACCATATTGTGACCTTTTCTTAAAGCAAGTCTCCAAATGGTTCAACCTTGTTATCTTCACTGCGAGTGTCAAAGAGTATGCTGACCCTGTCATTGACTGGTTGGAATCTGAAAGAAAATACTTTGATGCTAGATACTACAGAGACCACTGCACAATGAGAGATTCTCAGGGTTATATCAAGGATCTTGCCAAGGTTGATAAGAACCTGAACAATGTTATAATCATCGACAACTCACCAATCAGTTATGCACTACACGAAACCAATGCTATTTTGGTTGAAGGTTGGATCAATGACCCTACAGATACAGATTTGTTGAACTTGATACCTTTGTTGAGTGCAATGAGATATACGACTGATGTTAGAACCATCTTGTCCTTGAAGAATGGGGAAATAGCTTTTGAAAGATGATATTTATAATTTTATGTTTGATGAGAAAAAAAGTTTAACGAAAGAAAAGAACCACTAGAATGATTTAATACATGATTTGAAGAGATATTTACGTCTACAGCAGTCAAAGTAGTGGCTCATGACATAGCGATTGCTGTTCATGAGTATAGCCAATCATTAGTATTATTTGTTGGTATTCTATAGATATCTCGTTTCAGCATTATATTAAGGATAGTAATTCATTGTTCAGGAATCACATTATTCCCACCTCTCAAAGGTTTTATGATGTTCAAGTTTAGACCGATTCTAGGACCACTGTTAGATGAGTTATAACTTGACTCACTATGTTTTCTCGAATGATTTCCATGGGATACGACACGACTAGGTGCTGGTATTAAGATGTTTAAGTCCTGGACTGAATCAATACTGTCAAAAGACAGACCACGATCATGGTAACCCATTTGTGAGTCCATGCCAGTTCTAAATACTCCATAATCAACAGTATCACTAGGACAAGCACTCCGGCTTGGGGCGGTGGTAGTGGGTGCATACTTCATGATTGTCTTTGACCATTTGGAAAGATAACCACCATTGGATGAGGGTGGAGGTTTTGTGTATGAGAATGGAGATGTGGATTCGTAGTCTTTCACCATGGACTCTAGTGTATGTATTCTCTCTTGCCTCGTCTCTGAAATCTTACGCACAGTGACTAGTTCTTTGCGTAGTTGATCATTCTGGATTTGAACTTCTTCAAGTTGTTTGCTGAACTGACCCAAAGTGGCCTCTAGGCTGTACAGTTTATCAGTATTGTCCCTGATAGATTTCTCTTTGAACAGTGCTTCTTTTACCTCTTCAATCTCAAGCTGTAAAGTCACCAATTTCAAACATTTATCTTCCAAGTCTTCCATCAATTCTTTGTTCACTGATTGAGACTCTTGCAGCCTTTGGACATCAGTGCTGGTCCCTTCAACCAGGTTTGGAGCAACAGTCAGTAGTGACTTCAGTCTATGTAGCTCTTCTTCCAAGACCTCTTCTCTTCTTGTCTTTTCACATTCAGTGTTTTCAGTGACCTTTTCAATTTTTGGAGATGGTTCAGCCTCTGGTGTGACGGACTCTGTATGTTTTTGATTGTCAGCTTTCAATAGTTCAATTTCATATTCAAGAGTCTTTGCATATAGCTTTTGATCCTCATTCATTTTTTTCAATTGTTCAACTTGATTTATTAGGTCTATTTGACTTGGCTCAGCGTTGATATGTACCTTATTCTTAATCTTCTTAGCCCTGGTACCAAATCTCAAAGTCGACAAAGTTTCAGGCCCATTGTACGATGAAGGAGAGCAATTAATTATCAAACTCGTTCTTGAGTTACCCCCTAAAGATTCTTGTAAGATTCTTGTAAGTTTGGAGTCCCTGTAAGGAATATGTGATGACTTGTGATCCGTCAATGCATTGATAACATTACCAAGAGCACTCAAGGAACTGTTGATTTTCTTAGCTTCTTCTAAACCTTGGCCAGAAACACCTGTCTTGCCAACCTTTTCACTGCCTGCTAGATCCACCAAGAATAGTTTACTTCTTTTGATACCAAATTCAGGATTCTCTTGAGTCAGGTTGATTTGGAAGATAGCATGAGAACGTGATGACTCAAGATTCATATCAGTGGAGGCTTTGGCTCTGAGATCCGTGCCTTGCTCAAGCACCCTGTAGATGTCCTCTGTAGAACCAATGTAAACTTTGGTCAAATCTCCAACGTGGATACCGTTGACTGAATCTTCATGAACCTGCAAACTGGAATCGGAGAATTCCTTTGGTGACACCAACAGATCTCTAACTTGTTCTAAGTAAATCTCAAGGTATGATGCGCTCAATGTATACTCTGTCTTGGAGTCTTGTGTTTTCAACTTCTCAAATATCATATCTGTTATCCTCGGAATGATACCCTTGTGTGAATCATGTGCAATGTCTGGACCCATCATTGTGTATGATTTCCCAGAGCCGGTTTGACCAAAAGCCAGTACAGTACCATTATAGCCCTGGAACAAATCGTCAACTGTTTGTGTAACAGAATACTTAAAGACATCTTCTTGTGAAGATTCTGGGGCAAAGACCCTGTCAAAAGTGAAGCTTTCACTCCCAATTTGAACACTTTCCGCATCAAGGAAGGTAGCAACTGAGGTTTGGTCGCCTTTCTTTTCATTTTCAGTCTCCGGCCTGAATCTAGCTATGACCTTGATGTTGTTGATCTCAGTGGACTTTTGAAATAGTTTCTTCGTGGCGGTTCTAGGAGTCGATGGGGCTGAAGGCTGTCTTTGCAGCCGTTGGACTGGCGGTTCTGGAGCAGCTGCCTTTTTTAACATATGGGCTCTGGGGCTGTTTGCTGGGGAATTAATAAGGGAGTTTCTCTTTGCTCTTTCGCTCATTGTTCTGGTGAGGGAAGTGGTTCTTGTGGGTGTGCTCAGCGGCTTCACTGGCGTCTGGGCTGTGGGAGTTTGTGGCCTTAATGCTTTATTTCTAGTAGGGGTCGGCGTTGACATGATTGAGGTTTTAGCAGTGGAATTGAAGAAGTGACGGACTGCCTTATTGGATATCAGTGGATCTATAGAGTAGCTGGCGGCTATTTTGTTACGATTTTGGGAAGAGCTTTACCTTTTGTATGTCTAAGATTCTGAGTGTATTTTCGCGTAATTGGTAGATCTGGTAGATATGACGTTGCCCTGGTGATGTTTTCGCAAGAATCAAGGTAAAATACCTCTTTACCTGAATCAAAAATAATTTAGTTGTGACCCCTGTTTGATAGTTTATCTCAGTAAAATTGTATTCATTGTCATCAATCGCTTCTACCATGAAGTTGCCCAATGCATGGTCCATCAATCTTCTGCCATTAATACCGGGTCACTAAACATCCGCGAAGATGTTATATCGTTCTGTTTACGCCAAAAACCAACGATATTTCACAAAGTTTTCATTAAACCAACTCAAGCGCCACCCAATGAGCACTAACAGTCCGTCTCAACATACATCTACTTTGGCGATCTCCCCATTGGTGGCCAACCGGACTATTGATTCCATCAGATCAACGCCCAACCAGCCGCTGTTCCCAAGTCCTTTAGGTGCTCCATTAGACACTCCATTGAATGATCAAAGATTACCTGACAATCTCGCAAACAGTGGCAAGAAGCAAGGCATAACAACAAACAACTTGTCAGGTGCGGAGAAACTACGATTGTGGAGACACGATGCCTTGATGCAACACCACTACAGAACTGCCGAGTACATTGGTGACAAAGTGCTAGCGTTGACAAATGATCCAAACGATGCCTTCTGGTTGGCCCAAGTCCATTATTCTAACGGCAATTTTTACAGAGCAAGAAACTTACTAAGTGAGAACAACTTGGATACCACAAGTGTCAGTTGCCGCTACTTATCCGCCCTATGCTTGATGAAACTTGAGAAATGGGATGAAGCATTGGATATTGTCGGTGAAACAAACCCATTTAGAAACGAGGCTCATCATGTGAAGAACCTGGATGGTGGTATAAAGCTAGAAGCCTCTTTATGTTTTATTCGTGGTCAAATATACTCAAATCAAAACAACTTGGAAAGAGCAAAAGAATGCTACAAAGAAGCTGTGTTAGTGGACGTCAAGTGTTATGAAGCCTTTGATGAATTGATAAGAAACAACATGCTTACTCCACTAGAAGAATGGGAACTCGTGTCACTGTTAGACTTTACAGATCTTGACGAGAACAGTGAATTGATCAGATTACTCTACACTTCAAGAGTAAACAAATACATCAACAAGGACAAATACCAGGAAGCTGAACTGATATTGAAAGAAGACTATAACTTGAAAGATAACGTTGATGTGATGTTATACAAAGCTGATCAATTATTCACACAGTGTAAATTTCAGAAATGCCTTGAGCTATGTGAAGATATCTTGAGAAAAGATGAATTGAATTTTGCCACTCTTCCAATATACTTATCCTGTCTACATGAATTAGGTGGTAAGAACAAGCTATTTCTAATATCACACAAGCTTGCTGAGCATTATCCAAAGAAGTCTATCACTTGGCTAGCTGTTGGTATATATTACATGTCCATCAATAGAATATCTGATGCTAGAAAATATTTCTCCAAAGCCTCGATCTTAGATCCAACTTTTGGCCAAGCATGGATTGGATTTGCCCATACTTTTGCAGCTGAAGGTGAACATGAGCAGGCCATCTCAGCTTATTCTACAGCTTCAAGATTCTTTCCTGGTACTCATTTGCCAACTTTATTCCTTGGTATGCAATATCTGCAGATGAATAACTTGACATTGGCTGAAGAGTACCTGTTGTCTTCATACTCATTATGTCCTACGGATCCATTATTATTGAACGAACTGGGTGTCATCTATTACCACAAGAATGAATTAACAAGTGCTGAAAACTACCTAACACAAGCCTTACAAGCTGCTAAGGAGTTGAACTCTGACACGAAAGCCTGGATATCGGTTCATGCTAATCTGGGTCATGTTTACAGAAGGTTAAACATGTTCTCCCGAGCCCTTGCTAGCTTCCAGAATGTCCTTAAGATCTCCAATAATGACTCAAATATCTATTCTGCTATCGGACTTATCCATTTGAAAACTGGTGATATCTCCAAATCAATTGAGAATTTGCATTATGCCCTTGCAATTAATCCAAATGACCCTGTTGCTTCAGATCTGTTGAAGCGTGCCCTTGAAGAAAACATGACCAATGATTCCCACTTACAAGGAATGAATGATTTCTTTGAAAGGTCCAAAAACTCGATCAATGCTAGCTTACCAACTTTGGCGTACAAAACACAGGTCACTAATGCCATGAAGACTCCGCTGATGAGCAGAAAGAAGAACGTGGGTCCTTTGTTGAAATCCAACATATTGAACGAATCTCCAGACCAACTTGCTGCTGATCTAATTAACGGTGATGATTCAAGTTACGAAGATGATGCCATTATGGAGATTGAAAGTGATTAATCCTAACTTTTCTACGACTTTCACGAAACAATGCATATACGTATTACCTAAAAGCAATCAAACGTAGCCGTTCAAGGTCCTGTTTCTCAACAAGTGTTGTTGGTCGGAGGTACCATGGCATCTGGGATATGCTCGCCAGCATCATAAGGAGATTCCCAAGGTACAAATGGCCATCTCAGCGGCGATAGCCAGTAGTCTGATGAGAATAGTATTAGCAGTGTAAAGGTGACACAACTGCTTTCACAACTAAGGTGGGAGACTAGGCGGGACTTTGTAGTTCGGAAGGCCATTAACAAGAGGGATACTCCCTGAGTTGGTACCTGAATTCTCTTGTTTTCTACAGGTGGGTTTTTAGTAAAATAAACTACAAAAATGCTAGCGATTTATGCAAATGGTTATATGGACTGAGGCTCAGCGTCCCTCTTCACAGGCAGCTGTTTAGCTTTGGAGCTTTCCTTCAGTTTCGTAGCTTTGTTCTGCGTGATCTTTTTATCAATGGCCTTTACAAGTTCAGCGAGTTTCTTCTCAGAGGTTAAAATTGGTTCTGGTGATTCGGTTTTAGCCCTTGTTTTAAACCTTTTCGACTTCTTAGGGTTGGATGAATCCTCGTTCTTAAGCAGGGTCTGTGGCTTATCCTTACTTACCAGGTCCTCATGTGTCTCTTTGGATTTCGGCTGCTCTGCCCCTGAACTCTCTGCCTTCTGATCAGTAGGTTTCTTCTTCCCGTTCCTGTTCATAGGCCTTTTCTTTTCTTTATTTGATTTAGTCTTCTTCTCAGTTTCTAACTCTTTGATCTCCTCCATTGGTTTATCATCATTCAAGTCATTCGTTTCCACCTGTAGTGTAATAGGGTTTCCCTCGATAATGTAGTTCTGGTAGGTATCAATGGCTTTATCTAACAAAAAGCGACTCTGAAATTTCACAAACGCAATTGTCTCTGGTAGTCTCTTTTCAAAGACTCCCGTAACACGAACATGGGTGATGCCATCAATCGGTTTAAAGATCTCTCCCACTTGAGCAGCATTATACCTAATCGGTAGATTCCCAACAATCAAAGTGTGTCCTTGTTTCCGCTGTGATTTGGATTTGTCTTTCTTAGACTTCTTCTTAGGCTCTCGACTCACTTTGTCCCCATTGATGGTTAGTCTGTTCAATTGTGCATCCAGTGAGTCAAACTCGGCTCTACTTAGTGGTTTCCGTTCTGTAGCTTTGATAAACTCTTCTTCATCACTGATATCATCCATAAAGGCATTGTGAATTTCCTCATTTTCGGAATCAATCTCATCATCAAGCCCAAGTTCTTTCTCTAGGTACTTTCTATCAGCCTCTTCTGTGATTTGAATTGGTTTTCCCAAATCCTCATCATCAGATTCGAAGTCGAAGTCGATATCGAAATCAAACTTCAATATCTGTTTCTTCAACTTCTTACTCAATATACCATCCTGTTGTCCCTGTGGCTTCTTAGTCTTAGTCTTAGCCTTAGCCTCAGCCTTAGCCTTAGCCTCAGCCTCAGTGTCAGTGTCAGTGTCAGCCTCAGTGTCAGATTTCACTCTATAATGGGTGCTTTCATGGGTGGCTCGAACCAGATCGCCAGTGACAGCATCTTCCTTCAACAAGAATTCCAAATCGTACTCAAAGGCATCCTTCATTTGTGTCTTTGCATCATAATCCTGAACTTCAAATTCCGAGTGAGAAGATGGATCCAGTTCTGTTGGTGCAAGGTACTCCAATGGTACTGGTACCTTCTTTCCCTTCTTTTTGCCCATTTTCAAAGGCGTGTATGTTGTAATTTTATGTCATCGGTTTTGATCTCAAGTTTTTAATTTTCAAATTCTTGTTTTCGTGTATTGATGGTACTGGGAACATTACTGGGAACATTACCTGGAAACGTTTAATCTACAAGATGTTCAAATTGCTCTAAGTATTGGTGTATGGAATATGAGCCAGATCTATTTCTTTTCGGTGTTGATCCTTTCCTTGATGGCATTTTGGACTTGTTCGTAGACTTTCTCCACAGGTTGGTTACATCTCAATTTGACAACTTTGCCCTGTTTGTCAAAGTACTCCACCACTGGGTAACTGGTGTCGATAAAGGTCTTGAATCTCTTCTTGATACTCTCGATGTTGTCGTCCGCTCTACCACTGGTCTTCCCTCTTTCTAACAGACGTTTCAACATGACTTCTTCAGGACATTCGAAAAATATGGTGAATGAAGAAGTTGCAATCTCATCTTCGAAAGTGATTGCTTGGTCCATCTTTCTTGGGAACCCATCAACCAGGAAACGCTTATTGCCCTTCTTGTATTCTTCCTGCATGGCCTGCTTCAATAATGCAACAGTGACCTCTTGTGGAACGATCAGACCATCACGTATATACTGGGCGATCAACTCACCGTATTTAGAGCCCTCCCTGGCCTGCTCAGCTCTCAACAAGTCGCCAGCAGACAAATGGACAAACCCATGGTCATTGACCAATTTGGCACACTGGGTACCCTTACCGGATCCAGGACCACCAAGAACAAAGATCACTGAGACTTCACCATCTTTGAAAGCTTTAGTCTTCACTGGCTCGACTAGTTCAGTTGGACCGGCTCTTTGGTATGAAAGTGAGGCAACGGTGGAGCCAACGGCTAACAGACCAAGAACAAGGGCAATCTTACCCCTGTTGGAGCCCTGCGATGAGTTTTGTCTTTGATTTGAGTCTGATTTCGATTCATTTGACTGTTGTTCTGAATAGAAACGTTTGGAGGAGGCAGCGAAGGAGTGAACAGCGAAAGGAGCACGACAGATCTGAGATCTGGTGATGGAGGAGGTGGCTTTCGATAACAGGAGCCTGTTCATGATTGTTAAAGTCAAACAGAGATTTATGTGTTTATGGTTTTTGTTGGTTGGTTCATCAAATTTCTGGAAAAAAAAAGAGATGGATTAGCCAGTTAGTAATTAGGTATAACACGACTACATTCTCTTAAAATGGGCAAAAATGATTGTATATTTCAAAGATACAACATCATCCAATGTACCAGTGTACTTATGTAGAGTACTCCTTCAAGGCATCATCGTTATATCTCAAATACTTCCCATTGATCGGCTCCTTGATCCCTCTCAAGGCCAAATTGGCATAGATCGTAGCAGGTACCACAGGTTCGAGCAATTCATGGTTTTGCTTCAGATCCGTGAAACGCTTCAATGCCTCTGGAGTCATGTTCTTGCCAAACTTCTCACGAATGTCCCCTTGCATCCCCGTGTCAACGACGCCTGGGGCCACGGCCACAACTTTAACCTCCTTCTCCTCAGAGGCCAACTGAGTGGCAAAGTGGTTCAGGGCAGCCTTGGAGGCACCGTAGGCACCCCAGCCGTAGTAACCCTTGGTGGACGCACCGGAGGAGACGAGGATCACATTCCCTCCTGATTGCTTCAAGAAGGGCAGAGCCAATGACACTAATTCCACAATGGAGAAGAAGTTGATGTCAAAGAGTTTTCTCCATGATTGCACATCAGCCTTCCCAATAGGGTCAACGGGTTCAAGGACACCAGCATTGGCAATGATGGAATCGATCTTGCCATATTTCTCAATGGCATGTTTGACGAGTTGTTTAGGCAGGGCAGGGTCAGCTAGATCACCTGTGATGGTGGCAACTCGTTCTTCACCGTATTTGATCTTTAGACTGGTCAAGGGACCATCCGACCTGGCAATGGCCAAGATGCTCGTTGCCTTATCCTTTAGCAAGATTTCAGCAATGACTGCACCGATACCTGTAGTTGAGTTAGTACTAATTGCAACACGATCTAGTTTACTCAGTGTGTCACTCACCTTTGGAAGCACCTGTAATGATAACAACACCCATCTTTGTTGTACTTTTTCTTGTCTAATTGAGTTGAGCAAGGGTTCAAATGGGTTGAATAAGAGTTTAAAAGAAGGAGAAATATGTGAACTGGACTCTTGCTTTTAGGAAAAATAGGGTATAGGGTTGTGGCCTAACCATAGCCAGAGGATGGGTCAAGCGGGTCGGCCTGGTCAATGGCATATTCGGTGGAACAATTCATTGGCATCGCCACCATGAAATCAGCAGGGCAGTGGGCCAATTCAAACATACACCGGCACAAGGACCTTGCCCGACTTATGCTTAACACCATTGAACCGTGTGGCTAATTTCCCACCACTGAAACTCGGCTGGGACCAACTGATCTGTCTTGGGGGAATGGCCATACCGTAGATCAAATGTTCCTGAACACAGCGCAGTAATCTCATCGCTATGCCTTGTCTTCTGAAGTTTCGGCACACATGGACTCGACTTATACCGGCAAGGACGTCGATCTTGATGCCGGAGATGATCTTACCGTCTTCAACGGAGAACCAGAACCCATTGGATCTTCTCTCAACAGAGATCACACCAACAGCGATCTTGTTCTTCACGTAGACATACACCGAGCCTCTATCCTTTCCAGCTTGCCAGAAATCATTATCATCTGGCGCGTTCAGCTCTCTATTGACGATATCTAGCATCTCCACAGTAGCATTGCACTCAGCTTGGTTTTTAGAATTAACCACTACAATGTATTCATGTGGACTGAACTCCTCAACCTTTTCTCCCCACGTAATGGTCCAATCACGCCCATTGAGTGCTCTGTCGTGATACTTTTGATGGAACTTGACATCTGATTTCAAGTTCTTAGAATATGACATCCCACATTGTTGACACTTCTTTCTTTCGTTTAAACCGAATGACAAGAATGACTGTTTGAGCTTCTGTGTAGTGGAATGTGGCTTCGTGAGGGTGGCTGTGTGTTTCAATGGCGATGTGGTTGGTGTTGGCTGTGATTGGTCTTGTGAACTGTTGAGATCGCTGTCTGACATGTCCATGAGAACTTTCTTTGCTTTTGGGGTGAGGTCAAGGGAGGTGAAAGTGGAGGTGGAGGTGGATATGGATGGCTTTGACACTTTGGAGTGCCTTGTTCTTGCGCGTGTCGCCATTGTGTGGTTTTCTGTGGGAGTTCTGTTGTGATTGTTTGATGAGTTTTGTTTACGCGTGTTTTTTTCATACGCGATGAGGAATAATAATACGCGATGAGCACCAATGGCACGGACATGGAAATTTCCAGAGCCTTTCCAGATACTTATTCATCCTTCATAGCATTTACCGTGACTTCTGGACGAGAAGAGCAGGAAAACTACTACAGTCGAAGTAATGAACATAAAAGGACCTTTGTCGTTGAATTAACCATTATTACGTGCTCCATCTGTCACAGTACCTAGAAAGCGTAACTCCAGTCAACTCAAAAAAGAATTACCGGACTGGAACAGATATCCACGTAGCCTTGAAAGTCTTTCCGGTAGTTCATGAGAAAACACCGTTTGATAATAGAATATAATTAATAGTTAGTGCATTCATACCCGGGTAACTATAATTCGCGGGCTCCCGCGAATTATTATTTATTACTATCATCATAATCAGACACCATTAAACACTGAGAACAGCAGATTTCAAAGGCCGTTGTGACACTTTCCCAGGCTGTTTGATCGCACATTGAAGCCACTGCCGTACTAAGGGTCACACAGACACGCTACACCGCTGCTGCTGCTGAAAACGAGGGTCAAAACGCGCTTTTAACACGCCCAATACTCTCCTAAACAATGGAGAAAAGTAAGTATGAACAAATGTCACCAACAACAGCGTTACCCAGGCTAACAACGTCACAGTCAACGCCGACTGGGCCAAGGGGATCCTCTGCAGGAACATCACCATCCACGGCTTCTGCAAATACGAGGGCAAGGGCTGTTCTTTCAACCACGACATCAACGGCAAGAGCTCCACAGCCAATGACGTTGCTCCGCAGGTCAAGGGCCTGAACATTGGTGATTCGAGACCCGTGTCCGCTGCCAGTTCTAGCTCGCTGCCCCCGGTCGAGTCTCCCGTGGTCTCTGCGAAGAAGAAGTTCAATGCTGCCTCTTCATCGGTGTTCACACCAGGTTCTGCTCTAGGGAGCACTCCAAGCTTGCAGGCATCAAAGAACAATAACAAGTTCTCAACGCTGTCCCCAAAGTTATCAGATATCCCAACCTTTATTCCAGGTGACATTGAGCCTACCTCGGCCGCCTCAAGACAATTCAGCGTTGATAGTCCATCTTTCCAACCCTCCCAACAATCACCAGTTTTACAGAACCCATATCTGGAACCTCAAATCCCATCTGCCTTATCGAACAACAATCAGGCAAACAGTGCTCTCGCAAACCCAATAAACCCGTACGCTGCTCCTTCTGGCCATGACATTAACCCATACTCTTCCATTAATCGACCACAAGACTATTTATACCAACAGACGACATATCCCTTACAATACCATCTATATGCTCCAACTCCACCTCCTCATCTGCAGATCCCGTTAAAAGCTAATGAACAGAATGCAGAAACCCTATTCCTGCCTAATGAACTAAGAGAGACTCTGACAAAGAAGAACGAAGACACTTTGAAGACATTGACACATTCAAATTTGCCAGAGACAGTTGGTGCTTATTTTGATTTGGTTCCATTAGACAACTCCCTGGAAAAAAATGAAAAGACATACGGTTATCAAAGTTCGTTATTCAAGGCCTTTTCTAACGTTGATGGTCGTGCCTATGTGCTTCGTCGTATTGAGAATGTCAAGATCACCAAGGATAAGAGTATTGCCACCATCAACCAATGGAAACGTCTACATCATTCAAACTTGGCTAAAGTTTCGGATGCTTTCACTTCCAGAGCCTTTGGCGATAACTCTTTGATCGTGGTGTATGATTACTATCCATCCTCCAAGACACTATTGGACTATCATTACTCTTCAGCATTTGGGAAACCACATCCAATCACTCCAGATATTATTTGGAGCTATTTGGTGCAAATATCCGCTGGTATTGCCGCTGTTCATGCAAAGAATTTGGCAGTAAGATCCGTTTCATTACAGAAGGTAATTGTCACTTCCAAGACTCGTATTCGTCTTTCAGATATTGGGATCTTTGATATCTTACATTATGATGAGGATTCGACCTTAGACCAATTGAAGGAACTGCAACTAGAAGATTTGACCAAGTTGGGGAAATTGATCTTAACATTAGCATCGTCCAAATTATCAACTGGTTTGAGATCATTACCTGAATCAGAATTAATCCACAGGTTAGATGTTGAAATCGATTTGAAATCAATCATCAGTTACTTATTATCAGACTCCACCAATCGTTCAGTTCAAGAATTACAATCCAGGATTGCTCCAAAGATCTTCCAAGAACTGAACCGTTTAGAGATCAGTGCAGACTATTACGAATCCCAATTGGCCAGGGAACTAGAAAATGCTCGCTTAGTGCGTCTGATGTCCAAAATATCATTCATTCTAGATAGACCAGGACCGGACTATCAAAAATTCTGGTCCCCATCTGGTGAAAGATATCCTGTGAAACTGTTCTATCAATACGTCTTCAACCAAGTGGATGAGAAGGGGAAGCCAGTGTTGGATCTAAGTCACGTTCTAAGATGCTTGAACAAGTTGGACGCCGGTATCGACGAACGGATCTTGTTAGTTTCAAGTGATGAACAAAGTTGTTTGATTGTCAGTTATAAAGAGTTGAAAGATATGATTGAGAAGTCATTCAGAGATTTAACGAAGGATTAGAGAGACTAATTAGAATAAAAAAGAAACAAAAAAATGGGAAAACATACTTCTTACAGTGCTGGTGTACGTCATGTAGTACCTTTGGAGGAACAGATTTTACTCAGGACTTCCACATGATTGGCCGTCAGAATATCATTATAAATGTTGAATATACGCGGAATAGGGGCCGATTTAAAACCTTTGAAATTGCGGGTCTCGATCTCCCGGCACACTAACATATTGTTAGATCCAGAAATGGAAATTAAATCAGTTACAATATAGCACACCCCTATTACTAGTTAATACTACACTAACGATGCCCTTTGTCAACCCATTACAATCATACCCTGCCCCGGATATCAAGGAACTTCTGCTAAGACAGTACAAAGGTGCCCCTTGGGATGATCTGCCAACTCCATCCTTAATCGTTAAGGAATCAGTTGTCAATGACAACGTCACCAAGAACTTGAACAGAATCAGGGACATTGGTACCAGGTTTAGAGCTCATGTCAAGACCCACAAGTGTATTGAGGGGACTAGAAGACAATTGGGTTATGACTTACCAGGCTACGATGGTCCAAAACATGATTCAATCGTTGTATCCACTTTGAAAGAGATCTGGGAAATCACGGCTTATCAAGATAAGACTGGTGAAAAGTTTGTTAATGATGTTATATTTGGTATCCCAAACATCACGAAGCATACTATTCCACAGATTGTTGAATTGAGCAAGAAAGTTGATCTTTTCACTTTGATGATTGATTCTTTGGAACACATTGAAATCTTGGAGAAATATAGTCAAGAGCATGGATTAACTTCAAAATTCTCAGTTATCATCAAGTTGGATAACGGTACCCATAGAGCTGGTATCTTGAACACCGATTATCTAGTACATGTCATCAATAAAGCTCTATCTTCCGAAAGTACCCAATTATACGGCTTCTATGTCCATTCTGGTCATTCATACAACTCGAAAACCATTGAAGAATCAGAAAACAGATTGCTAGAAGAATTAGAAACCATCGAGAAGGGATTGGACAAGCTTACTGAAGTTGCTCCACATGTCGATTTGTCCAAGTTAGTGGTGTCTGTGGGTGCTACTCCAACTATTCACTCTCTTGAACACCACTTACACCAGAAATCAAACGACAAGATCAGTAAGATTGCTGCATCTTTGAAGGCCAAGTTGGAGTTACATGCTGGTAACTATCCCTTTTGTGATCTACAACAGTGTTCTACTGGCTGTGTTGACGAAAGTAACATTGCCGTGAAGGTTACCACCACTGTGATCTCACAGTATCCAGAAAGAGAAGACCCCGTTGGTGAATTGTTGACCAATTCCGGTGTGATTGCCTTGACCAAAGAAGTGGCTCATCAATACACAGGTTACGGTAGAATTGAATCTCCAGAAGAATACGGTTCTTGGTATGTCAACAGATTGTCACAAGAACATGGTATCCTAAGACCAGTCGAGGGCTCTCAAGCTAAGCTGATTCCAATTGGTACTCCTGTGAAAGTGTTGCCAAATCACTCCTGTATCACTGTCAATTCCTTCAATGCCTTCTTCGTTTTAGATGATGAAGAGAAAGTGAAAGATGTTTGGATCCCATGGAGAGGTTGGTAAATTACTAGCAAAATATAAACAACAGTTTACATCTTCTCTAGACACAATAGACTCTGCATTAGTGTATAAAAACGATCAAGCTATTGGAACAGCCTCAGTTTGTAGCTGAAACATCCCTATAAGGTGGTGAAAGGCCAGGATGCAATCGACATCGCCCGCAAGAGAACACCTCCGCAGAGCCTGCAATTCCCGAGGGAAGTCACAGGCACAAACACAAGATGTCCCTCGCCAGCTGCAACCGATGACTTAACTATAACCTATCCTCATCGACTGTAATAGTTGATGAGGAATGGGTGGAAACTGGAAGAGTTGAGATTTCTCAACGTTTTTTATATTGGAGATGTGTTTATGCAAAGATATCTGCAGCGGCGTCTACACGTTTGTGCAAAAATGTGGCGCTTACCGTTTTGATTTTTTTCTTGAACATGAAAAATGGAACCTTCATTAACAGTCATAATATCTGGACTTTTTTTGGGTATAAAGGAAGTTTCTGTCTCACGTGTTGACCTCTGTTGTTTTGTTTCTTACCAAATTCCATCGCTGCAATTGCTTGTCCAATAACCACTGCGAGAGATCCAAAAGAACTCCGTGTTAAAAGATGTCCACTGAACCTATATCATGGGAAGATCTGTCTTCAACCATTGTTAGGGACTTGACTCTTTGCACTCGCAAGGACCGTCTGGAGACCTTCGATAAGATTGAGAAGTATGTCACTGGAATTCAAGATCCTAAAGACAAATCCCTGATTTCCATCCAAGCTGTGTTTTTAAGTTACTACAACCATTTTTCAAGTATCTCATCCTTCAAAAGAACCACCGACATCTTGGTCAAGATCTTCCAACTGAACCACGATTCTTTGGCAACTTTCATCAATGCTTTAGACAAGGTCACTTCCAAGGCCAAGTCAATTGCCATCGAAGATCTAGTTGTGCTAACGAACTGGGTCAATGCGATCATCCAAACCTTTCACACCATTGATAAATTTGATGATTTGATCAAGAGTTTGTCTACTGTTCAACTACAGATCTTTGACTCAGCCTTTGCCTTCAGAGATGAAAGAAATGACAGTCACAAAGACAGAGTGAGGAGATTAATTACCAGAACCACAGCCAATGCATTGAAAGTCATCTCCCCAGAACAAGCAACATTATATGTCAAACTTGTGACTGCATCCAAATTGTCTTCGGACGCTATCAACACATTTATCGGCGCCCTTGCTGCTAGAAATCTCTCATCAGATGATCAAAAAGCTATTTTAGAATACTACACTAAAGTCGCCTTGGCAAGTAAAGTTCCATTGGCTTACCCTCAGGGTTTGAGCCCATTCTTTACTAAGTATGTCAATGCTGATGTGTTCAACGTCACCATCCTGCCTGCCTTGGAGAAAGCCATCATTAGATCCTCAGAACTATCACTTGGGTTTGCCAACCCTGTTTTCAAGGCACTACAACCATCAATTGATTTACCAACCTCATTTACCTCTTCCAAGTTATTGACCCAAACCATTTCATCATACAAGAGTTCCAAGGAAGTTGTTCGTAACCTGGCTTTTGAAAACTTCAGCGTGGTAATGATGTCCAAATCCACTGAAGAGAGTGTGCTTAAGGTTGCTGATGAATTCTTGAAGGCTGTCAAAACTGTTTCTGCTGCTGACCAAAAGGCATTGTTCTACAGATCTCTATCTTTGCTCCCAACTGATTTTGAAAAGGTTTCTGCTAAAATTTACACTACTTTGCTAGCTTATGTTGTTAAAGATCAGAACGAATCATCTTTGAACACCGCTCTGAATGCTTTCTTTCTCCACCTGTTCTCAAGTCTGCAGAAAGATGGTGAAGTTTCAGATGACACGATTGCTGCCATTGTCAAAGGTTTCAAAGATCCTAAGATCCAACTGAGAAAACTTTGGTTTGAAAACTTTGGTCTGGTGATAGAATCCCTAGAACTGAATGCGAAGTCCACTGCTTTGATCAATGAACTATTGCCAACTGCAGTTTCTGCGTTTGATGACATTGTTGACAAGCCAACTAAGGAGATTAAGGGTATCGTCATTCCATACATTGTCCTACGTGTCCAGTCATTACTAGGTTCTGACTCTGCTGACATCTTTGTCAAAGCTCTGGAAGATTCGTCTAAACCGTCAGTTTTACTGAGCTCAAGGGTGTACACTAAATTTACCACCTCAGAAGAGAAGTTATGGTTCATCAAAGCTCTATTATCATCATCCAAATACGTCAACGAGCCAAGCAAGGAGTTGGGTAAAGCTTGGATATCCTTCATTTTATCCAAAGATTCATCGCCTGACGTTCAACAAATAAACACCAAGTCATTACAATTAGCATACACCATCAATCAGAAGGTCATCGGTGACTCTGTTGTCACTGCCGCTTTTGATTACTTTCTACACAGCGAAGAAGAGACGGAAACTCTGTTGAACTCTGTCCCAAGTCGTATCGCTACTGCCTTGAATGCTGTTTTCCAGAAGTCAGAATCATTGGACCAAGAACTACTGAAAGAACAACTCTCCAAGGTTGTAATTACCGGTCATCATCCAAAGTTACCTACTTCATATTCTTGGATTGACTCAATCTTAGCTGTTGGTATTGATCCTGGTTCTGTTGTCAGGCTCTACTCCAAATCAATTATTGGTCAAATCAGTGATGTTCTAGGCCAGAGTCAAAGCTACAAAAATTCCCGTCTTGTTGATTCTGCCACTAGAGCAGCTGCCTCAGTTGCATTTATTGCCCCAGATATCATTGCCCCAGAGTTGAGAAACATTTTGAAAGAAGATCTAGACGCCACTAAGGTCAACACTTTGACTTCCCAGGATATTGCAATCTGGAATGCTAAAGAAGGTGAATTGGTGATCGATGTCTTGCAAACCAAGCAAATTGTTGAAGATAAGAACACAAAGGACTATGAAACTCGTAAATGGGAAGAAAGTCTAAAGAAAGAAATCTCCAGCAAGAACAAGACTGCTAAAAAGTTGACTAAGGAAGAGCAAGAAAAGGTTAATGCCCAACTAGAGAAAGAATCTGCTATTAGAGCTCGTGTTAAGGAAACATACAATGCTTTAGAACGTTCTGTTGTCATAGTTCAAGCTTTGTCCAAAAGCGCTGACACTATTGATAATGGTATGACCACTTGGGTTCCTGCTGCTGTCAATGGTCTTCTTGATGTCTTAGCTGTTCAGGCTACTCAACAATTGGTTGGTCAAGCCGCTTCTGAAGCCTTCTTGAACTTATCATCTGTTGTCTCTCCAAAACTCTCCCAATTGAGACTATTCATCGGTGTTGCTACTCTGAGAATCGCTGAAATCGGCGCCTTAGATGACAGATTCAAACAAGAAGATGCCTCTGAACTGATCTCTCGGGTTCTTTACAGAGTAAAGTTCTTGTCTGATCAACACCCATTTGATCTGATTACTTTGGTTTATATGTTGCCACTACTGTCCAAGATCCTAGAGCAGGGTAAAGTTGTTGCCATCAAGAACTCCAAGAAACCTGTTTCGAAGAGTGAATTCGTTGAAGAAGACAAAGAAGAAGAACAATTGCTACTAGCTCTAGAGATCATCAGTAATCACGCTGAAGAGTTCAAGGATCCAGCTATTCCGCGGGCCCAAATCTTTAACGTCTTGTTATCGTTATTGGCTCTACCGTCAAAGGCCAAGTTGGCAAAGGAATGTTTGTTGACTCTGTGTCAATATGTTTCTGTTGATTTCACCAATGATGATTTAAAACTTTTGTTTACTGGTTTGTTGACTCCTGAGAACTTTGTTCGTAACACCATCTTGGAAGCTTTGGATCAAGAATTCGATCTATCCGAACTAGATTATGCTGATGAGATCTGGATTGCTTGTCATGACAATGATGAAACCAATGCTGAACTAGCTTTGACTATTTGGGAAGAAAATGAATTCAAGATCTCGCCAGCCTCAATTAGATCGTTAAGTGACTTCTTGGGCAACACTGATGGTGGTTTACGTCTATCTGTTGCGAAGTCATTAGCTGATGCCATTCAAATCGTTTCAAGCGAATCAAAAGAGTTCCCAATTGTTATTGAAGAATTACTAGACCTATACACCGAGAAGGCTCGTCCTCCAGAACCAGATCTAGATGAGTTTGGTTTGGTCATAAAATCATCACTAATCAAGAAAGATCATTGGGAAACTCGTTCTGGTATTGCCATCACCATCAAGTTAGTCGCTGAGCTATTCACTAGTCAAGAATTGGTCTCCAGATTCATCCAATTCATCATTCAAGAGAAATCTCTAGCTGACAAAGAACCAATCGTTGCCGAAGAATTCAAGGAAGCTGCTATTGAGATCATCACTGTCCATGGCGGTGAAAATGTTCAAAACTTGATCCCAATATTTGAAGATGCCTTGTCCAAGAAACCAGCTGATCAAACCGATGAATTGGTCAGGGAGAACGTTGTTGTTGTCTACGGTTCTTTAGCTAGACACTTGTCTTCACATGATCCACGTTTGGTGACCATTGTTGAAAGATTGTTGAACACTCTGCAAACCTCATCTGAAAAGGTCCAAAAGGCAATTGCCGATGTCATTGCTCCACTAGTCAAATTGTTCAGACCAAAGGTCGGTACCTACGTTGATGACTTATTCAAGCAACTGTTCGGTGCTCCAACTGCTGGACGCAGACGTGGTGCTGCCTACGGTATCGCAGGTCTAACTAAAGGTTATGGTATTGCTGCTGTGTCGGAGTTTGATCTGATCCGTACTTTGAGTGATGCTGCTGACGACAAGAAAGACGCAAAACGTCGTGAAAGTGTTTCAGTTGCCTTTGAATGTTTGTCTAGATGCATTGGGAAATTCTTTGAGCCATATGTCATTGAAGTCTTGCCTATCCTATTGAAGTCATTAGGTGATTCCGTTCCAGAAGTTCGTGATGCTGCCTCATCTGCTGCTAAGGAAATTATGCAACATACCACCAGTTTCGGTGTCAAAAAGCTGATTCCATTGGCCATTGAAAACTTGGATGAAATCTCATGGAGAACCAAGAGAGGTTCTGTTGATCTATTGGGTTCTATGGCATACTTGGATCCAACCCAGTTATCTGCTTCATTATCAACCATCGTTCCAGAAATTGTTGGCGTTTTGAATGATTCACACAAAGAAGTCAGAAAGGCTGCTGATCAATCGTTGAACAAATTTGGTGAAGTTATTCGTAACCCAGAAATTCAAGCTTTGGTTCCAACGTTGATCAAGGCCATTGGTGACCCAACGAAGAAGACAGAAGATGCCTTAGACTCACTGATTAAGACTCAATTCGTCCATTACATTGACGGTCCGTCATTAGCGTTAATCATTCACGTTATTCACCGTGGTATGCGTGATAGATCTGCTAACACCAAGAGAAAAGCTTGTCAAATTGTTGGTAACATGGCCATCCTTGTTGATACCAAAGATTTGCTACCATACTTGCATCAACTGATTGAAGAACTAGAGATTGCCATGGTCGATCCTGTTCCAAACACTAGAGCCACAGCTGCTAGAGCCTTGGGTTCCCTTGTTGAGAAACTAGGTGAAGAACAATTCCCAGATTTGATTCCACGTTTGTTTGACACTTTGGGTGATGAAGCTAAAGCTGGTGACCGTCTCGGTTCCGCTCAAGCATTGGCTGAAGTTATTTCTGGTCTGGGTCTACGTAAACTGGATGAATTGCTACCTACAATATTGAAAGGTGCTACCAATGCTCGTTCTTCTATCCGTGAGGGTTTCTTACCAATGTTGTTGTTCTTGCCTGTTTGTTTCGGTTCACAATTTGCTCCATACATTAGTCAAATCATTCCAGCAATCCTGAACGGTTTGGCTGATACTGATGAATCAATCCGTGGCACTGCATTGAAATCAGGGAGATTGATTGTCAAGAATTATGCTTCTAAGGCTGTTGATTTGTTGTTACCAGAGCTAGAAAGTGGTCTATTAGACAACAACTACCGTATCCGCTTGTCTTCTGTTGAACTTACTGGTGACTTGTTGTTCCAAGTCACTGGTCTATCTGGTAAGATGGAACTTACTGAAGAAGAAGGCGAACATTCTGGTGCTGTTAATGCTCAATTACTTGATGTTCTTGGTAAAGAACGTCGTGACAGAGTCTTATCATTGTTGTTCATTTGTCGTTCTGATACTGCGATTGTTGTTCGTAATGGTGCTATTGATATCTGGAAAGCCTTGGTCGCCAACACTCCGAAGACCATCAAAGAAATCTTGCCATCACTTACAAACATCATTGTTCGTCGTTTGGCTAACTCTGATGAAGCTCAACGTACAATTGCTGCCCAGACTTTGGGTGATCTGGTCCGTCGTGTTGGCTCTAATGCGTTGTCTCAATTACTGCCAACTCTTGAGGAGTCTTTGGAATCAAGTGATGCTGATGCCAAACAAGGTATCTGTATTGCTGTGCACGAATTGATCGAATCCACTTCTGAATCAACTATTATTGAATACCAAGACATCTTTGTCAATATCATTCGTTCAGCTTTGGTTGATTCGTCAGCTTCTGTTCGTCATGCCGCTGCTGCTGCCTTTGATATCTTCCAAAACGCCGTTGGTAAGGTTGCTGTTGATGAGATTATTCCTCATCTGTTGAACTTGTTACAATCTTCAGACTCTGAAAACGCTCTATTAGCTTTACAAGATGTTATGAGTACCAAGTCGGAAGTAATCTTCCCAATCTTGATTCCAACTTTATTAGAGTCGCCAATAGATGCCTTCAGAGCTCGTGCTCTAGGTTCTATGGCTGAAGTTGCTGGGAAGGCCTTATACAAGCGTTTAAGTGTTGTCATCAACACTTTAGTTGGTGAGTTGGTTAGAGATGATCTGGATGATGAAACAGCTAACGAACTGAAGAACTCATTCGATAAAATCACACTATCTGTTGAAGAGGAAGGTATACATCCATTACTGCAGCAGTTCCAGACTTTGATCAAAGGGGACGATCCAAAGAAACGTGCTGTCGTGTACAAACGTTTGGCACCATTCTTCAAGGAGACCAGATTGGACTACACATTGTACACTGAAAACATTGTCACCAGTGCTATCATGTCTTTGGATGACCAACAAGAAGATGTTATCAAGGGTGCTGTTGTTGCTTTGACTACCCTAGTTAAGGAACAATCTAAGGAATCACTGGAGAGATTGATCAAGCCTGCCAAACAAGCGTTACAAATTACCGGTGTGGCTGGTCAAGATTTGTATGGCTTTGCTTTACCAAAGGGTGCCAACTCTGTATTGCCAATCTTCTTACATGGTTTGATGTATGGTAACAGTGACCAAAGAGAAATCTCAGCTTTGGCTATTGGTGATATTGTCTCCAAGACTCCAGCTGCAAGTTTGAAACCATTAGTCACTGTCATCACTGGTCCATTGATCAGAGTTATCGGTGAAAGATTCTCAAGCGACATCAAGGCGGCTATCTTGTTTGCTTTGAACATGTTGTTTGAGAAAGTTCCTCAATTCTTACGTCCGTTTATCCCACAATTGCAAAGAACCTTCGTCAAATCCTTGTCTGATCCTAACAACGAAACCTTACGTACTAGAGCTGCCAAGGCCTTGGGTACTCTGATTGAATATCAAGCCAGAGTTGATCCATTAGTCTCAGAACTGGTTGTTGGAGCTAAGTCTGCCGACACTACCGGTGTTAAAACTGCTATGTTGAAGGCTTTGTTAGAGGTTATTTCAAAGGCTGGCGAGAAGTTATCTCAAGCTTCAAAGAATTCTATTTTGGACTTGGTTGAGAAAGAGATCTTGGAAGCTGACGATAAACTGGCTGTTGCCTATGCTAGAACTGTAGGTGCCCTGTCACGTATTTTGACCACTGAAGAAGCTACCCAGATCTTGAAGACCAAGGTTCTAGATACCCCATTACAAGGTGATGATTCTTCCAAATTTGCTATCTTGACTTTAAATGCTTTTTTGAAGGATGCTCCAAACCATATCTTCAACACTGGCTTACTCCCAGCTATTGTGAACACTTTGATTGATGGTACATCTGCCGCTTCTGCTTACATCAGTGATAATGCCACAGTTGCCGTTGGTAAACTTCTGTTACTACAAAATGAGAAATCATCACCAGGCAACAAACCAGTGACTGAAGAAGCTTTCGATATCCCATTCCCACTGGTGCAAGAATTGGTTAACCAATTGGCTGTCACGACTTTAAAACCACAAAGTAACTCATTAGATACCAGAAGATTGACATTGGTGGTCATTAGAACCGTTTCAAGAAAGAATATTAACATCTTCAAACCACACTGGGATCTCCTTGCTCCATCCGTGTTCTCCTGTGTCAGGGATGTTATCATCCCAATCAAATTGGCTGCTGAAAAGGCCTTTTTGAGTTTATTCAACCTGGTTGAAGATGAAAAATTAGAAGCCTTCAACAAATGGTTCGAAGAAGCTAGTGCTAAGGGCCCAACCATTGACACTGTCACTGGCGTCAAGGTCCAATTAAGATCAATTGGCGATTACACCAAAAGGGTTGGTGCCAGATTAGCTGGTGTAGAAAGGGAAAGAATTGAGGCTGGTGGTGATGAAGAAACTGTGTTTTCCGATAGAATTGAAGATGAAGCTGAAATCTGGGCCGTTGGTGGTGTTGACCTGACCAAAGCTTAAGATGACGCGTAAAATAGAATGTATGATAATTAAGTAAGCAATTGTAGAAAATTCAACGTCCAACAGTTGTTATAGTGTTGTCAATTGGATCAGCTTCATAAATGTCGAGAACGGAACTACAATAGTCGAACAGTTGATATTCACTAAGTAAATTCGAGCTCGGTGATATAATACAGTCGTGAGTAGAAACCAAGAATGCAGAACAAAGGGAAGGAAACAAAAAGAGGAATTGTAGACACAAGCATGTATCAACAAGGACGGGCAAAAAAATAAGGGAAAGCTCTAGAAGTAATATAATAACACAAATAAAAAGACACACAATCTGCGCATCCAGCAATAGACAAAATTATAACCTAAAATCAAAGAAAACCATCATAACAATTCATGAACGCTTAAAATAGGATAACGCTCTTACTTCATTTATCACCTTCATCACGTTTACCATCTTCCTTGCCATCAACTTGCTGCTTGAACTGTTGAGCGCTGTACTGTTGAGGATCGCTTGGTGCATAGGCGTTGTATGGGTAACCACCATAAGGGAATTGTTGTGCTTGAGATTGGTCCATAGTGGCACCAGTCTGACTAATATCTGGAGTATGTGCTATTGAAAGTTGGATATTTGAGGCAGAAGGAGCTTGGTTGTGCTTTTTCGCCTTCTTGTCCTTGGCAGCATAAGCACCAGTAGTGTAGGATGAGTTGGTCACTTGTACTGGGATGATGTTTTTGGGATTATTGTTGGCCGCAGCAGTTAAACCACCAGAAAATTGCGGACCTTGATAAAGCTCTTTGATATCTTTCACAAACAATGGATATAACAGATCAACGATACCTTCGTTTTTGGCCAATTCTAGGGCTCTTTCAAAAGGAATCCAGACCCCCTTCAGGTTCATAGCACCAATCTTGACCACATAACGAACTTTTTCACTCTTTAAAATACCGTCTCTCCTACCTCTAGTCATACCAGCGACATTAAGCAGTTTCGTTCCATTAATGAAGTTGGTGTCCTCTCTTCTGGAGACAGAAATACCTCTGCTCTCAACTTGATAACAAACAGTGCCTTCATCTTCCCAGAAAGTGGTGGTCAACTTGGGACGTTGTGGTACCTGGTTGGGATCCACAAATGGAGGTTGGGTCACAGGTAATGGGCCCCTACCACCACCGAAACTAGCAGAGATCTGAGCTTGTGAGTTTATGTCCTGCGAAACAGGCACAGCACCTGGATAGCCAGGATAGCCGTAATTGTTTGGCGCAGGCGCAGCATACATGTTTGGAGCGGTCTGATATGGGTAGGCCTGCTGATTGTACTGAGGGACGGTACCTGTGGTGGCACCGGTACCAAACTGCTGCTTCTGCTGTGGTACTTGAGCTTGTTGATACATCTGCGGGTATTGCTGCTGCTGGGAGTTCTGGCCATAAATACCGGCGGACTGCTGTGGGTGTTGTTGCTGTTGTTGCTGTTGCTGTTGCTGTTGCTGTTGCTGTTGTTGTTGTTGCAGTAGTTGCTGGTTTGGATCATACTGACCATATGGCTGAGTTTGGGTAGCACCTTGCTGGGGCGTGTAGGCGTTTCTGTTCAGAGCTTGTGAGGTCTGTTGGCCCTGGTTGGTGGTCTGGCGCTGTACATTAGGTTGATACTGTGAGTAAGCTTGGGAGCCATACGGGTTAGGAGTTCCAGCTAAGGAGCCGGAAGCGTTTGGATCGTTCATGTTGTAGCCTGGGTTGGTCTGCCTATTCTTGTTATCATACAGGTACGGCGACTGGGACATTGTAGAGATCCAAACTATTGGATATCAATTTAACTAGAGGATGAAGTAAATGGGTACTAGTGGGATTCCGGGGGAACAATATTGATTCTTCTGTGGGTAGCGAAATAAGTCTGGATACTTTGCTTTGGTTGCACTGATGAGCGTGATTATTCGGACGATGCGATACGCTGATCCTGTGTAAGATCTAGATTGCTATCAACAGTTGCAGGCTGTGTACACGGCGTGTGCTGTCGACTCTGGGGAATGTATGTGGAGTTGGGGGCTGACTGAGGATCCTGAGGTGGATGACAATTGAGTTTATATTTAAAGCTGTTTACCTTCGAAATAGAAAAAGTTCGAGAGCGAGGCAAAAAAACAAAAAAAAGAAATAACGTAGCCTCCTGTGAGAGACGTTCCCTCACTGTGTGGAAGCAGACAAAACAGCAAGAAAACCCTAAAAAATCGCGGTTTTTTACGATGAAATGTAGTAGATTTTCGCAAAGATGATGAATCCGGAAATATTCGTGAACCCCTGCCGCAACTTACTTTGCGCAACTGACGGATTAGGAATTATAGCTGCGCCTGAACGTGACGCCTCTCTGCATATTCATGCAAGTTCCGCTAATATTTCCCAAAGCAAAAAAGAAACGTTCCTCCGATGCATGTTAGTTCAGAACCGTTTAGATTCCCTTGCAGAACTCGGCAGAGCATAGCGGCGAGCTGGCTTTTGACTCTGAACTTCCGTTTCTTCTCCCCCTCTCTGAATGATCTGTCTATTCCTTGCCCTTCTGCGCCATTCAAAGTACGTTAATATAGAATTGCAACAACTGCTTAAAGTTTGCAAGTGAGAACTCTGTTTTGTGGATTTTGTAGAAGATGGCAACTTGCTCCGTTTTCGAGAAGAGCAAAAGTCATGTCATGTACTTTCGATCGGCGGTAATGCACCATGCACCATGCAGCCATTTTTCCCTCAAGTGTGTGTACGAATTTTGAATCCCGAAATACGAAGCAGGGTTGGAGTGAATCAGCTAGACAAATCAACATCGACGAATCTTCTGCGCGTTTCCAAGCATGAATCACAAACCCATGAGATCCTTAGCTATTAATCTAATTTGAGGTCTCCTTATTGTAATTTGGTGTCACCTTTAGAATCTTCAGAAAGGTCTAATAAGTTACCGGACCTAATAAGTAGTTCAGACTTTAGCGCCATGTCCAGCTTTTATGTAACCTAACATCAAATATAATTATGCACAACGACGTGTTCTAAATCAACAGGCGGTACAGCGGAACACACCTACCTTCCGCATTGACCCTGAAATCTTGGGACTTATCTACGAGATTGCCGAATTACCAATCTGATGGCAACAATTGTTGTCGAATATTGACTACTACAAGGCCAACGATTTTGGGAAAGTGATTAAAGCAGACTTGATATTAGAAGGTGATTTGTCCCGCTCTATCTTTTGACTGTTTGCAGACCAGACCCTACGGGATCCAAATACAACTTGAAACTGCATCAGTTGACAGCTAAAGGTGCATACATTTCATAAACAGCTTCATGAAACAGATGAACATCATAATGGAGGCGCCAATACTCAAGCTGTATCTCAACTTTGATTTCTTTGTGGTCTATGTTTTGGATAATAGGCTTTGCCTTCAATGGATATCATGTTGAGATGGTCCGCCCTGGATCCACTTGACCGATCTTGAGGCAAACAATCGCGAAAAGATAATCAATAAGAGTCAAAGTACATAACCGCGAGAGACTGCGGGCATTAGATGGAAGTACTTTTGATTCAACCCACCAGCACAGGACAAAGTAGTTCAGCGTGCGTGAGGATATGCTTTTTTTGTGTGTAAAACTCGTTCCAATATTTTACAATATGGCAAACGTGACTTACAATTGTACTATATTACATCCCACAGGGTTTAGTGCCAAACAGCAAGCCAACTTTACCTAGGTGACGTTATAACCAATTCTCTGGCCACCATAACAACAAGGTTTGAATAGCCGCCATCGCATCATCACATCCAATAACCTTATTCCACGACATGACTTCGGAAGCCCGCAATCATATCTTCAACTCATTATGAAAAGACTCTCCCTTTCTGGACCCCACGAGAGTCGTACGGGGCTGGATCAGGAAGTCTGTCAAAAAAACACATTAACCGAGAAATCATATAGATAATATATGTGCTTGAACAAACAAGTGGACGGGTGCCGGCATATCTCAGAGTGTGGCATGTCTGTGACAGTGTTTGGTCTGGAACTTATGTTGTATAGCCTCTATCGGCAAAACCTAGGGTGAGGCGCTTGGACGCATATTTCCGCATTAGACTGTAACGCTGAGCCGACATACATCCGCTTACAACTTTTTTTTTTCTTTGCAGTTGTGAAAACCGTGTTGCGCTTGCATAATTGTCATGAAAGTTTTAGTGTATCAGCGGTTTGTTTTGTTTAAAGAGAAGATAGCAAGAGTGTCCGCTTAATCTCTGGTTCTGGATGCAATAGGTGTCCCTACAGTGCGAACTTTGCAAATTCGTAGACATATCCGCAATCAAATTAAGGTTTGATCTCGGGACTAAAGCTTGTTTCAGAGTACCCCTAAATCAATGTACCCCATCGAAGTTTACGGCCCCAAATGAAAAAAAAAAATGAATGTTTTTTTGTCAGCTCTGGCCATGGATCACGGTCTCTTTAAAACTGGTCTGAATAAGCTATGCAGACCTAGATGACAGTGAGTGTACTCCTTGCCTACTACGGTGTTGAATGTTGTGAGGCGTATCTGAAGGTGAATAGCCGGTTGTAACTGGTACTTACCCTCCGCTAAGAAGGACATTATTAGACCTATCTCAAATGGCGCTTGTACATTCAAGGCTGTGGAAAAACATAATCTACAACGTTCATAAGTTAGATTGAAGTCGAAGTCGAGGAGATTGGCTTCTGTCAGCACTGCACATGAAGGACAAGCGGCCAGCAGTTGATTACGGTCTCCTTGTCTTCCCATAAAGACTATTGACATCACAGTCGGGAAGAAATAGTAGGGAATCAAGGATGCTGATGGCTCTGGGTGTGCATGAAGCGAGGAAAAGCTGTACAGATTACTTGAAAGATCAGATCACCTTTCTCTCGTCAATAACGCAATCTCTGATTGATGTGGTTGAAGTAGCTCACATAACTGTACTTCTCGCTTTTAATCGATTATGGCAACCTCCGCTTTTGACATCAAAGATCATACATAGGACGGAGTTGGAAAAAGGCGGTACTAGAGGATGAAGTGAGTTACTGGCTTGTAAACTTTGGTGATAGTAAACATCAAGCTTGTGATGATGTCGAAATCCAGCTCCTTCTCTCAATTTGCTCCGCATCCGGCACTCCTATTCACAAGTGTACCACAAGATTTAAAATACGGCAGGTGTATTGAACATAGCGCTTCAAAGTAGCAGTTTAACCGGCTTCGTGCTAGAAGCATACTGCCTAGCGATAGCTGTGTGCAGTATTTGTTTAGTGAATATTATAATCTACAGATGACCCGTAACCTATGCTCGATATGGAGTCAACAGACGTGAAGTACAACGCCAGCCGAAGACTGAACTACGATTTACCAACCTACCGTCTAGCCACTTCCAATTATTACCATTGGTCCATTTGATATCAATACTTATCATTCACTAATGCTTCTCTACCCTACAAAGAAGCTTGTGTAGACTCAATCGATAACTGGCCTGTTTTGATTTCTCTCGATAAAATGAATCTCTCCAACTTCGGAGTCAAAAATGTGTCCTTTACCCAAATATGTAGAAACCAGATCACCGCCAGTTGTAGTGTAGCCTTTACTTTGGCTTCTCAATATTCATGATGTGGACGGGATACTCTGCATAGTTTAGCACCTACCTCAAAAATAACCGTTTAAACTTTCGTTGCAACTCTGGTGTTTAGACGCATGTTGGTGAATGTTGGCGGACTCAGGAACACTCCAGTAGGCATAACAATGCGTTTTTTTCTTGCACTTGGTGAAACATCGCCAAAATACTAATATGTATGGGCATGAGTGACAGCTTCAACCAGGAGGAAACATTTCTGGTTACCTCGCATACCCGTGATCGTTGGATCAACATTTCCTTTAGGTCTAACTTCTTTAACTTTGTTAAATGTGGCTGTGCGCAGGTTAATTTTCAGATCTACAGAAACTTGCTTTTGGCACAAAGATCGTCAGTTTTGTCGTTTTTGGATATTGCGTGGAGATTCAATGTAGAGGGCAGTTAAACAGCTTCATTCAGCTATCTTGCGACTTCAAAAACGTCGTGTCTTCATAATGATGATTTAAGATTGTATATGTATGTGTAATTATCCTGATTTGAGATTTGACCGTGTGTAGTTTGATTAATACACCCACGAGATGACAGTTCTTACATGTTGTATGGCTCAGCGACTCTTGAGATACCACCAAACTAGGTTAGCTTTAGTACTAAAAATTCATATAATTATTTTGACACTGTTACACAATGTATAGTTCTCTTGATCTTTGATATCCAGTATCAAAGATCTGTCACAAAGTGAAGCAGCATTATAAAAACCAGGCACATAATCGATTAAAATTCTTTGGTGGTTTGTGATCTATTGCTCAAGAATGACGAGAAGAAGTTTTTGGTCTTGGAGAATTTCTTTTTACTATCATTTGGTTTGTGACTCTTTGTTTCTTTCAAAGAATGTGTGTCTTGAACCTCTTGAGAAGGCTCCTCGTTCTGGCTTTGTCTGGTGCCTAATTGCAAGTTGGAGAATGATCTAAAAGATGAGAACGTGTTTCTCAGAGTCAATGGTTTGGCCCTACCATTAGCTGGCAATTTGTTTGTTGCTGCTGTTTCTTCCGGCTGTCTTTGATTTGTACTGGTGGTGGTGGTGGTGCCGACTTGGTCAATGGTTGACGCATGTTTGTTCAAACCGGTTTCTTTTCTTGAGCTCAGCTTCTGTTGAACATTCTGTTTTTTGTCACCTCTACCAAAATCACTTAGAGATTCAGAAGGATCCTCTGGTGGTTCTCTTCCATTCTCCTTCTCATTCAACAGCCTTTCCTCACGTTGTTTGGACAATGATTCCCTTCTGATCCTTTCTCTTTGCGCCTCAAAGATTCTTTCTTTTTCTTTTCCTTGTTCCTTCAGATTCTCTTGTCCTTTGAGAATAGACTCTTGTTTCAATTTCTCTGCATTGAAACTTTGGCCAAACTCCTCCAATTCTCTCAGCAGTTCAACCTTTCTAGACTCGAAATACTTTGACATTTCCAAGACATTGGCAGAACGTAGCAGCAGCTTCATATCACAAGCCAGCGCGGCAGTTTCGTAAATGATTCGTAATAAGTGATCGCCTGGTGGAGGTGAATCAGGAGAAGCCAGGTTTTCCAGAGTAGGCAAGTTCTTGTCAGAGTCCGAATCTTCCTCATCTGAACCTTCACTCTTGGCGTCACTTACTTTTTTCTTCTCCTTCAGTCTCAAGTTGGAAATCAACCCAAGACCACCGGCCAAGTCATCTGAATCACTAGTTGTTTCTTGTGTCTGTTCAGTATCAGAACTGGATTCAGCACTCTTCCCTTTCCGGATCTGGTCCTTGGCCAATTGGAAACGCCCTTCTGGGACTTGAAACTCATCATTCTCAGAACTGGACTTGATAGATTTGTCATCTGATTTAAAATCTGTCTTGGAAGATGACAATGGGTCAGCCTGATCATCTTCTTGGTCACCAACAGCATCTAAATCCTTACTTTCAACCTTTAAATTCTTACAAGCGCCAGGCACAGACAGCGGATCTTCAAGGTCCAACCTGGAACGACCAGCCACTGGGGCATGTTCTCCTTCCGTCTTAGTAGATTTTGGACCCTCAGCAAAAACATTCTTCAGTGGCGTGGTTGGACCAATATCATCTTCATCTTCCAACATGGACTTCTTAACATTTCTCGATGACATTGATCCAGTTCTGAAATGCACAGGGTCATTAGACACAGCCATCTTTGGCAAAGCATCTGGCAATAAATCACCATATTCATCATCCCCGTCTTCATCATCCTCATCTTCATTATTAATATCATCATCAGTGTTGACCTCTTTGGACAAACTGGATTTCCCGATTCTAGATCTAGCAGAAGAACGACGGCTTTTAGAGAAATCAAATGAGGCCTTGGAGCTACCAGCAGTACTAGTGAAATCGGAAACCTTGCTGGAGTTACGTAGAAATGACAAGTTCAAGTACCCGTCATCAACGGTGTTCAACTTGTCTTCAATTTCAGCAAAGGATTCGTTCACATGTGGGTGATCTTTGAAGAAGTCAGCAATCTGGGACTCATCATCTTTGAAGATGATTCTCAGCTTTTCATTGTAGTTGGCTAGTAATGAACCATATTCTTTAATCAGCGCATCCTCCTTCTTACCAATCACGGCATACAACACTTCAGAAATCAAATCATAGAACAATGGTAATTCATAGAATTTGGCCATCAGGAAATTATCTGTAGTAGTTGGATGCAATAACCATTTGTCACCCAATTGACCAGTGAACAAGAACTCAGCCAAGGCAGACACGGTCGAGGTGCCAAATGGTAAGTATAATGACCTTGGAATCAGCAGAGGCTCCAAAAGGGCACCGGTCTCGTCTTCAATATCGACAGCGACGGATTCCATTTGTGACACTGAATCATGCACTGAGATATCATCAGTACTAGTCTGTAAAGAGCCGGATCTGACATTAGTACCACCAACAGAACCTGCAGACCCGAGTTTTCTTGCTGCGGAACCAGTAGGTAATCTTAGGTCTTTCAATTTGATAGTGGAGCCTGCAGTGGGAGAAATAAATGCACCAGAGACGGAACCTCTTGGAGAATCTCTTAGGTATTCACGTGAGCCCGGATTCTTCAAAATGGATTGCTTCTCAGCACCAGGTACTGGCTCAGTTGGAGGTGGTAATAATGGGGGTAAGTTGTTGAAATCCAAGTCTGGAGCATCAGCATTCGTAGAGGCAGAGGTAATTGAACCGGCACCTGTGGAGATAACAGAGGCCTTTCTCGAAGTTGGTCCAGTTTGAGGTTCAAGGATAGGAGATGGCGACACAGATCCACCACTTTGAAGAGGTCCAGTCTTATCTTGGAATGGTAATCTGAATCGAGGTATTTCACTGTCCGGTTGTTGTGAAGCCTTAGTCAGCACAATCATGGATTTCTTGCTCTGAGCGACGGAGGTGGCAACTGATTGAGTATCTGTCTCATCCTGATCCTCTTCATCTTCTTCAGCCTTGTTCTCAAGTTGGTAAACAGCTCTAGCATAACCCTTAGCTAACAACATGTCAAAACAACGACCCCATCTCTTTCTCAACAGCATCAGTGGTACGTTAACTTTATCACCTTCAGCAGTGATGAATTCAAAATCAGACAATAAATCACCAAATCTTTCAAAGGCATTTCTACCTAGTGTAACTGCATAATTTGGGAAAACAGACCTGATGGAACTAATCTTTGTAGATGGGACAATATACTTGGAATAAGCCTCGAATGAGGTGTTCTCCTTCAAAGATGAATATTTCTGGGTCTCTTTGGATTCAACTGAAGCTTCATTACTCACTGAGAAGGCATGGAAGATGTTTGTGATTGGAAGACCCACGAGGATAAACAGATCGAATGTTTGGACAGTAGGGTATTGCGGTTCCTTTGGAGGGACAGTAGAACCAAGTACAACGACCTTGTGATGCGATGGCCAGGTGAAGTTCTTCCATAGGTATAGCTCGGTAGCCTTCTTCTTAGTATTGATGTTTAGACGTGTCCATTTTTGAGAAGGAATGTTGAACAAAAACATCTGAAACTCCTTAGCATCAACATTGTTACCACCGACAACGATGTTTGGACCAAATACACCACCACTTGGGTATTTCAAGTTGGTAGGGATCGCAGCCAAGTTTCTGTTCATGGCTGTGACTAATGGTAATCTCAAACCTGTTGCCTTTGGTGTAATTGGTAATGATACAAGTGGGTTTGTGGTATCACTCTTTGGATCTTCTGGATGGAAGATATGGAAAACATCGTCATTCTCTCTACTCTCTGTCTTTGATGAACCAGAAATGACAAAACTCTTCTCACTGACAACTTTCAATTTTCTGATGGCGGTGTCAGGATTTAGTTCCCTTGGATCAACTGCTGAAGTGGTACTGGAATTTCTTGTTGGTGCCAATTCATTCAACGACAAACCATACTCGCTGTTATCAACATACGATCTAGACTTCAGGTCAAAGATGGGAACGTGTGTCAACTCTTGATTCAGTTCACCTCTACCACCGGTAATTGCGATAGCTGGGCGTTGGGTACCATCCAGTGCTTGATAATCGATAACATGGATACTATGGTTGTATCTGGCCAGGGAACCTGAAGTGGAGCCATCATCAATACAGACCCAGTCCTGTGTATCGATGTTGTATTCCCATAGATCATTTGTTGGGATTAGCTCCTCAGTGTCTTCCTCGATAATCAACCCACCAAACAAGTAGATGAACTTTTGGTGAAACGCCAGCGAATGGTAGAATCTTGGATGGGGTCTCAGCTGGTTATGCTCTAGCTCCACACGGGACCACTTCCTGTTGATGATGTTCAAGTAGAAGATCTCATTAGATATAATCTCTCCCAGATTGGCACCATCTAGTCCTTCTAGTTGTTTCTTGATTTCAGGGATGGTGATACTAGGCAAACCCAACCCGACTGTCAGACCGCCGTGCACCACAACACTGGATCTGGTATATGTTAGAGCAGCACCTGTTCTGACCTTCAAATTGAAACGATCGTCTTCAACCTCGTCCGGCAAGGTGACGGTGTAGGCAGTACTCTCAGAGGGAAGTAATGGGGCCATTATGAAAGATTAGCAAAGAGCAACTCAACAAGCAGGCGCAAAACAAGAAGCAATGGGAATTGGTCTGGACCGTTCTCGTGGGATGCTGTGCGAAACGGGGACCAGTTATCTTTGCAGTGTGTCTCTCCTATGTTGCTTTCGGTCTCTCTCTCTGTTTTCAATGACATTTTCACCATATTCTTTTTCCTGTTATTTGAAACACCTGGACACCACATACTCGGAGTTAACGCGTCTCGTAAACCCGGGAACCAAGGCAACCAGTCAATTACATAGTGAGCCATCTATAAGTTATTTATGAAAATCCACAAATTCGGTGCTGCATTGTTCGGATATACTGTACACCGGTTTTGCAATCTCTGCAGAAATTAGCATTCCATGAGGGCTCGTTACCTTGGGTTTGGGAGTCTTCTTTGTGGCAGAGAAAACGAATTATTAGGCTTCATTTCCATCGTGCACTGTATTCCACGTCCTTAAATGCCCAATATTCCACCAACATTCAAACGTCCCAACACCCTTTCGACTGCTCACATACGGCTGGCATTCGGGATAGACCTACCTCTTAGGCAAGCTTTAAGTGCTACGGTTAAGACTAATTGAGCAAACCTGAAGAGTCATGTGCAATCCCGGAAATTACCATATTTCAGTCGGTTAAATAGAAGAGGATCAATCATGTACGAATCGAATCAAAATTATCACACTGAACTTCAAGAAGACTCGTGCGCCGAAATCAGTTTAAGCTTATCCTTCGCCTCTTCACTGCGTCACGTTTCTGCTTTTTTTATCACCTGTGTGTGCATATGGACTATTCCAGTTACTCAATTCCCCACCTTCCTCTCTATTCGCCAGAATTACCGCTTTCGGCGGGCTCTTGCCAATGCACGCTCCGCGAATTCCCGAAAACTGACAGCTACTGTTTTGAAATTTCCTAATTCTCTACGAGTAGCGACAAGCTGCGCAGTTCTGTCCCAATAGGGAAGTCGGATTGCCTCTTACGGCTTTTGGCGGAAAATTTGTTCTGTGGTGTCTGGATGTTTTTCTACTATAGGTTTTGGGGAGCAAAAATAAGGAATTTCAACATACTTGCTGGTTACCAATTGACACAACCGTTACAGACACTTTTCCGTCATCATGTCCCAAGCACTTGACGAGGAATACACCCCTGACAGAAAGACCCTTACGGGATTCCGTACCACTGTCAGTTCTGCAAAGGACAAAAAGAATTGGGTTTCTCCCTTCAGAAAGCAGCAAAATGGCACTGATGAGGAGGCTTCCGCTGCTGGAAATGAGGCTGAAATTGTTGAGACTAGAACATCCATTGGTGAAGAGAAAGAGGAAGTTACAGGAGATGCCCCTGTTGAAGAAGCTTCGCAACCTCCTGTTGCTGATTCCTCAACTCCAGCCTCAAATGATACTGAACCAAAATCCATCAACGCCCCAACCTCTTCATCAAAGCCAAAATCACAGAAGATCGTCGAGGAGGTTATTGACCTCGGTGGTGGTCTAAAGATGCCCAAGAGTGCCATTGAGAAGATTGCCAGAGAAAGGCTAGCCAAAAATTTCGAAGCCATTGACAACAAGGCTACTGAACAAACCAGATTAAGGGACCTAAAGAATGAGAAGAAGCGCGAATTGGCTGGATTGAAGGACCAGAAAAAGGTCAATTCCAGGTTTGCCAAGTTCAAGAAGAAGTTGGATCTGGAAAATCTCAAGTTCAGTGATTCCCATAACAAGAAGATCAAAGACCTGGAAAACCAAATTGCTTCCATTGACAAGAATATTAAGGACTTTGACAAGAAGACTATCCAGGAGATCGCAGACGCAAAAAAAGAACATGAATCAAAGACCGATGCTGCCGATCAGAAGTTAGCTGAAGATAAGGAACAAACCATCAAGGGCGCTGATGCTCTTGAGTTGCAAAAGAAAGAGGAGATTCGTGATCGTCAATTTGGCCAAAAGAAGCATGAGATTGCGACTAGAGTCCTACAGGCCAAACGTTCCGAGTATGAACTGACTTTAGAATTGTTACAATTACAATTGAGACAAAGTACTCGCGAGCTGGATGGACAAAAGAGCGTCAGTGCTGACCAACTTGCTGTTAAGACCGACTTAGAGACTAAGATCAAAGAAACAAATGAATTGATAACTAATAACACTGCCTTGATTGAGAAAGCCCAAAATGAGCATTCAGACTCCATCAACAGTGTTGACAATACCCAATTGGAACTGGAAAATTCTAAGTCTGCTGTTGAGAAGCTAAAGATTGAACTTGTTGCCTTGAGACAGAACAGGACTTCCAGAGCCACCAGGCTTCAAGAAGCCAAAGAGAAGAGAAGACTCTACGATGAAGAGCAAGAACGCTTAAGAATTGAAGCTGAGGAAAAGAAAAAACGTGAAGAAGAAGAACGTGTTCGTAAGGAAGAAGAAGAGAAAGAGCAGGCTAGAATCGCCGCTGAACAAGCTGAGGCTAAGAGAATTGCTAATGAAGAAGCAGCTAGAATCGCAGCTGAAGAAGCCGAGGCTAAGAGAGTTGCTGATGAAGAAGCTGCCGCTGCTGCTGCTATCGTGAAAGCTGAAGAAGAAGCTAAAGCTAAAGCCGACGAAGAGGCTAATGCTGCTGCTGAAAAGAAAGCAGCAGAAGATCAGCAAGCTAAGCAAGCTCAATTGGAGAAATTGATCGCTGATAAAGATGCTGAAATTGAAGACATCAGGAAAGAGACAGTGGCTGTTCAAGAAGAGGGTTTCGAGAAAGATTCCACTCCAGTTACCAAAGCTGCTGTCGTCGCTGCTCCAATCACTACTACCACTCCTGAAGCTCCTTCTACTGTGGATACTCCAGCCATGAAGGAAGTTGAGCCAGCTGTTGAACCTGAAAAGAAAAAATCCTCGGCTGTCCCAATTGTCGCTGGTGGTCTTGCCGCTGGTGCTGCTGCTGGCGCTGCTACTACGGCTCTGTTGTCTGGAGGTGCTCCTGCTTCCTCTAAGAGAGCTGCTGACTCTTCAAGCTCATTGCCTAAACTCGAGCCGACAAAAAAGTCCAAGGCTGGTCCATCATCCACCAAGAACACTCCAGAGGACGCTAAGAAGAAGAGAAGAAGTTCCGGCTTCTTCAACTTGTTTAAGAAGAAAGACAAGGACGCCTCTCCACCTCAGGCTTCTGATCCTCCAGTCTCTAACGAGTCAAATGATACTACTCCAGCCGAAGCAAAGTCCGAACCCAAAGCTCCAAAGGTCGCTGCTGCTGCTGCCGCTGCTGCTGCTGGTACTACTGGCGCTGTCATTGGTGTCAATGCCAATCATTTATTGACTCCAAAGTCTACTGAGAAGACTGCGGAACCTCTTGGGCCTGTTGAATTTTGCGACTCTGTTGATAAAGTTGAGGAAGCTTCGCCAGAAAGCCCAGTGGTTAATAACAAGGAATCAGTTGCTCCATCCACCCACGCTGTCGTTGATGAACCAATCGCCACTCCAGTCACCGAGACATTGGGTCCTGAAGCCCCTGTTGAAAAGACTTCTGCTGCTGCTGCTGCTGCTACTACTGCTGTTCCAACTGTTGTTCCACTCACTGAAACCAATGCCCCAGAACAACCATTCGGTGCTGACATTGAGAATGTTACTGGTTCTGAATTCCAAGGTGATGTCGTCGAAGGTGGTAAACACCCAGTGATTGCCGTGAAGCCGCTTGATGAGAACATCACCTTAGATGAAATCACTCCAGAACAAGCCAAAACAGAATCGGATGTGCTGGCCGTTGTCCCTGAGAATGAGAACGCAATTGTGAAGGCCGTTGAAGATGTTGGAGATGTTGGTTTTGAATTGCCAAAGGGTGGCTACTCTGAGCCAGCCCCAGTTGCCATTCCAGAAGACCAAAAGTTCGTGCCTGTTGTTGCCGAGGTGGATACTTTGAAACCAACAACTAGTGCTGGTATAGAGTCGACCAGTGATACCTCTCGAGAAGCCACACCAGAACCAACAACCGCTGTTGGTGTTGCCGGTGCTACTCCACCTTCAACCGCTAGTAAGAACGCTAAGAGGAATGCAAAAAAGAGAGCTGCTAAGAAGAAGAAGAAGGCTGCTGCTGCTGCTGCTACAACCACCGCTACCGGCATCAGTGATAATTCTGCCACTGTTACTCCAGAGGTGTCTAATTCTGACCTGGGTGCCGTTGGGACTGCTGTTGGCACCGGTATCGTCGGTGCTGGTCTTGGTGCTGGTCTTGCCTCTGCCGCTGCCACTGATGACTTTACCGAAGTCTCTGGTGGAGCAAAGGATGAAGAAAAGGGAAATGTTGCGGTTGTCCAAGCTAAGGAAACTGAAGGTTTGAAATCCACCAATTCTCCATCCATTACCTCCGCATTTGAATCCACTCCTGTCATTACTAAGGATGCCGAAGTTGTTGATCATTCAGAAAATGAAGCTACTGCCGAGGCTGCAGCTGCAGCCCCAGCGGAGCCACTAATCGTGACGGAAGCCTCCAAGGATATCACTACAGAGCCAAAGGTTATTGATACCCCATCCGAGAAGTCCGAACCTGGGAATCCAGTCGTGTTGAAAGATGACGATGAAGATTTCCATACTTTGGATCCTAAATTCGCTAATTTAAAAGCTTTAGGTATCAGCTCGAAAGACACTGATATTGACAATGCTCAAGCTAGTGAACTGACCGCTACTGTCCCTTCAAAAACCAAGACTTCAGAACCAACGACTCCTTCAAAGGGTTCAAAAAGAAACTCTGTTGTTGAAGGTGAGCACAAGAAGAGAGGCTTCTTGAAGAAGATTTTTACTAAAGATTCAGCCAAGTCTAGTAATGAAGACCTTCCTGCGGCTAGTACTACCAATAGTAAGACCCAAGTCAAAACGCAAGAAGCCAAGTCATTAGGTGATTCCGTCATTGATACACCAGCACTATCTAAGGACACTAAGACAGAAACACCAGCTGCTGTTGCCACCACCTCTGCTTCTGAAAATGATACAACTGCCGCTGTTCCAGGTATCGGTAACCCAAAACCCTCTTCCCACGATGATAGTTCCCTCTACTCATACAGGGAAGAAATCACCACTGAGGAATACACTAAGGAGGAACTGGAATCATTATACTCCAAACTTAAGAGCAAAGTCAAGGATATCTTGAACTAGAATGGTCATAATTAATCTAGTTATTGGTAAGATTTCTTTTTGTGGTTGTTGTTTGTCATATTCCTTTGTTTCTTTTTTTTCTGGTTTGACAGTTTTCTTTTGTATTGACGTTATGATGATGATATTGACGCTTGAATTGTCGAGGATGTTGTACTGTACTAGTTGATTTTTATATAACCTAATAGTTTTAATTCAGTTAATGCAAGTATGTTTGATCTATTTGTAGTCTACTGAAGGAACACGGAATCAACCATTTTTATTGATATTTCACTAATATCTAATTTATTCATAATTATCACTAAGTAATGACGCATAACCAACCTAGAGTAGCGTAGACCAACCCAACAGGATAAATTGCCAAGACCACTCTACCTGGTAAGACACCATTGACTTTCAAATTCACTGTTGCTGCATAAACGGCCCAAGCAACAAATATTATGTACAGCAAAAATCTAACAAAACTCCATTTCAAAAAGATGGAAATAGCCGCTAGCAGCAACAATGGGAACAATGCATACCCTGTAGTGGATAATGCATTGAAGAAGGAGATGGTCCCTCCAAGTAATTGGATATTGATGGCTATAACGGCCAGGGCTGTCCATGATAGGGCAAAGACGCTAGAGAAGACTTCGGAGCTATTAGCTTTTGGAGACAGGATCCCGACGATAACAGAGAAGATCAGAATGAAGATCAAGGGACCCCAGAGATCCCAGTCCAAAGTTTTGAGTTCAGAATCGTCTATTGGGGTGTTTGAAATGTCAGCCTCCAAGTCCTGTTCAATTTGATCATAGTTGATCCCAAGATTGATCCCAGAATTTCTTGCCGCAATTAACAAGTTGTGTTGTTGGACCTTAGCCAGTTTGGACAGTGAGGCGGGCCATATTACACTGTGTAGTCTGTGGCCAATGGCTTTCAAATCTCTCTTTAGAGTCTTCCACACTGGTTCATCTAGGGTATCACCACCAGAGAATGAACGTTCTTTCACCTGCTCATTCTGCAGAATTGGATTGAACGAGTTGGAAAGGTCAATGTTCGGCTTTGTGAAGGCAGAAAAGTTGAAATAGGAGGAGGAGCCTGGTTGTGAGGTGGACGTGGAGACATTGGATGGTTGTGATTGTTGGTTCTTGTTGATAGGGTGTTCAACGTCTGGTTCGATGTAGTCTGGTTCGATGTCGAATTCGCTGGCCTGTTGAGGGTCAACGCTGACGCGCTTCCACTGCTGGGACATTGTGTAGTTCAGCTGAGCTTGGACTGAATGAAGTTAGGACGAATGTGTGTAATTACTGCAGGTCGGTTAACTACTTTCCCTTGTTTTGCGGTAATGGTAGGGTGTCTGCGTTGCTCCGGCAACTGACATATTATTATTAGAAATATACATCCAATACAACTACAACCATTGTAGTAATATACATACAGCTTCTTACAGTCGCTGCTGGATAAAATCCTGTGCCTGTAATACAAAAACTATGAGATCTTCAGCTGCTACTGCAAGTTTGACTACAAGAGTTCTAGAAACGGATGTGTATACGCGGAATGCCATCCACGAGTCAAATATGGCGTATCAGAATAGAAATAGTTTTTGGCTAAACGAACAACACCAATGTAAACAGGTATGAGAAAGAGGCTTGAAAAGCGTGGGCCAAACCTTCTAATGTTGAAACGGCTTGGACCGTGGAAGCAGCCCATGAAGCTGAAGTTGACTGCGCCGAAGCTTCACAATTGGAGGTAGCTTTGGTGCCAGTGGCGACTAAAGCTGTGGTTTGTGAGCTTAAACCGTTAATGATCTTCTTTGAGGTTTCTCTACCAGTTGTTGGTTCAGTAGTGGTGACTGTGTTTTCGCATAGGATAGTAGTGACGATGGTCTTGACAGTAGCACAGATAACAGGAGTAGTGGTGACAGTGAAGGAAACCGTCTCTGTTGGGGTCTGGACGTTGGTAGGAACAGTTGAAGAAACCGGGACTGATGTGGTCTCAAAGATGTTTGAGCATGGGGTTTTCATGGTTCTTGTGATGATGTGACCGCTGATGGTTTCAGTGACGGTGGTAACAAGCGAAGTCAAAGAAGAGTCGGCTTTGGAGGTAGCAGAATTTGAAGCGGTAGTGCTGTTGAAGTAACCAATGAATGCTGACGGCGTAATGGCTAAGTTTGAGCTCTCAGTAACAGATGGAACTTCAACAGAAGATAGAGACGCTGAAACTGATTTGGAACTAAAAACAGACACTGAGCTCTCTTCATTAGAGGCTGACGGTGTGGAGGCGATTGAATAAACAGATGACGAAGAGAAAAAGCAGAGGAAGCTGCGAAAGAACTTCTGTTGGTATCTGGATCTGATGTGACATCTGATGAGCCGATTGAACTGTCAGTAGCTGAGGTGGCTGAACAAGATTCAGATGCTCCATTGGAGATGGAAACAACATACGAGATGACTGAAACTTCTGATGATGATTCTGTAAGTGCTGGTGAACTTCCAGAAATTTCCAAGCTTGAAGGTTTCGCTGACGAGGATGTATCGGTAGAGGTGCTTAATGATGAGGAGGATAAGGGTGATCACACACTTTCTCTGAGTTAGAAGATGCGATGGACAACGAAGAGCCTGAGGAAGAGCCAGAAGATGTAGATGACCATTGAATAGATTCGATTGAGTAGATGCTTCGCTTCAAGAATCGCTTGATGACACTAGAAGTTTCACTAGAAGTTGCACTAGACGATTAGCTAGACAATTCACTGGACGATTGCGGCGCAGATTGATTCCAAACAATGCCACTAGTTGTATAGTAAGACTTGTCATCTTGACCTGGTATAACTGAGTTTACCAACCATGAGGGTGAACCATGACTCAACTGGATCAGTAAGGAAGAATTGGAACCCCACTCTTCCACTGCTAGTGTTAATGTACAACCGTGAAAAATATGATGATTCCCTAATGAGATCTCATAGAACCATCCCTACACGGTCAGCACCTCAATAGCAACACTGCATAGTACTGTGCACTCTGCTGGTGATATATATATATTGTGGCCCTACCGATATCTTACCGATCAAAGCATTTCTTGATAGCACTCCTTCAATTGAAATCATCCAACTCGATGTTAGACTTCGTGTAGCTGTCTCCACCCACCAGTTTTCCATTTGATTGCCCTTTGCTACCAATATTAATGTATCTTTAGGGGATTTCTCCATTTTTATTACGTTCCTCCGCTCTATGATTGGCCAGTTCCGGTGTGTCCCGTAACCGGCGATTTTCTTGCCAGCTGAAAAAAAAATTCGACAAACCCAGTCAGACTCATCACCACCAAAACCACCACCAAAACTCAATCGCCATGGGTGTTTTCCAATATGCCGCTGCCTCCAAGCGTGCCTTCTCCTCCACTGCTAGGGCTCAAGAGAAAGTTCTGAACAAGTACTCCAGAATCATCACCCAGCCAAAGGATCAAGGTGCTTCCCAAGCGATGCTATATGCCACCGGTTTCAAAAAAGATGATTTCAACAAGGGCCAAGTTGGTGTCGGGTCCGTCTGGTGGACTGGTAACCCATGTAACATGCACTTGTTGGACCTGAACTTCAAGTGTTCTGACTCTGTCAACAAGGCCGGTTTGAAAGCTATGCAATTCAACTCTGTCGGTGTCTCTGATGGTATCTCTATGGGTACTTCCGGTATGAGATACTCTTTACAATCCCGTGAAATCATTGCTGATTCTTTCGAAACCATCATGCTTGCTCAGCATTATGATGCCAATATCTCCATCCCATCCTGTGACAAGAACATGCCTGGTGTCCTGATGGCCATGGGTAGACACAATAGACCTTCCATTATGGTGTACGGTGGGTCCATCAACCCAGGCTCCCCAACCTGTGGCTCGTCCAAGATCCCAGATAAGATCGATTTGGTCTCTGCCTTCCAATCTTATGGTCAATACCTGGCCCATGAGATTTCTGAAGAAGAAAGACAAGATATTGTTCAACATGCTTGCCCTGGTCCTGGTTCTTGCGGTGGTATGTACACTGCCAACACCATGGCTTCAGCTGCTGAAGTGTTAGGTATCACTTTACCAAACTCCTCCTCTGCCGTTGCTACTTCAAAGGAAAAATTAGAGGAATGTGCTTCTATCGGTGAAGCCATTAAGAACATCATTGAATTGGACATCAGACCAAGAGACATTTTCACCAAGAAGGCCTTTGAAAACGCTATCACCTATATCATCGCCACCGGTGGTTCCACTAATGCTTGTCTACACATGATTGCCATTGCTCACTCTGCTGGTGTCAAGTTGACCCTAGATGAATTCCAAGCCATCTCAGATAGAACCCCGTTGTTGGCCGATTTCAAACCATCTGGTAAATACGCCATGGCTGAATTGGCCCAATACGGTGGTACACAAGCCGTGATGAAATACTTGTTGAACGAAGGTTACTTACACGATGACTGTCTAACTGTCACTGGTAAGACCATTGGTGAAAACTTGTCCGCCAATCCAGGTCTACCAGCTGGCCAACCAATCGTAAGAAGTGTCGACAACCCTTTGAAACCAAGAGGTCATTTACAAATCTTGTACGGTTCCCTAGCCCCAGGTGGTTCTGTTGGTAAGATCACTGGTAAGGAAGGTACTTATTTCAAAGGTGCCGCTAAAGTCTACGAAACCGAAGATGATTTCATTCACGCTTTAGAACAAGGTGAGATCAAAAAGGGTGAAAAGACCGTCTGTATCATCAGAAACGAAGGTCCAAGAGGTGGTCCAGGTATGCCTGAAATGTTGAAGCCTTCCTCTGCCCTGATGGGTTACGGTCTAGGTCAAGACGTTGCCTTGTTAACCGATGGTAGATTTTCCGGTGGTTCCCACGGTTTCCTAATCGGTCACGTTGTTCCAGAAGCTGCTGAAGGTGGTCCAATTGGTCTTGTCAAGAATGGTGATGTCATTGTGATTGATTCTGACAACAACAAGATTGACTTATTGGTCTCTGAGGAGGAACTTGCTGAAAGAAGAAAATCATGGGTCAAGCCAGCACCAAGATTCACCAGAGGTACCTTGGCCACATACTCCAAATTAGTCTCTGACGCCTCTCATGGTTGTGTCTTGGATTTGGATTAGTTAGTCCCACCACCATGATCGTTCGTTGTTTCGGTTTTCAGTTCCAATTTTGGATTTAATGTCGTTTTCATGCCACCACACATCCTTTTTTAGAAAGTTTTAGTTTTATTTGTTAATAGTGGGAGTTTCGGTTTGTCCTAGAAAGGATATTGTTTATCATTACTATTTATTCTTTTATTTTTTGCATTGTTTTGGAAAGACAATAATATATCATTTACACAAGCTCTTTGAAGTGGCGGAAGCCACACATGGGTTACCTAATATGAGAAATACATAAACATAGTCTTGAAGATGAGCTGTAGACATTGGCTATTTACTGTGTGATTGAATCATGCCGAATATCCAAACTTGATTGTTTATTGTCTATTGGAGATTTATTTAGCCGGAATAGCTTCATTCACCCGAAATCCAATATTACCCGTTGGAAAATGGCAGATTATTTTTCCCCCAAAAAAACCTGTGTAGACGAAGATTTTGTAAACCACTAAACTCTTGCTACCACGCTTTCCCGCTGTTCTTTGGTACTAGCTGCTCAAGGAAAGCTTTCTCACATACAGCGATTAATTTCCACTGCCTTGATATTCAGTTGGTACGTTAGAATCCTTTTAAGAGTCTTCAATTATTAGGGTGCAGGCACTTTTATGATTTCAGTAACGCAGCACAATGGTATACAGGATACTACCATCTTCGGTGTACCACAAGTTTAGAAGGGTCAGGTTTCTGATGATCATTTCCGCCACTGTGATTTTCCTGTTCTACTATGCCTTCACCAACGAGGAGTATGAATTGAATCATATGCTACATGAAGGAAGCATGCCCAGTGTCACTGTTGCTAAGGACCATGATGATGAAGCAATAGACTTACATGATCCAGATGTCTTACTGAAGAAGAACACATATTTCCCCCTTGTGGCACCTGAGGTTAGTAAGTCGAAAGTGAACAACAACTATCCGGATGACTATTTCAAGAATCAGCGAAAGATTAAGCTGAGGAAGTTCAAGAAGGAGATCAGGTACGATGTGGGCCATGAAAATTACTACAAGCTTCCACATTTGAAGACTCCGGAGGAATACCCTGTTGTACAATCTACGTATTTCAACGATGGTGGTAGAGCTGACAAGGAGAAGTTGAAGAGAGTGAAAGATGCCTTTTCGAGTTCTTGGAAGATTTACAAAGATCACGGGTATGGTCATGATGAGGTGTTGCCGTTGTCGCATTTAGCGGATGACCCGTTCAATGGCTGGTCAGCCACCTTGGTAGACTCACTAGACACACTGCTCCTTATTGATGAGGAGGAAGAATTCTCCAAAGCTGTGAGATTCATCGAGGGTATCAACTTCAAACAATCGTTAAGAGAGGACATTCCGATCTTTGAGAACGTTATTAGGATCCTTGGCGGTTTGATCAGTGCTTACGACCTCAGTGAGGAGAAGGTTCTCTTGGTCAAGGCCAAAGAATTTGCATCTTTACTAATTGAAGCTTTTGACACTCCAAACAACATGCCATTGTTGTACTATAGATGGAGAGACGAGTTACAAAACAGATATGCCTCCAGAGATGCTGTTCTCTCTGAATTTGGCTCTCTCTCCCTGGAGTTCACAAGGTTGACCCAATTAACAGGTGATAACAAGTACTTTGATGCCATCACGAGGATCACCAATGCATTCGTGGCATCCAAGGATAACTTCTTGCTTCCAGGTCTGTACTCCAACAGAGTCGACATTTCCGGTTGTAAACTGCTACAGAAACAAGAAACTGCAAATGGTGTCCAATTGAACAACCCTAATGCTATCAAATCAATCTTCACCGGTGTCAATGGATTCAATTATTTCATCTACTGTCTGAAGGCTGGTGTTTTTGAACCTGCTACCCCAACAACCCAAAAGTTCTCACTGGGTGCCCTTGGCGATTCCTTTTATGAATACCTACCAAAGATGTTCCATTTATTGAGAGGACATGAGAAGTATTCTAGCGTTTATAAGGATTTATACTTGGCCGCCCGTGAACAGATAATTGAAACGATGCTTTTCAGACCTAAGATCCCGAACAGTGAAGACATGCTATTTGCCTCCTCCATCACTGTTATGAAGACCAGAGATGCCATCACTGTCCATCAGGAACTCGATATGCAACATTTAACCTGTTTTGCTGGTGGTATGTTCGCCTTGGGTTCAAGGCTCTTCAACATCACTGAAGATATCATTTATGCTGATAAATTGACCAACGGTTGCTCTGAATTATACAGACGTCTGAGAATCATGCCTGAAGAGATCTTTGTTGATAGACAGATCTCCAAGGATGATGTTTATAATGCGAAAGAAAGACTCGAATTTGTCAAGTCCTCCAGTAATGGGCCTCCAATCAACAAGCGCCCAACAAAAAGAGATTTTGCTGAATTAAAGAAAGATTCAGTGACATCATCAGTAGCAAGATTGCCAATTGAATATGTCTATAGCCAACATCAAAATTTTGCCCCTTTGTCCATCGATGCGACTGGTAACACCAAGTGGCCAGTGGGGAAAGTTTCGAACCAACCTCTCTGGGTCAATGAGATGGACCCAAGATACATTCTGCGTCCTGAGGCTATTGAGTCCGTTTACTACATGTACAGAATCACTGGTGATTCCAAATGGAGAGAATATGGCTGGATCATGTGGCAGAATGTTGAGAAGTATGGGAAGAATTCCAAAGGTGAATACGCGGCTTTGAAAGATATCACCAACTTGGGCGATGATACAAACTTCATTGATTCTTTGGAATCATTCTGGTTCAGTGAAACCTTAAAGTATTACTACTTGTTATTCGAAGATATTTCTGTGTGGAGTCTCGATGAGTACGTCTTCAACACTGAGGCACATCCTTTCAAACTGGTTCATTAATAAATAATTCATTTATCTACGATGATGGTCTTTTGACAAATCAGTTATGTATAATTTAGAACGGGGTACTTAGTTGTCAACTTTCCAAGTCTTTAATAGTTTTAAATTGGCAAAATCCTTATGATTACCAGTCATACCCTCATGGAATGGAGCGTAGTATTGATATGTAAAGATCAAGGAACCAAACAGGGCAATGTAGGTTGGATATTTGATATAACTGGCTCTGTGACCAACTGATAATTCAATAAAGAAACCAAGAACAAAGATGGCAAAGAACAAGGCTGGTACATAATGATGGACGTATGTGACTCTGCCCATGATAACAAATGGCAAGAAGTGGAAGACCCAACCTAAGAATGGATAGAAACCTTTCATCAAGAAGTCCCAGAAATCATCATATTTCCAGTCCAGAGTTTGTCTTTGGTACTTGATGATATAAATCCCGACAAGCACAATGAAGGCAAGCACAGCAACAGTGGAGGTCCAAGTGTTGACTGGGTTACCGATCAAGAAGTATCTGATATCGTTGAAGCCCCAACCACACATTCTCAAACCTTGATACAAAGTTGGCCACTCCCACCAACTTGAAGCCAAATGATCAAACTTATCAGGATCTGGCACTAAGGCATTGTTAGAAGAAGCCATGGCGAAGTTGATCAAGATGAAATCGGCCCAGAATGATGATTTTGGTGGGATATAGGTTGGGTCAATCTCCAATTTGCTGTTAATGTGATCTTCGACGTTCCACCAGGTGGACTTATCACGACTGGACCAAGACTCCTTACAGACGACTTCTGACTGCTTGAACCCCCAGGCAGGGTATGCCATACCGGTGGTGGCTAAGTAACAACCGATATCGGCGTGTCTCAATCTGAAACTGGTGGATAAAGGATGGATGGTGGATTGGTTTTCCCTTGGGTAAGTCTTGTTTAAAGATGGTAACTGCTGGACAATTTCAACGACCCAGTCATCCTTGGAGTCACCAACAGTTTCAGAACCATAACCAGCAGCTTCTCTGTGCTTTGTAGTAACATGAGCTGGAATATCATGTGAGTGTAAATTGACACCGGTGAATTTATGGCTCAATCTGATAATATCACCATCGGCAACTGGACCCAACTCGACACTGGGGTCGTCGATTTTCAAGCCAGAACGTCTCGAGAACTTGAACAGCCAGTTGTTGTTACCGTCAGAATGACCATAAGCAGTGATTTGTTGTTGGTTAGAACCACCTGGGTATATTTGTACGTGGGAATGCAACAAGTTTGGTGATAGACCGTGCGATCTGATAGTGACTTCTGAACCGTATAGAATGTCTCTTGGGGATGGTTTGATCTTGTTGTTCTCCAAGTTGACCTGGAATAAGGATGAAGTGGAAGCATCACCTGTGCCAGACTTGTATAACAGAGCGAAATGAACCTTGAAAGATGCCAAGTATACCAGGAGTGGGATGATAATCAAAGTGATGATACGGAAGGACCAGTGCTTGGCATATTTGCACCATGAGATCCTTTGGTCAAAGAACTTCTCAATCAAGTCTTGCACGGTGTATAGACCTACCAGTACAGTGACAAATAAACCAACCCATTTAACAGAGCAGACACAGCCAATGGATAGACCGGTTAGCGTCATCCATTTGTACCAAGTGTATGTGAACTCTTTACCTTCGTTTCTCAAACTGTGAACCTTGACGAATCCCAAGAAAGTTGTAGCAGTGAAGAACAACAGGATGGAGTCCAGCAGAATAAACTTACCCAGGGCAATGTATGAACTCTCCAAGGTGATCATCAGAGTGATCAAGTAGATAGTGATCAATTGGAAATTTAGTAACTTAGCAGTGAAGTAAGCGACTGGAGTGACAGCAGCACTGAACAGGGCATTGAAGACTCTCATTGTCTTGAAATCACAATCCTCAGGAAACTTGAACCCTGACTTGAACTCAAAGTCACTGTCGAAGCCAGCGAGCCACTCTGAGAGACCAATAAGCATCTTTCCCAGTGGAGGATGCACATCGTGGTAGAACTCATGCTTGATGTAATAGGATCCAAACTTCCCAAAATGGGCCTCGTCCCACACAACTTTTGGCGATCTGTCAATCAGGTGCAGTCTGACGTAGGTGGCCAGCACAGTGAAGAGCACAGGGCCGACATACTTCTCAATCTGGCGCAATATAGCACAGTATTTCGTGGCCTTAGTCATGGGCTTCACTTCTTCTTCCTCCGCGCGGGCAGATTCCTCGATAGTCTCAGCTTCTTTTGGGTCCAGACGCTTTCTCAGGTTTGAGTCCTCATGTGACTCGACGCCTGAAGCCCTTGTAGCCATTTTGAGAGTGTTTTTCGGTGGAGAGGGGCCGTTGATGATGCAACATTCATGTCGTGCTGTCATAATAATCATAATTATTGATATTTAATCGAGTCGAAGCGCGTTCTCTCTTTGTTACCCGCATTCGCGTAAAGAGACAACAACCAGAAAAGCTGAAAGATTGGGTGTCTAAGAGGCAGCAGTGGGCTAGTTCTACGGGTCAATTGCACTCTCTGTCTGTCTGTGAATGTGACTATCTAATTTTCACCTCTTAAATCATTGCAGAGCTTCTGCAAACTGGTGTGCCAAATCGATGACATAGTTTGGCTGTTCGTTTAGAATGCCGTCACTCAACTTCCCAGTAGGAAGTTGCAGCTCCTCAATCAGCTTCTGTGTCTGCTCCTTGTAGTCGCCTTTCCCATGGTATTCAATCACGACCAGGAAGGCCTTCAGATTGCCTTGGACAAAGACGTTAATCGTCCTGACAATAAACTTCCCACTCTGCAACTCGTAGGCGTTCCCGTTCTCACCCTTCAGCGTCTGCCTTAGCAGCCATAGGCTTTGCAGCTTCGTCTGCAAGACGTGGTCGAAGTTGTCGTTGATGGCGTTAGAGCTGGCACTATCGATCAAATGGCGTGGGATCTCTCGGTTTGTCACTATGGCAGACTTGTTGACTATCGTGATGGACTTGGCTGTCTCGTGGTCAAAGGCAACCTCGTGCAGGAATGAAGACTCCCTGATGTTCTGGAGGTTGTTCTTGAATATTTTGACTTCCAGGGACCAACGGTTCAATATCTTGGGGATCTCGCTGGATATCAGGTCGTGGAAGCTTGTGATTGAGGACGGCGTGGCATTAGGGATGGAAAAGACGCTGGTGGGGCTGTTAGCAGGGAGGCTTCTCTGAGCGACTATATGTGCACACTTACGAGGTTCGCACCATTTTTCCTTTGTGTTTTGTCGTGTTGATGTTGTGTATTTGGTTTCCAGTGTTTTTTCATTTCGCATACAAAAAATCCTGTATAGTTCACGATGTGTATTTCATCCCAATTTTAGGGGTCGTGATATCTTGATAAGGGCTTGCTTGTGGTTGATGTACAGTTCAACCTTGATAGAGCACCTTTTTTTTAAACACACCCGGCTTTCAATCTACAAAGTCCCTCATTGTTTACACCTACAAGCATCATCATAGCTTACATGCTTCTATTCACCATCAGCAAAACGTATTCTCTTCTTAGGAGGTTCCCCTTTCTCTTCATCCTCTTTCCCATGCTCAACATCTTCTTTATCGCTATCTTCTTCCGAGTCATCACTGTCACTCTCGCTGTCATCCTTCTCATATGTAGGCAGCATGCTCAACTCTGCCTGCGTCCTAATATCATCAATGATCTTCTGTTCTCTGGCTCTCTTCTCCTCCTCGGCCTTTTTCTGCCTTTGTTCAATCTCCTGTTTCCTCTGCTCAATGGACTTGCTCTTCTGTTTTAGGTTTCCCACTTCATTGTTGATATTATCTTTCAAATCCCCCAGTTGCAACAACGTATCCTCGATAACCGAGGTCAATTTGCCCAATTTATCCAAATGGTCCTCTTTGAAATCACCATGGGCCGCAAGAAGTAGTTCATGCCAGAATGTGTTGAATCTCTGTGGGGTAGCTGCCAGTGCCTTCAATTTATCATCTGGTGTTTCTGTCTTCTTTGCAGTATTGGATGATCTTGAAGAACCTGATGAGCTTGAAGCGGCAACATTGCCAATATCAATACCTTCGATCTCAACAGGGGTGTTGAATATCTTTCTCTCCTTCCAGATCTTGATAATCTTGAGTATCTTCTGCTTAATTGAATCAGAGACAGTGTCATGAACACTCTTCAACGTTGAAGGCAGCACTCTGTTGAAAGCATCAACGAACTCCATTCTCTTCTTTGCCCTCGCCTGCTGGACCACATCATTGCACAGATACATCAGTGCCAGTTTCTTTCTCTCAGGACACTTGGAGACATAAGTGACCCATTCTTCTACGATCTTATCAGCATGACGATAGTAGAATAGAACCCATTGGGATGTTGAGACAATGGAGTCTTGTGTCTCTACTAGCGCATCAAATTTGTTCACGAGACTTTCCACCGAGAACGCCATCTAGCAATTGTTCCAATGAGCGACCTAATTGACCGTTGGCTTTGCCTGTAAACTGGACAAACAAACAAGCAAACAAACAGCACTCTTTCACTATAGTCAGGTTAAATAATTTCCTTTCATTTATCCGCGAATATCTCCGAATCCGGATATTGGGGTTTCCCTACCGACTTTGGATCTATTCGAAAATCGACAAAAGGCGAGAAACCATGACAGCAAAATAGGTGTCTTAATGATAGGGTCAAATTTTGCACCAGATCTATTGAACTCCACGCCTTAGAGACCAACCATTCGAGATATTCTCCCAGTGTTACCCCGATTGCCCGATTTCTAGAGATACGCAACGCCAATTGTCCTCAGAATCAAAGAACTTCACAGGTGACCGATATAACCCCTTTACACAATGGCTGAGAAATTCCCAGAACTACAAGATACACAGATCCCTAACGAGGACTTAGAAGAAGACTTTTTGACCCGTGAGAAGGCCGCCCTTGGTGATGATGCTGACCAATTCGCCACTGAGCAAGATAACGAGGTTTTAGAGCAAGAAGAAGATGAAGTCAAGAAATTCGAACAACAATTCCCGGATGTCGAAGACGAACCACAACAGGTCCAACAGGAAGAAGAGGAAGAACTCAGTGAACCTGCTTTCAACCCTCCAAAGACTGAGACCGATGCTGTTAAGGAATGGAGAGAACGTTATCAATTAGAAATCAGCAAAAGAGACGAAGAAGATGAAAAGAAAACCAGAGAAACAAGGGAAGCTGCTGAAAAGCAATTGGATGACTTCTACGAGGCTTACAACACCAAGAAGGAAGAAAACATCCAAAAAGCCAAAGATGCCCAGGCTGATTTCTTGTCCAAGAGAGATGAATTCTACACTAACGGTGATGTCTGGAGTAGATCTTTAGACTTGATCAAAGACGCTAAGACAAACAAGAGATTCAAAGAATTGTTGGAAGTTAAGAGCAGGGCTACTCAAAACTAGATATCCCATTCGCAATTCAGTAATATTGTTTGTAATTTTAAAATATAAAAGTGATTCAAGAAGTTTGCTGTCGTAGTCGAACCACAGCCCGATATTATGTTTCTTTAAAATATGGTAAGTGGCGGGCTCCCTTAATGTTGAATCATAATTGAATATCGTGTTATACGTCACGCCTGTTTATAGTGCACTGATCAAGTATCTGGAAGGGTTTATTGAACTTGAAGAACATGACCTAGGTAGGATCCATCACAGGTCACCTCGGCCACTCAATCACCATAAGGTGCTACTCTGCACAAAGTATAAAGTACACAGTAGTTATTATTAAGCTACCTATAGTAGGAACCAGCCAGTCATAATCCAAACTCCAATTTGGCAGCTTTACCGAATCTTTCCAAACCCAATGTTAATTGATCCAGAGGCACACCAGCGTAAGTACCTCTGAAGAAGAAAGTTTGGCTGTGGTGGGTTTGTTTCGCCATTGACTTTGAGCCAAGAGCCTGGAATCAATAGGACACCTTCTTGCAACGCACGTTCATATAGGGCATTCTCGACTACCAATGGGTCTGTGTCATATTTGGAAGTAAATTATGGGTGTTTAGAAGCGTCAAAGATAACGGTGAAGAACATACCAGCAACAGGTGGAACATAATGAGAAACTTCCTTTGGAAAGTTGGCATCGAAAGCGTCAATGGCAACATCTCTCTTATGGGTATATTCAGCACGTAGACCAATCAGCCAGTCTAAGTAACCTTCTTGGCCCCATCTGTTCAATAGACCGTTAGTAATGGATTGGGTCAAACCAGATGGAACTTGGATGGTGACGTCGTGTAATACATGGTCCTAACAATGTCTTAGATGGCCCTATTGTTCAGAGCGTTTCGATCGGTCATGTTCTTTACAACTTCAAGTTTTGTGTATCTGTCTAATAACCCAGTTGGATTTGGTTAATTTGATCGGAAGAATCTTCAACAACTTTGAAGGTAAGTCTGATCTAGGTACCATTTGTACAACTTCATCCCCAATGAAATAGGGTAGGGTAGCTTGGCGTATGTCTTGGAAGGGGTTTATTATCTGGACTTCTCACCAAGGTTTGGGAAGCTTCCGAGTCGGGGCACTCGATAACGGTGTCTCAAGTTTTGATGGTATAAACTCAAGTTGAATTGGAGGCCAATGTTTCTCTTACAACACAGCTTTTCAAGGGATCGTAACAGGACTTGTACTAGTCTCTAGATGCTAACCTTAGATTTGAACTCTGAAATGAAGTTAACTTGAGCATGATCAGTTTGAGTACTTTTTGATTTTGAAAACTCAGACCATAGAAATCTCAAAGTTATATATGACGTAAATTTCTCATTATAAGATAATATTGCGATATAACGCCCATGAAACTTAGTAGCGTCCACGGATATATACAGCTTAACAGATGGACGTCATATTGATATTAATTTAGTAAACCAGCTAATATAGCTATGAAAATGTTGAGAGAAAATTTCACATTTGGGAGAAAAGTATATAAAGACATTCTTTGGACCCTAAGTTATAATTTGGGAATCAATATTTATATCATATTATAAATATTGATATAGTTAACAAGTTAAATTACTAACAAAGCTGGACGAAGAAATTATAATTTGAAATTCTTAATTTCTTATTGTGACATAATGGACCAACCCTTCAGGAGCCGTCGGAAACGAGCTCTATTTATTAATATTAACGAAACAACTGTTTATGAGCAAGACAGTATGGTTACGGAAAAGAAGGTGACGGCAGTTGAATCGGTCATAGATTCCGAAGTCAGGAACAGTACTGAAGGTCTAAGATGATAGTTTCTTGAGGAAGAGCCAACACCCATACGGTGTTACAAAGTGAGCTGCACATCCCTAGAAAAAGGATTCCAAAACACAGCAGCACTGTAACAGACACATACCAGCAATAACAAACAACAACATGATATAAACACAATGAGCTAAACACACAAAACAAAACATTAAGTACAACTATATAACACAAACTTTAAATACAAACTTGCCTATCGAAAGAAAAAATGAGCGGGAACATGCTAGAACGATGTCATGTTAATACGAACCTCAGCGCCAACAAGATTAGGGCAGTTTAAGTGGCCAAATGTTGCTTAATACTGACTAGCAATCATTATCAGCCCCTTTAAGAGCTTTAATCTTTAATCTTTAACGTAACTTCAGACGAGTCTAGAATGACATCTTGGTCAAAGCAGCGGATGAACGTAGATGTGAACTCTTAATGTGGCAGGTACCAATGTGATTAAGCATTTTTTTGGGTCATACAAGTTGTTTTGTAGCTAAAACGTTTGATCTCAAAAACTCGACCTAGTTATACGCCCAACACCAGAGTTTGGAAAGAACCCTCAAGATGCCACAAAAGAAGTTCTCTTTTAGCTTTTATGGTTTAAAGAGGAGTACGAGCTCCTGTTTCACTCTGTCTATCATTTGTTCGACATGTCAGCTGACGCCAAACCACACTGGCCCGAGTATAAGTCATAAAAAAAAGTATGGGAAGTTGTCTTGATATACCGTCTCTCATGGCAATAAGGCAGCCTTTGATGGGTAAACACATACCTGTATCTCATAAATTTCCTTGAATTTCTTGTTTCTTCAAAGCCAGCGATTAGACTAAGATTGATGTTCAAAGTCCATTGGATACTCTGGTAAGAAGTTGATGTTCAATTCAAACATCGCACCAGGAAAGCACCGTAAAAATCCCACGGATACCGGCGTTATTGTTTCCGCACTGAAGCCGACGATGCGGGTTTTAGGGTGGTAGGCGTAACACGTCAATGTGGCTTGTACTTGCCTTTATGATTTAGCCAGTCTGTAATACCAGCCAGACAACTGGGGCACTTTTTGAACAACATAGAAATGACTATGGTTCACATGATCTTCTTTTCAGACTCTGGGAATACCAATAGAGGATTGAGACCATCCTTCACGTCTTTGAATTTCGGCGAATGTTCAAAGCATTGATACATCATGCTTCTCCATAAGGAGAAGTGATTATTGAGATTGACTTTAGGACAGTACAACACTTTCCCTGCTGGTATAAACAACCTTCTCAACCAATTCATAACGCAATTTGAGTATTATTAAGTCCAGGGATTAACAGGCTTGATCAGTTAGTTTTCTCATGCTCATCAAGTTGTTTTCTCAGATAGGGATCTCTTTTTGGAAATTTCGGCGATAAAGGGCTTTAACCGGATATTGTCAAGGTTCCAACTATGCCCAAGATCGTGTAAACATTATTGATCATAAAAACTATATAAAGCATCCTAAACTTTCCCTCATGAAATAACAACAAACATCAAATCAGCCTTATCATTCACTCCATGCTCAATGTCGATGTATAACTTATAATTAATGGGTCTTCATCACTTAACCTCTCTTCTCTCAAGAACTTGAAGATTTGGGATTTGATTTGTTGCAATTCATGCTCTTTGTGACCTTTATCAACACTGGAGCTGTTCAATGAGTTGCTGGCCATGCCATTTGAGCCGATGCTTGTAGAAGAATAGATATCACTAGTCAGATCATTGACATCAATAACACTGACACAATTCAAAGTGGATAGGGGGTTCATTGGCGGGGCTCTGAAGCTGACTGAACCATTGGGATTGAATTTTGAGATTGAGTTTGGGGATTCCCTTGTTATTTCTCTCTTTAACAGAGTAGATGGAGATCTTGAACTTTTTGAAACACCTGGTGTAGAATCTATCAAGTTTCCTTTGTTGCCATTATCAAGTATGTTGTTGGTCCCAAGATTTGGAATAGGTATCCGATCGAAGTGAAACCGTTCCTGGCGATTGATCGCTTCGTTTGACTTGATTAAAGTCAAATCTATAGCTATTAAGCAAGATGTGGTATCCGAAATCACTTCTCAATTATTCTCTGCGTTGTTGTGAAGATTCTTCTTCAAATCTGAAATCAAATTGGTCAAGATCACTGTGTGAATATTGTTCACATTCACTGACCCGTACAATCTGATGTCGGAACAAAGAACTCTGACAAGTTTCCTTCTCTAGAGCATCGACTATTCAGAGTCGTAAGCTTCAAGTCACTACCATTCTTTACTTGACCAGTGGGGGCAACCAAAGGAGTTTCTGCCCTGCGTCGAGTGCATGATTTGCAGCAAAGTGAGGTTATTCCCCAAATGAACATATCTTGTTTCAAACAAAAGGTTAGTATGCGGTGATGGCTCACTGTTGTACAACGTAGCTGGGCGACTGGTCAGTCTCTACACCTACACCTCATCAACGCTATGCATAGCTGCTTGAGATTAGCAATGCGTTTTGCAGCGATGGAAAGATCTGCAATTGGTGTGATGATACGTATCACCCCCATCCCCATCGTGGTATCGTAACAGCTGAACTGGTGTTGAGGAACTTCGATCATCAAGAGCCAGATTATAGTCTCAATTTAGCGTTTGGTTGTCTTTTGGCGATGTCGTATGTCAGAAACTACTAAAAATAGTGCACTAGATTGATCAGAAGTTAGCTTAAATAATTAATGAAACCATTGCGCAACGGATAAAAGCTTAGATTTCAAAAATATTCGGAGATAATAATTAATCAGCTGAGTCGCAAAACTCAAAGCGTAGAAAACATGGTCTCAGGTAAAAGTTCCAAGCACTTCCATGGTCAACTGTCAAACGTTAAATCTGTGGGGTGCCCAGTCTCGTAGTCAATCAATCTTCGTATTGTATTCCGGCGTGTGCCTCCTTGGTCAGATCCAGCAAACTACACCACGGTACGTTTGGCTTCTTTCGAAAATTAGCAAACGATATGAATATAAAACACAATAGTCTCTACATGTCATGAGAGTTGAATGGTATAGCATCAGCACAACACAAGTTAATTTATGGAAGGCCAGCTTAATCATTATATAAAAGTAGGTGGCAATCTTTAATTACAAGTTCATACTTTGAAGATTGTGTAACATATGTAAAAAATATTCTGAAGGCACTAAATTTGAACCTTATTCGAACAACATTTGCACAGGTAAAGAAAAAGTGTAAGTTTAATTTTTAGATAACTCACGCCTATCCCCTCTTTAAAAATTTATAGCCTTAAACTGCCTTGACATCTGTTTACTGGAGTGAACATATCGGTTACTTTTTATATAAGCGAGCTTTAATTAAGGTTTATGCCATGGCTAGATCAAATATTTTAACTTAATTAGGAAACTTTCACTTTTGCGAAAGATCTCACAGGATGGGAACCTTTGAATACATTAAACAAAGCTGCTTGGATGTTAGTCCTTCCGCTCTTAAGAGTATCAACAATTTGCACATTTTTCCGTTGCATAGTGGACATGCATGCTTCCGTATCTTGATACCAACCCAAAACAGTGGTTCCAAAACAGTGGTTCCAAGCATCCAGTCCTAGAACCATGGCTAACTTCTCAAAAGTGCAGCAAAATTTTGCGACAATCCTCGTATTGTGGAGAGATATTGTCCCTCTACACACATGCGGACTGGTGTAAAACCATTGACCACTGCTGGGGATGACTTTTTGAGGAGGTGGAGGAACCGAAAACCAAGGCACGTTTTCCAAGCATGAGGAAAGCTAAAAAGGGTCCATCAAAACTGAATGAGAACAAAGCCTAGGTCTTAATTGAAGAGCTTGGCTCTATAGTGAGGTGTCGAGGACTTCATTCTTTTTCTTTATATCTGAAAATTTTATTTTTTTCCTCACCAGGCAGCTTTTGATTAACGTTGCGTATGTCATGCAAGATTAGGTATATACTGGAAAATCATTCTTGTTCAGGGGAATGCTAGCGAACCTCAGTTTCGAGGAGCTTAACCGATTTCTCCACTTCTAGGCCTCGACTCGATGAAAAGCATAAACGAGGGAGAAGCTACTACTTTTTGGCTTCTTGCTGTATGAAGAGAGAATGTCCCCACCATCTCCGCGACTTTGTCAAAGTTGTAATTATATAATCTGTAAATCTACCAAAAATCTTAGCTTCAGGCACCAGTTGTCATGGTTGAAATGTACAGTACGCATCACCACAGCCCACCTACGAAAAAGCATGAGCTGATAGACATCAATTAAGTTCAGAAACACCAATTTGCAAGGAGGACAAGTTGCCAAAGTGACGTCTAGAGAAGAGATATTATAAATGGAATTATGCAGGTTTGTGAGTTCCGACATGGTCAAAAACTTCTGAAGGTGATCAGTCCTCACTATACTGAGATTGGTTAATTTTTTTCATGAGATGTTGCGATGTATTTGGGTAGAGGTAGTAAATAACCTCGGTCACTGTAGAATCCGCCTGCATCCTCTGTAAGTGGCCATGATGAAGTAAGACATCATGAGTAATCTTCGAGTACAAACGCTATTTAAAATTCTTTGCCATTAGCATCTAATAGTTTCCTGCGAAAGCAGTTGCTATCAATGCTGACAAGCGACATCTTTGGTCTATGATATTTATGAGTTAAGCTATGCCACCTCGTGTCAGAAATAGTATGTCTCTTTTCGCTAGAACATGTTTCCGGTTGATAGGTCCTGAGTTTCAGTTAGTTATAATGGACTACAGAGTGCTGGTCTGGGTTTTAAACGCATTCAAGAGAATAGTTTAAATGATTCATGCTTGGTCGCTCAATTACGAAGACTCATTTTCTCTACAGCTAACACAGTTTCTTCTTTAGGGCTTATTGTTCGTGAAGTAGCCACAACTATCATCTTAGATCAATTCAGACCCTGAATCTTTCACTGGGTCATGACACGTACATGAACGTACATGAGATCACTTTCTCTCGGGCATTGCAGTCAGGGACTATCTACATCCAATTCTTGTAACTGGGAAGTTTATTATCTCAGATCCCAGCGCCTCAGAGTTGATAATGTGCCCGCCAGGGTCCTGCTTACTTTGGTTCTTGTGGATAAAATCGATGATGAAAAGGACCTGAGACTCGGCTCAGGGGTATTCTCTAGCCCCACAAGTCTTCATATTGCTGAGTGGCCAGTAATTCGGTGCGATCTTTGAAAAATATTCATGCGCATCGTAAAAAGAAAAACAAGTTTCTACAGTTAGTTTAGAATAACATTGATACTTAAGGCTTGAAAATCAGGTAGAAACAATGGCTCTCTAACGCCGTCTATAGTTTTTCCTAATCGAAAATTTCGCAAACCAGATTGGCCCCGTTTGTAATCTGATTGTAGCCCTTGATCACCAAAAGTTCTAGGAAGTTTCATGGCGGCTTCATGTGTGTCGCCATGAATAATCAAAGATTACGAACACCACTGCTAACAGAAGCGATCTTGAGATTATTCTAGGCTAGACTCGTTACCATAGCACTAGATCGAAACCCCCTCTTATTTGAAAACATGATCTAGGACAGACAGAATAGGAAACTGTAGACAAGCATCCCATCTTCTGTCAGCTTGGACCAAAGGCGTTAGAAAATGCGCTTAAGGTTAATATAGTTCCATCGTAAAATCTGTTGTCATGGTAGACGGATATGCAGAGTACTCAAACTTAGGTTATGGAACATCTTGGCTGGAGATCAAAGATCAGTCTTTGTGTGTCAAGGCCCAAATCAACAACCACCTTGCTTCTAGACTACAATCAAAGAGGTAGCTTTAGGTCCGTTGTCCTTTAGTTTTTGCTGACACTACAGAAGAATAATTGGACAGGCAGCCAAAGAGACTCCACAAGAGCTGGCGTTGTCTATATCCGGCTGCCTAGAGTAGCAGTTTTACCGTTTCACAGTTTCAAGGAGGTCTTAACTGACAGCTGGGACAAGGCACCCCGCAGCACTCATCAACTCAACAAGAGAGACTGAGTTGACGTCGCTTGTCTCTAACACCACAGACTCATGTACAACAACAAACAATTACAGCATGTTGTCAACATGATTCCATTTGACAGGCGATGCATCATCCGGACATGTGCGCCAGAGGCCTGGCCAAATTGGAGCCACCTGTAACGGATACCTGCAAGTAAGCTGTTTTCTATGACAACCGAAGTTCTGATAGAACAAAGGTAATTTAACGCAAGGTTGCCACAACCGAAAGCCCACCTTTGTTTCAGATCAGCTTTCCAGGTCCCATTAATTGGCACATATGCATGTGCAGTATGCATTAATTGACACATCTGCATACCTCTAAAAAGGAAACAGAACACTCAGTCTCCAAACCACACTCTATGAACCACAATACATTTGATAGGGAGACAAGAACTTTGAAACGTTAATTAGCCGCCGGCTATATAAGTAGAAGAAATTCTGCTAAAATTTTAAAATGTATAAAAACACAAGAGTGTCCTCTTTTCACTTGCCATCCTCAAACAACCATTTACTTACAAGATTTCTTCTTCCAGTATAAGCTCATCAAGTTTAAGTCTGGATATACTGATCTTACACCCCTTTCCCCACTGCATCAAGATCATTTCACCCTAGATTTCAAGGAATTCCATTAGCCGCCCAGCTCAACTCCATTAGCCAAAACAACATCTGCTAAACCAAAGAGCTAATACAGTCCCTTTCAAAGATTATAGACCATACAAAAGAGTACTTCATCATTCCAGTTACAAAGATGACCGCAAAGACTCCAGTTATTGCTGTTGTTGATGCCGCCATTGGATCCCCAAACCCGAATGTCAACTCTTTCAAAGAACACCACATTGATCAATTAAACTCTACTTTGGTCTCTACTCCATTAGATGGTCATGATGCCGGTTCCGAGATTGGTGAAGACGATGTTTCTGAATCTGATAGCGACAACAATTTGGATCCAATTGAAGATGCAATCGACGCAATCGACCCAAACGACACTATTGAAGTTAAACATGTCACCCTAAAAGAAAAGAAGTCTAAGTCCGATGAAGGTTCATTCCGTGGTAGACCATCCTCTTGTGTTTTTGTTGCTAGGTATGTTGCATGATCGTTTATAACTTTAGAGTTTTTGAATAAGATCACTAACAAGAAAACGACAGTCTAGCTGCAGTCAAATCTGATGATGAGCTATCCAGCTCTGTTACCAAGCATTTCCAAAAAGTATGTGACACTCACTCCATCGAAATATCAAGGCATATACTAACAGGACATATAGTGGGGCGAACTGGCCCTAGTTAAAGTTTTGCGCGATCCATCCAAGAGACCATACGCATTTGTTCAATACACCAACGATGCCGATGCTAGAAATGCCCTAACTCATGCCCAACACTCTGTCTTGGATGGTCGAACTATTCGTTGTGAGCCAGCCAAAGTCAACAGAACCTTATACTTAGCCACCAGTGATGGTAATGATATTGGCTTGAAAGAAGTTAAGACTATCTTGTCTAGTTTTGGTGAATTCGAACAAATCATTGGTAACAACGATTCAGCCTTCAGAAAGTCTAATTTGAACAAAGCTTGGTTCTGCAAGTTCGCCTATAGGGATGATGCTATCAGAGCTTATGCCAATTTAAGACTGAGTCCAGACTGGATTGTTGAATGGGCTCAAAACATTGAACATCCATCAGAAGGTTTAGACAGACAACAAGAAAACGAAGTTGTGATTGACAATTTCTCCATCTTTGTTGGTCAATTGGATGACAGAGTGACCAAGGAGAAACTTGAAGAAAGATTCTTAAGACACGGTAAGATTGCTGATATTGTCCTTGTTCTAAGACCTGGTAACAACTTTGGCTTCATCAAATTTGAAACTGAACAAGCCGCAGCAGCTGCTGTTGAAAGGGAAAACCATGCTGTCTTCTTAGACAAGACCATGCATGTCCAATACCGTGAACTTCATCATAAAAGATCAAGAAGCTCTAATCCATCATCTGTCTCACCGCGTCTAAATTTAGCACCACCACCAGTTAACTTACCTTACAGAAGAGCAAGTACCGGTTCAGGTTTCAACTTTCCAAAGAACTTAGACAGACAATATGAAATGTTGTCCAATGTTTACCAAGGGTCATCGGCTAGATCCAACCGTACCTCCAAGTACCCATTAAACCATTCAGGCTCATACAATACAGATAGAAGTGGTTCAAATTCTGGTGGTCAGTTGAGATTCCATACCCCGGTTTATGGGTTTTCACCAACTTTTGAAGATGATGATGAAACGAAGCAACACGAAGACATCAATTCCGCTGCTTATAGTCCAGAGCAAAAGAACTCCCCAGTTTCGTCACCTAGCAACCATACTGTGAACTCATCCCACGCTGAATCCAAGTCAATTTACTCCTCTTCAACAGTTTCAGGCTTAGTGAATGATGATGCCACTGATCCAACCACATCTGGTTACGCATCCAAGCGTGTCCCAAGAAGAGCATATAGCATGATTCCACAAAGTAACGGTGCTCCAGTGATTCAAAGACCACCATCATCATACTATTACAACTATCTTTATGACCAAAACCAATACCTGGCATACACTTCATATCCATACTACTTTGCAGAGTCCTCACTGGTTGATTATCCACAAACAGCACTGAGCTCCTCAGGTTTACCACCAGCTCCATATTATATGTACTATGGTATCCCACAAGCTTCAGCCGGTTTCAATGATCCAAAGAAGCCAATGCCATATGAGCAGCATGATCCATCGATGGGTGGTCAAAAGGAGATGGATTATTAAGCCCCACAAAATGATGTCTCATTAATGAATTTTGCATGCGTTTCATATTGTGTTTGATACTTCAAAGCCTGGTTTTCATTTCATTTTTAATTATTCTTTTCCGTTTCAATTCGTTATTCAACCCACTCACTTGTTTGTTATCCCTTTTTCCAATTTGATCATTTTTCCATTTCTCGTTTATGATCCCTCAACGATCGTTGTCACTTTATTTTGGCCTGGTTATCAAGAAAGTGAGAAGTCCATTTTTCCTCCCTACTAGTTTTACCTTCTTGTTCTTGTTTCCCCTTTGTGTATACTGATCTGGAAATTTTTAGCTCTGATTGTAATCTCCACACCTCACTACAATCGAGTTTAACTATGAACCAGTTGGTTCATATCCTAAACTCTGTAGGCGTGCATTAACTATGATTCTTCACTATTGCAGAAGCCACAAATGCATCAATCCACCACCTGGTCCCTTAGTCTATTTCTGGCCTATCGTAATTTGTGAAAAGAGTGGCGACAACTGATCCAGCCAGTGGCATCTAACTAACATTATAGCCCCTAGAAAACCATGGAACGGCTACTGAACGTCAGTGTGTTAAATATATGCCTCGTATATGTGCCCAAGACAGTTCGTGGCGTGATTCTTAGGGATGAGGTCTGTGTAAGCCGGTAGAACTCTCAAAGCTTATTGTGCTGTAACTGCACAGTGGCCCATCAAGAGTCAAAGTAAGAAGATGGCAACCAGGTCTAAAAGATCGAGAATTTACTTACAGTTTGAATCTTGGAGCTTGGGGAGCCAGTTGCTCAAAGGACCAGTAGAACAAAGTCGAGGGGGAAGACTCACAGCTACAGGCACTACAAGAGCAATAGCCCCCAAAAGAGATTCATCTTATATTATACACCATCTACGACATGTTAATCTTCACTGACAAAATCACATCTTATGCTTTTCTCTTTTTGACTTGAGATCTGGTCTTTGGAGTGGCAGTTGATTCTGCCTTAGGTTCAGCCTTAGCAGCTGTAGTCTTCTTAGCCTTTGGCTTCTCAGCAGCTTCAGTAACAGCAACTGTAGCGGCAGCAGCGACTTCTTCAGCTTCTCTTTGGGCTTCTTCCTCGTTGAAAACAGCAAGTCTTTGTTGGTAGTCCCATTCGGCGTAATATAAACCACTTTGTAAGATTATGATACCACCTAACAAGAAGACGATCATGTATTCGGAGGCAGCAATGACATTGATACCGGTTTGTTCATCGACTTCACCCCAGACACCAGTTAGAGCAGCTTCGGCACCAGTCTTCAAGTTAGTCAAGTAGATACAGACAGCAATAACGTATAGGAATAATGACCCGTATTCGAAGTACTTGGTGTCGTTTGGCGGGTTGTAGACCTTGATCAACAAACCTAGGAAACCTAGACCCAAGAAGCCGTGTAGGATCCATAAGCCGACGGTTGGTAGCGAGTACCAGGTCTTGTAATGTTGCAATGAGTTGGCAAAGGCTTCAACAGTGGCATCAGTGGTGAACAACGTGTGAATGTCGTATGGCAAGTTACCAAAGATCAAACCAAGGAAAAAGAAGACACCAGCGATAATCAGACCGGTGCCAACTGGCTGCACGTGTTTATATTGGATACCCATTTTTGAAGGAGGCAATTGAATGTGATACTGAAAAAGTTGATGTTTATGTTGGTTGTCTTTTGTTCAAAATTTCTTGAGTTCTTTTCGAGAAAATGCCTTGAAATTGGTCCTTAAAAGTCTGATAAACAGGACTAAATAAATATTCAATTGAGACTATTTTCTACAGAGAAATTTAAAAGTTTGCTCAATTAGCTTATTATAATCATAAAACTATAAACATATTTAAGCTTCGACTGGAGCAGCTTTTTCAGAGGCTTCTTCGACTGGGGCTTCTTCAGAGGCTCGAGCAGCTTCTTCTTCAGCTGGAGCTTGAGTTCTTTGGATGTAGACCTTGACAGATGGTTCTGGGATTTCTTCATCTTCTTTTGGATCAATGACCTTGACGTAATCTGGTAAGGAAGTTGGACCATCTCTGTTGGTGGCTGGGTCTCTCATGATCTTGACCTTGATACCTAAGACACCTTGTCTCAATAAGACGTGACGGGTAGCAGTGTCAATAAAGTCTCTGACTGGTTGACCAGAGTGGATTAAGAAACCATCTTGGAATTTCATGGATTTAGCACGGGCAGCTCTTAGTTTACCAGAGATGACAACTTCAACACCCTTGGCACCGGATTCCATAACGTATCTAACAACACCATAGGCGGCTCTTCTGATGGCTAAACCGTTCAACAATTTGAATTTCAAGGATTCAGCTTGAGCAACAGCAGATAAACCACGGTCTTGGACTCTTTCGGCGTATAAGACGATTGAACCTGGGGCTAATCTGAATCTCTTTTGGACCAATGAGGTCAATTCGTAGATTCTTCTACCGTTTTCACCTAAGACAGCATTGGTTTGGGTGGCTCTGATGATAACTTCGGTCTTGGTTGGAGTAACTCTGACTTCAACACCAGCGTAACCTTGTTCAGCTAATTCTCTGGTGAAGAATTCGTTTAATTCGGCGTAGAAGACACCGTCAGCGACCAATTTTCTTTTCTTGGAGATAATGTTAACCATCTTGGATATTTGTTGTTAGATTTGAAGACCTGTTAGTTTACTGGTTTTAAAGATTTTTCAAAAAATTTTCACTTTCATCCAAAGCATAATTTTTTTGTTTGTGACTGCAGAGTTTCACGAATGGTAAGAGCAGATAAACACCTGGACACCAAAAATCAAAGCGTAATCCGACTTTTATAAATCACGTGAGAATGCTCGGAGCTTAGTTTTACATTTTTTATGGGGAAATATTACAGTTGAATTTGAGAAGGAAAACGCGCTTAGAAATTTGAAGAGCGCGTCAGCGACAGATGGTAAAGATGAAATGGCCCAAAGGAGGCTGAAACGGTAACTGATAATCATTCGAGGTAAAGAGGCAAGACAGGCCACAGTAACCATCGTCTTGCTGTTCACTTGTTCAAGTCTCTGGTCATCAGACCTGTCCTTCCTTTGTTTTTCATTCCGATGTTAGAAGCTCCAAACAATAAACAACTCCTTTCGTAACCACAACAAACGCGTTGCAATAACAATGGGCTGCCTCCTCATGTATGACAAATGTGCACTGCAGAAAACTTTTTGAAGGTGGAGACGGTTATGGTTTTAGGATGTTCTCGATTGGAAAGAGAAGTTAATGGGTCGGTTTTTCTGTTCACAAGGTGGGGATGTAATAGTAGTCCAAGATGGAAACAAACCTCTAAACCTTCAGTCACGAAACTTGATGTCTTCTACGGTCTACCCAAAACACTAAGACTGATTTAGAAAATGGACAGTCGAAGCAGGTCAATATGTAAAGAAACAAAGAGAAGGACGAAATAACCACAACAACCGGTAACTGCAGTAAAAGGGAGTCTGGAACCAGTTGGGCTTTGGTCTTTGCGGAGGTCCACAAGTTCAAAGTTCGAGACCTCGCGAAGCTTTACAGGGCTTACAAAACAGAGAGAAAACAACGGCGATGAGCTGAGTGAATATCCATATATGAAGTAACAAACAATCCCTAGACACTTGATAGTCGAAGAACTGACTTTAACATACCATCATCACCGTGAACCTGCCCCACAGGCCGGCACTCATACGGTTAGAAGATATTGAAGATCGGTATTAATGGATTGATGGGCCCAAACCTCGCATTAACTACGTAAGTATCTCCAATTAAGATACACGAAGAATATTACATGCAAGTATGCGAAGTTTGGACCAATCAAATGCCTCAACTTTCGAATAGAAGAAACTTGGTTCATGTACTACAAGGCATTTTGATGCGATGATGCCCTGTTGTTTTGACGCGCTGACAGCCGTTGCCAAAATTCTTGGTGGGCTTGTTCTTGGATTGAGAGACTAACTTTGCTCTGTATTCAATTTCTTCTGGCTGAGACTCCACCCATTACTTCAACTATCCTCATACCAATAAACCCAGCAGAATATTCTGCAGTTGTTCAGGTGATTATACCCACCAACATTGCCAGATCACTCTTTTCAGCTTGTTATTGTAGTGGCGTTCTGCAGCATCCGCTTTTCATATGCCCCATTACTGTAACGGATCAGGAAAACTGTGAGATCTCTGTGGCGCAAACCGTACGAAAACGGCACGGGATCGCCCCAAAAGGGAACCTGTAGGATCTGGCCATTCCGTTTTGAACCAAATCATGCAGATCAAAAGGATGTCAATAACATGATAGTTGTGAGTTGTGACTCCGAAGCCTGGCAGAGAAACAAAAACGCAGAGGGAAGCTCGCCGCTTATCTCTTGAAAAATTATAAATAGAGGCCCATTTCCCAACCGGTTACCACTTTTTGTTTCTTCCTTCTTCATTCACTTTTGCACAAGTTCAATCAATTCCAACTTTAGTCACTCACTTTCAACAATGCAATTCTCAGTCGTCGCTTTATTAGTCTCAGTTGTCTCAGCTGCCTCCACCATCAAAACCACAACTGCTGTTGTTTCCGATGTCACCACCACGACTTCCTCCATTATTGACTGTGGTCCTTCAGTTACCAACTGTCCAGGCCACACCACTGTCATTGCTAACCAATCCAACGTCACCACCCCATCCATTTCTACCTACTCCGGTGCTGCTGGTAACATCTACGCCCAAGCCGGTGTCGCTGCTGCCGTCGCTGTTGGTGCTTTCTTATTATAAGTTGAGGGCTTTTGAGAAGCTTATAGAATTTATATACCACATTTGACAATTAAGAATATTGGGAGTTTTCAGGGTTTTACTGGTCTTAGAATAGTTTTAATGGCAATTTACGTTATTTGAATTTTTAACTCTGTTGATTGTAGGACTACTCGTTATATTAATACACATTTCAATTAAAACTTGTAGTACAATATTAGGCCAAGTAACAGATTAGCTCGCCGAATGCGGTATATTTCGCGCATCTTGAGTGTTAGAGCCTAGATTCACAATGGCCTAATAAATTTCGGAAAAATTATAAGAAAAGTTTCCCTTCCTTGGTTAGATCTGTTGCAATTGAGATCTCAAGAGATGAGAAGTTTTAAAGTCGTTGTCGTCGGTGATGGGTGAGTGTCGATTTTAAAGGTGGTCTGGGCATTGTCTTGCGGGCTGGGGCTTACACAGGGTTCATCACATCCTACAACCAGGTTACCTAAGGCTCAGGTAAGCTTATCTGGGACGAAAGCTCATTGCCTTGTTTCAGACCAATGCCCTTTCTCGATGTAAAAACATCGTTACTAACTACTTTGACCTCAGTGCCGTGGGTAAAACCTGTTTGCTGATCTCCTACACTTCCAACACCTTCCCACAAGATTACATTCCAACCGTCTTTGATAACTACACCAAGAACACACTATATGAAGGTGCCCATTTCAAACTGGAGCTGTGGGATACTGCAGGTCAAGAAGATTACGACCGTTTGCGTCCCTTGTCGTATCCACAGACTGATATCTTTCTGGTCTGTTTCTCCATTGTGGAACCTTCTTCATTCAAGAACGTTAAGAACAAATGGATCCCTGAAATCAGACACCATTCTAACGATGACATAAAGATCATCCTGGTTGGTACCAAGGCTGATCTGAGAGATGATCCACACACATTGGATAGACTTGAGGAAAGTGGGAACGAACCTATCTCCAAGGCCGATGCCAACAGACTTGTTAAGGAATTAGGCCTGTTCAGCTATGTGGAATGTTCAGCGGCCACCCAGGACGGTGTTGAGAACGTGTTTGAAACAGCCATCAAGTCCGTGATACAATCCGAAACCGAAATCCTACCACCAAAAGCTGCTTCTTCTAACACAGTTAACGCAAATGATCAGACAGGTAATAATAGCAAACCTATCAGCTCTGTTCAAAAAGCCACCAGATCAACTTCCAGAAGAATTAGAAAGAAATCAAAATGTAGTATCTTATAAGGTGTTCATAGAGAGGAAGAGAGAAAGCTCAAAGAGGTGGAGAAAAAGTACAAAAGTACGATGTATGATATAGTTTGTTGAGTGATTTGGTTTTATTTTTCATAATTGTGTGTTCATTGGACGTTTTTTTTCTTATTACGATAGTCTTTCCCTTATTTTGATGTCTGATTGTCAACATGTGGCTTTTGTTTGTTTTCCATTCCGTTTGAATTGTTCGTTGTGAGGAGTTGTTATGCTGCGGTGATTGTGTCTTGATGTTGTTTCTTTCTGGTAAAATTTTGGCATCAAGAATTGCTTTATCGAACTAACAATCTCAATACCTAAAAAGGTGATTACAGAGTCATCGAAAATATGAAGAAGATATATTCATTCCCTTTGCTCAACTGTGTTTTAGTCTTTTATTTTAACTTCTTTAAAATCCTATTAATGTACAAAAAAGACATCAGATCACAATTATCTTTGCATCATTTTAGCCCTTCCTGGGTGGACATTAGTCAAATCCCTTTCGACATTGACTTTCTTCTTATCCTTTTGTTCCTTCTTTTTCTTTTCAATCTTGTCTTTTCTCTCATCATCCAGTTTCTCATTCTTCTTTTGGATTTTTTCAAGTCTGTTCTTAGAGTTACCACCACCACCAACGGTCAGTTCGACATTGATCTTTCTGTTTCTCAAACTCGAGTGATGCATACGTAGTGCAACTTCCATTTTCTTCTGTATCTCATCCGTGCTGTTATCAAATTCTAAAAAGGCAATACCTTTGTCGCTTCTAATCCTTATTCTATCAGGGTGAGCAGCGGAGAAATGCGCCAGTAATTCTGTCTCTGTGACATCGTAAGGTAAGTTCCCGACAAATATCAAGAAACGAGGACCAGCGCCACCTTGACCTTTCCCCTTCTTGCCTCTTCTGGTCTTTCTCTTCTTCTTCACAGTACCGTCTTCATTCAATTCTTGAGCCGGTTGTTCCTCTGTAGTCTCTTGTACTTGTTCTTCTTCTCTTTTTCTCTTCTTGTCAGGCTCTTCTGCAGTGTCCTTCAATTTGGTCTTGCTTCTGAACTCCAGAGCCTTCTTCTGTTTCTTCGTCAGCTTTTCTTCACCCATGTTTAACGAATATCCTGTGACTCTTTTACAAGTATCAGCACTGTTTAAGCTCAGGTTAAATTTTTTTTAACCGATGAGGTAGATTTACCCGTGTTGGAATGACAGACTGAATAACAGAAATTTTTGCTCGAATTTTGACAGATAACTTGGGAGATGTGTGGCCACTATTCCAGAAGGATTCACAGACAAAACTGTTTCAAACATGAGCACAAGACCACCAATCACTACTACAGCCCGAAACAGAAGATTGGACCGCAGTCCAACACGGACAAAGACCGAAAGTTACAGAGAACGCTCCAGTGAAAGAGTAGCTTATGATGCTAATAGAAATAGAAAGGACAAGGACAAGAAGTCGACAGAATTAGACGAGTACGAGGATGATATCAAGGAACGTGAAAAAGACACACGTGGAAGACAGTTGAACCGTGAGAAGTCAACAGAGGAAGATGTACAACCAGAGGAGGACGATGCTCAGGCGCAAATGATGAAGCTGATGGGGTTTGGCTCATTCGAAACGACAAAGAACAAACATGTCGAGGGAATCGGCAAGGGTTCTGCAAAGAGGAACAAAAAGGCACAGTTTAGACAGTATATGAATAGAGACAAGGGCTTCAATAGGGCCTTATCACCAGAGAGAAAGAAATAGATTACTACATAACATGAAAGGTGGTGAATTGCTAATTATTAATGACTAATGATTTATTGTACAGAGATGTAGTGGTATGAGGGTTATTTCAGTGACTTTGTATGCTCAGTGTAAAGTTCTTCGTACATGCCTCTTAGATCAGTGTATGCCTTAGTGACTTTCTCCACTTTGGCCTCTAATTCCTTGATCTTTTGATCCTTAAGAGTACCATCATCCCTCATGACAACTTCTGAATTGATATTGCTCAAATTTTGGAAGAAAAGGGCCTCTTTTGAAACACGATTCAAATGTTCATCAATGTCAAAGAGTTGTTCTTCCACTGGTTGACCAATCTGGAATAGGACGTCTTGATCCTTTGGATTCATATTTGTCAATTCACGTTTGAATTGTGGGATTGGTCTGTTGGTCTTCTCGATATTGGAATCATCTGACGTTTGGAAAGTGGTTAGGATTTGCAAACTAGTGATCTTGCTTCCAAGTTCCTTGAGCTCCTTGATCACTTGACGGGATACAATATCACTAATAACGACTTTCCCCTGGGCATCACCAGAGATAACCGACGAGCCATCTAGTGATAATGCAAGTTTTGTCACTGGGGAACCAGTATGGTATGTGATTGTGTGCTTTAATTCGTGATCTTCAGGTACTGTGACGATCTTGCCGGCGCCGCCCTTGGCTTCAAGAATGTTGGTGGCTGGGTTTGGCTCATATAGGTTGATTTGACGAATGTTGCCGTTTGAAAGGCCCACAAAAAGGGCACGATCAGCAGAGTCAACGATGATAGAGTCAATTGGGGAGCTGATGACAAATGTGGATAATAGCTGGAAGGTTGAAAAGTTGTAAACTCTGATGGTAGAATCTTTGGAGGCAGTGTATAGTTTAGAATCTGCATATGTGTTATTGTTAATATGAATATCTGTGACTTCCAATGAATGATCAGAGATGACATGGAGAGGTTTAACAATTCTATCATCATCTTTACTAAATGACACTAAATCTGTGACCTTCCATATCAACACTCTTGCATCTTTACCAGCTGAGACCAGGTATGAACCATCACTAGTGACTTTTAATACATTAGGCTGCTGATAATGGGCCTCTTTTACATTCAGCAGCAGACCAGAGTTCAATTCCCACACATAGATCTTACCACTCACACCAGCACCTATCAACAGGTACGGTAGTCTCAGCTTTGGTAAGTTTCTGTCTTGTTCCTCCTCATCTTCATCAATATCGACCTCAGTCGAATCAATGGCATTAGGACATAAAGTGATACAGGCCAGTTGCTCCGGGATAGGGATTCTTTGGTCCGGAGACTCCTTGCCCCATGTATAGACGGAGATCAGAGCCTTGCCCTTTGCAGCAACGAATACTCTGTCACCTGGTTTGGTTCCTGTGATGGCAGCACCATTAGGATAAGAAGACACCTGACGAAGAGCCAAAGTCTGAGATTGCGAGTGGACTGAGGTGGCTATGCCCAGGGATAGGGCTCCTGATTTGTCGCCCTGCTGGCCTTCGGAGCTGTAGAACACGATTTCCTCCATGGCTGCGATAGTGGAAAGTTGGGTCCTTTTCTATCTTTCTCTTTGTATACTGGGTTTCTACCTCATCGCATAAATTTTTTTCTTCGCGATCAGAAAACACCGCTAGCGCCAAAATGAAATAAAAACAGCTTAAGATCTCTCTCTCTAAACAGTAACAAAGACAGCAAAGCCAGCAAAGCCACTGCTAAAGAAATACACACAAAATGCCGCTGAATATAATCGGTTCTATGATCGTGGACGGGCCAGAGGTACTGCCAGGCTGGACGTACGTGAAGACCTACGGGCCCTGGGTCGCGGCCGTGGGCAGTCTGAAATGGTACTTCAGAGGGAAGGCAAACACCTGGGAACGGGACCTCCATGGCAAAGTGTACATTGTCACGGGCGGCACGTCTGGCGTGGGCGCAAAGGTTGTGGAGCAGCTGGCCGCCAAAGGGGCGCAGATCATCCTGTTGGTGCGGTCGCTCGAGGACTCCTGGACCACTGAGTATGTCAACGACTTAAGGGAACGTCATGAGAACTTCCTGATCTACGCCGAGGAATGTGACTTGTCATCCTTGTACAGCGTGAGAAAGTTCGCCACCAAGTGGTTGGACAACATGCCACCAAGAAGACTTGACGGTGTCATCTGCTGTGCTGCCGAGGCTCTGCCTCCTTATCATGAACGCCAGAACTCCATTGATGGCATTGAAATCCAGAACGCAGTGAACTACGCGGGCCATTATCACTTGCTAACTCTATTGTCACCTTCATTGAGATCACAGATCCCTGACAGGGATGTGCGTGTCGTGATAGCAACTTGTATGTCTCAGGCCACTGGTGACGTTGACCTCGATGATCCATTGTATCAACAAAAGAGATATCCAACAAACAAATCATGGAAGGTATATGGAGGGTCTAAATTGAAGCTTGGATTATTTGCAAAGGAGTTTCAACGAAGATTGTTAGCCGCTCCAAGAAAAGACGGCGCACCATGTAATGTCCGCGTCAACTTGGTAAACCCAGGGTTGATGAGATCTCCAAGTACAAAAAGAGTGTTCACTTTCGGTTCGTTGTTTGGGTTATTGCTGTATGTATTGCTGTTGCCTATCTGGTGGATATTTCTGAAATCTACCGGTAATGGTGCTGAGTCATTCTTTCATGTGTTGTACTCCCCTGATTTCATCAATTTAGATGGTGGGAATTTCATCTCTGATTGTGCCATCTACAAACCTGCCAGAACTGAGCTTGAAGATTCAGAATTACAGAAACTGCTATTTGATAACACGGAGAAAGATATTGCTAGAATTGAGAAGGAGTCAGCCATTGCACGTAAAAGAGCTGACCAAGCTGGGAAGAAGACCAAAGATTCTAAGAAGGATGCCAAAGTGGAACCAGTTGATGGGAAGAATAATATCTCAATTGGCACAACCAAGCAAGATTTATTCCCGGACTTTGATAACCTTAAGGGCAAGCTGAACAAGAAATCAACACAGTCCACTACTAAACCTAAACCAAAAGCCAAATCAAAGGGTAAGAAAACAACAAAAGCATAAGTATTCACCATCTCTATCATTAATGCTAATCACATCATTGCATCGCATACACATTGTAGCTACAAAAAACTCTATCATGACTAATATATTGTGTAATTCTATAAAATTGACATCTCAGATATCTTTTATTTTCTAACCTTTGTTCTTTTTTCTCTCCAATGCCGCAATATGGGCCTCACTCTGATCAACTTGGGTATGTTCGTGATTATGAGCTCTATGTAGCACGTTCTTGCTCAAGCCGGAAGCATCAACGTTCTCTTCAATGGTACACATAGGGATGCTTTGCAACCAGGCATCATTAAACACTTCGTCAATGGAAGCTCTGCATGCCGGTGCAAGCACAACCATCTTGGAAATGACGGGTCTTACATGTTCTGGTAGTGCTCTCAATAGACGGTCTTCACCGGTCAGGGAAGAGGTGTGTGATTGGCCTTCTTTTGGTGTCTTTTCTTGAACTTGTGGTTCTGGTGTTGATGGTGTTGAAGATTGTTCCACTTCAGTCTCAGTCTCGGTGGCTCCATCACTTAGTTTTGGAGTTGGTGTGGATTCATCAATGAAAGGGGTTAACTCATTAGAAGATTCAACTTCTTGATCAATTTCTTCTAATGGTTTGGCAAATGCCTTGGACAAGTTTGACAAGCCTGTTGGTTTTTCTTCCTTCACAACAGGTAATATCTCTGGTTTTGGCTCTGGTTTCATAGTTAAAAGGGCACTTAAGGAGTCACTTTCTCTACCGGTACAGAACAACTTAAAGCTGTTATCCGCCAGCTTTGGAACCTTCCAGGGGAACTTCTTCAATACCATACAGCAATAGATCATAGCAGCGGACCAGACATCAACTGGTCTTGGATCGTATTTAGCAAAGACTAGTGTTTCTGGTGACAAGTACGGATCGGAGCCAACGATTCCAGATGCCTCGATCAAAGTGTTAGAAAATGGGTACGAGAACACGACGGCAGAACCGAAATCGATGATCTTGACAATCCCTTGGGAACTAACGACACAGTTATCCAATTTCAAATCACGGTGGGCCAGCCCCATGTGGTGTAAGTATTGGATCCCCGTCAGGATTTGCTTGAAACAACAATCAACTTCCTCAGTAGACATCTTGTTGGACATCACTAGAGCGAAAAGGTCATAGTCACAGTACTCCAACACTTGAAGGATCCTATCGTTCTCATAGGCGATCTCAATGGTCTCAACGATGTTTTGGTGTCTAAGTGTCGAACCAATACAATATTCACTGGTGATCTTCTTTGCGTATTCACGACGTGTCTCGCTATGACTTCTGGCTCTGAACTCTTTCACGGCAAACACTTGGTTATCTGAAAGTCTCTTGACCAGCTTTACCGACCCACCGGCACCAGCACCCAAGTTTTCACCAAACTTACCATATCTCTTTGAAAAGGGCAACTGTTGTGGAGTGGTGTATTGGGAGACGTTGTTGTTATAGGAGGAGGATATGCTCCCAGATCTATCACGAAAGCTGTTGTTGGAGTTGATGGTGTAGGAAGATACGACTGGGGACATCATCATTTGATTACCGTTGGCTCTAGGAGAAGTTGATGAGGAGCCCGAGGTCTTTCTGAAAAATCTCTTCAAGTCCACCATGGACCCATGAGGTTTGGATTTGGAAAACTGTGATTCTGAGGAGGAGACACTGGATGGTGAATTGGAGAGCATGTCAATACCAGGAGTATGGCTATTAGACTGTGGAGAGGTGAATTGTGAAGAATAGCTGTTATTATTATTGTAAAAGGATCCCAGGTCCATCTGTGAGTTCTTTCTGGAGCGGGCAAAGAACCCACTAGAGCTCTGTGAGATCGGGGTGGCCTTTGAGAGGGAGTTGGCAGCTTGTATGCTGGAGACCTTTTGCTTCGAAATGACGAATCTCGGTTCAATCTCTGAGGAGTTGACCACGGGGGAAGTGATGTTAGTGGACTCAATCATGGAGATATTGGAAGGAAGCCCGCTATGTCTTGGAACAGAGCCCGAGAGCTCCGAGTTGTGGTTTGGCACGGAGTACGGTATGCTGGAGGACAATGTGTTTGGGTTGTACGAGTTGTTGTAGAAGCCATTTTGCACCGAAGGAGTTCTGTGAATAGAAGTGCTCATTGGAGCTCTGATCGGTGGCGCGGTGGAGGAGGAGTAGCTGGATCTGTTGATAGTGATGGGACTTCTCTGGTTGTAGGAAGATGATTCAGGAATGGTTTGGTCCTCGTCCACATACAGTGGCACGACACCTTCGATGGAGACGGCGTTTGTCAGTGAATCGGTGGTCTCAAGGTTCAGCGAGGAGTGATGCTTGTCCTTGTCACCACTCTGCTTCTTAAGCAGCTTCGTCAGGGACGAAACGGGGGAGGCAGACATTTTGGTTTGCTGATACTGGTGCTCTGGTGCTCTGGTGCTCTAGAGTTGATACGATCTATTAAGAGATAATGTGATGATAATGGCAATGATTTGGAGGATAAAAGTGAGCTAAAGAGCTGGGATCAATCGGTATGTGGTGATCAGTGGGACCAGCAGTAGCAAACTTCAATTGCAATAGAATCAGATAATGGTGGTTTATCAGTAACTTGAGAGAACTTTTGCCTTTTGATTCCGTGTTGTGAATATAGGAAGCTTTTCGAGAAAGCTGACAATTTTTGATTGGCCAAATTGGCATTTCTGATAAGGAAAAACCAAAAAATAAAATAAAACGAGTTCGCGGAAATCTCACAGGAAGCTTCTGCCATGTTATCACGGGTAAATGCTTGTCTCATTTATGGTAGGTGCCACATTCTCTGTTTGATTTTTTTTCTTTCTTTTTGTCGATTTTTTTTTTGCTTTTGTAAAAAAAAAAAACTTATAGAAACGCATCAAAAAACAGAAAAAGATTTCAGCCCTTGCACTTACAAAAGAGCGGGATTTTCCACTGATTTTTTTTATCTGACAAGCACCGCTAACTGCTCCACATACACTCCCTGCTACAGAAGAACTCTATAGTACTAGTTCTCATCCTACCTTCGTCTTCCTCATTTCGCCGAGCTTCTGCTGACATCTTCGCGTCTTTACTAGAAGCCTCCCACCCTAGAGCCCACCATTGCCATGTCTAACACAGACATCATTAAAGACAGCATCGCCCCCTTTGTACAGAGAATCCTGTCTGACCCGCTCCACTTCAAACCAGCCAAGCAGCCAGACATCATCACCAACAAACCTTCTTCCTACATCAGAATTGGTAAGGCCACCAAGGGCGAATCTAAACCAGCATCCACATCCACAGTGTTCGACAAGACAGAAGACAAGACTATGGAGAGAGCACGCAAGAGTGTCACATCCCTCGCTCAGGCACTGGCCGGCTACACTGGTAAGAGAACTATTGATGACGAGTCTGAAAAGAAGTCGAAGAAGTCTAAGAGAGCTAAGCTACAACTAGAGCTAGAACCACAGGCAGAGGCAAACACAAGTACAAGCACAAATACAAGTACAAACAACAACGATGACGACATTGGTGAAGCTCTAGAGTCCAGTAATGATAGCGATGATAGCGATGGTTTGAAAGAGAAGGAATCCTCCTCTGATGAAGATGACGATGCCAATTACACAGACGCCAACAGTCCCGATTTTGTCTCACAGACCCCACATAACATAATCAGTAAAAAGGTGTTCCAACAGTTCCAATCTGAAAAGAGCTCAAGTGATGATAATGATAATGACAACAACGATGACGACAGTGATGATATTGATGAAAATGCGAAAGTTATGGACTTTAACAGTGATGAAGAGTCTGAAGATGATGATTACGTCGAAGACAAATCCATTGAGGACTCCGAAAATGTCGGTTCAGGTTCCGGATCTGAAGATGAAAAGTCCTCCACAACATCAGACAAGGATGATAGTGGTGATGAGAGTGATGAGATAGAACTGCTGAAAAAAGAACTTCTCGCCGACAAGGCCAAGATTGAATCATCTCCAGCAACACCACCAACTTCCCCAGATTCTGACGATGATAAGCTGATCAAACCAAATGCAGAAGAGCCAAACAACAAACTAGACAACTACTACCAGTTCAATGAAGCTCCAGCTGACCGTGGGTCTAACGAATCGTCCAGAATCCTGAAGAATTGGGGGCCACTACTGTCTAAGGGTAAACCACTAGGTCTTTTGAATCATGGTGTTACCTGCTACACAAACGCTGCTGTTCAAGCCATGGTGCACATTCCAGCTGTTCAACACTACTTGATGGATGTCCTTGACGGTAAGCACAAAGAGATCAATCCAAGATCTGTGACTCATGTCCTTGCTGAAACCGCCTCAAGGATGTGGAATTTGGAAAAGACCAAAAAGCACTCATCCAAGTTCATTAACCCAAAGAAATTGATTGGAAGACTAGACGATATCAACTGTATGATGTCGGAATGGCAACAGGAGGATTCCCATGAATATTTCATGTCATTACTTTCTAGATTACAGGAAGATTCTACGCCAAAGGGTCATAAATTGAATGAAAGTATCATTTACGACATTTTTGGTGGATTATTGAACCAATCAGTAACTTGCAAAAGCTGTGGCCACATCTCAAAGACCAACCAAGAGTTTTATGATTTATCATTACATCTAGGTACTTCACGCAAGAACAGTGTAACCAACAACACTGCACAAAACAGCAGCAACACTCCATCTCAAAGATTTTCAATCCAGAACTCTATCAGAGACTTCTTTTCTCCAGAGTTGATCAAGACTGACAAATCAGACAAGAGTGGATACGTTTGTGAAAGTTGTAAGAACAGAACCAACGCCATGAAAATCAGCAGTATTGCCCGTGCTCCAGAGACCTTAGCCGTCCATTTGAAGAGATTCAGATTCAACGGAAACTCATCCTCAAAGGTGAAGCAAAGTGTTTCATACCCATCGTTACTTGATTTGTCGCAATATACCACCAACAACGAGAATGTGTTGTATCAATTGATATCCGTGGTGGTTCATGGAGGTAGATCTGTCTCCTCTGGTCATTACGTTGCTCATTGCCGTCAACCTGATGGTACGTGGGCCACTTATGATGATGAATACATCAACTCCATCACTGAAAAACAGGCCTTACGTGATCCATCTGCTTATTACTTGATCTATACCAGATTAACCCATAAGGATGTGAAACTGTCATCAGCCCCAACAACTACAACTTCAGTTAAACCCACTAATTCCACACCATCCAAGAAATCAACACAATCGCCAACCATTAATAGACATTCATTATCATCGCCAGCGATCACATCACCATCACAAGCATCAAAACTATCGTCGAAAGTCATGATCCCGAAGACTAGACATGAACTGAGAAAGAAGAAGTTATCAGGTTTACAACCAACGAATAACTTGGGAAACATTAAGAAGTCTCAGAAAAAGTATAACAAGAATCCAAAGAGTCAAGTGAAATCTAAGAGATTCAACAAATACTGAGTTTTATTCTGTTCTTTCATCGCCCTTCTTTATAACATCTGCATGGAGGTATCTTCCCTCCCTTGAATAATACACTACTGATTAGTACATTAGACCTGTAAGCCTTTTTTTGATCCTCGGATTATAGTAGTTGGGGTTAATGACATAACCATTTTGTTGTACATAATTACACCTCCACATCTCGATAGGCTCCAATGACCTCTGTCTCCACTGCAATACTATAAGCCAATAGATATTGGCGCCAAATATTGACCTAGGTCCAAGGCAAGGTTCCAACAGGGCATTTTTACTACCTTCAGCCATTTCGGCCATTTCAGCAATTCCAGGGCTCACAACCAAATTTCTTTTTACCCGGTCTGAGAGATAAAAACCGCTCATAAAGGCGAGAAGCTAAAAGCTCCACAAAACAACTCTAATGTTACCAATTGTCACTTAAAGAGCATCCAAAATGTCCACTACTGTTGGAGATGTCAAGAATAAGAGAGATGCATATCTTATCCAGCACTTTGCAAAGCTGTCGGGTGTCGAAGCGACCAATTCTCACTCCAAGGGCCACAAGCACACTGATTCTCAACCACTGGACACCATTGAAGCTGATATTGGGTCTATATTGAAACAACCTCTATCTGGCAGGGCAAACATCTTCTATGACAAGGATAAGAGCGACCAGACCACTGCCTCACTAAACTCGACTAAGCCTTGGACTAAAGATGTCAACTATTTTCAACATGTGCATGTGTCATCCTTAGCATTGTTGAAGATGGCTGTTCATGCCAGATCAGGTGGTTCAATTGAAGTCATGGGGATGCTTACTGGTAAGATCATCAAGAATGGTATTGTTGTTATGGATGTCTACCCTTTGCCGGTGGAAGGCACAGAGACAAGGGTCAATGCACAAGCTGAAGGTTATGAGTTCATGGTGCAATATCTAGATACATTGAAGAAAACTGGTCGTTATGAGAACATTGTTGGTTGGTATCACTCACATCCTGGTTACGGCTGCTGGCTCTCTGGTATTGACGTGAGCACACAATCATTGAACCAGCAGTTTCAAGATCCTTATCTGGCAATTGTTGTTGACCCTGAAAGAACTATCAGTAACGGTTCTGTCGAGATTGGCGCCTTTAGAACGTACCCGGAGGATTACCACAATACAAACACAAACAACAACTTTGGAAGCCTAGGGAGCCTTGTAAATTCGCCTGCTAATAAGAATGCTAAGAATGAGAAGAAACCAGCTTCCAAAGTTGGTCAAGGTATTCCAGAAGAGAAGATCAAAGATTTTGGGATGCACAGTTCCAAATATTATTCATTAGCTGTCGAGGTATTTAGAAGTGATCTTGACCACTCTATCTTAGAGAACTTGTGGGACAAATTCTGGAGCAACTCACTGAGCACCGAAGAAGAAACAGCGGATGCTACCACCATGGAGAAATTCATCCAAGACAAGTTAATTGAATTTAATGCGAAAGTGGAGAATATCAAGAAATTTGACAATAAGTCGATTCAAGTACAGTCTTCTGGTGGGTTGTCTGCCTCATCATTACTCGGTAAAGTTACTGGTCAAATGTCCGGGTTCTTGAGAAGACCACGCTTTGGACAGTCTTCAAACTCTGTTAATGCCAGCACGTCAACATCGCCGAATAATTTCAGCTTATTAAGCCAATCACAATTATCACCCTTCACCAAGGCAAATATGCTTAGTAAGATTAAGGCCAAAGAAGCAGACAGCGATGGCTCTGATTCAGAAATGAACGATGTTGATTCGGATACAGATTCACGACTTGACGTCGAAGAGCAATCCATGTCCATTGCCCAAAGACTGGAATCTCCAGTGTTACAGGAAGCAAGAACTAGAAGGACAAGAAAGATTAACTCAAACCAATCGTCTGCTAAGACTGATGCAACCAGTGCTCCACCAGAATCTGCAAAATCATCATTCTCTGGAACGGGGGAATCTTCACAGGCTTATAAAAATAGACGTGCCATTACAGCAACTGACGTTGAAGACAAGGCTGCCCAAGCAAGCAGAAACCTAATGAGCTTGAAACTACAAGAAATTCTATTCCTTAATGAATGAAATGAATGATGATGCTACCTTTTTTTTGTTTGAGTTATGAAAATAATCTTTGTATGCTAATCTCTGGAAGTTTGAAATATCTATCACCAATGGAAGTTAGCAACACGCTCGGCTCTTGAGGGTTCACATGAATAGAACTCACTGAGCTCTCACTCAGTTTCACTGTCTCTGGTGTAGAGCTTGGAATCCCCAACTCAGCATCCCTATACCAATTGACAGACCCATCAGAGCTCCCAATGATCAGCCCTTGACTCTGCGGGAGCAAGCTCCCCATGATTCTCTGATTTTCGATCTTGAACAAATCCAACGTCCCCACAGGCAATAAATCCATTCTGATATCCAAAATATGTATACTCTCTGAATTCCGACACACCACGAACAAGTATCGACCATTCGTAGATTCAAGTAGCTGAATGACACCGTTGCCCTCCTTCAATGTCACCGTCGTGATCATCTCGCCATCAGGGGAATATAGTGTGACTTTGTTACTGAAGGAGCCCGTGAAGAAGGAACCAGGCGTAAGGAATTCGCTGTGTGAGATGATGATGCTGCTCGTGACACCACAAATGGTCTTGACCTTCATGATGGGGTTGGAGTTATTGATGTCATACAGTGAGATGATCTTATTAGAACCGGCAAGGAATTGTGACGAGTTGGCGAAACATAGAGAGTGGATCTTGTGAAAAGCTTCTGTCTGGTCGTCCTGGACGTTGAACACTTTCACTAATTGAGCGGAGCCGTCTTCCATGGGGATCAAGCTCAGGAGCTTCAGTGGTAAATTGTTTGAGGAGGCCAGTAGTCCACAAAACCCCTCGTATAGCGACGAATCAGGATGTATTTCAGCTGTTATTATCGAAGAGTGTTGATAGGACCTCGTGAATGGGATCAATTGGGCATTTGTGTCCTCTAACAACGTCGGGGAGGGAATGAAAGTTCTCAGTGCAAAGTCTTCAGTGATACTGAAGAAGGCACTGCCATCGGGGAGCCATTGTGTCTTGGTGGGAACACTATGTATGTGAGTTCTTGTGCTGTTGATGTGTTTCGGTGTTTGAAGTGCTGGGTATGAATACTCTAAGTCGGTGTTTGCTAAAAAGTCACAGTGAAGCCCGTTTTCAGTGTGTAAAGACCGCTCAATGGAGCCATGGAGGAGTTCCTGGGTGGATGCCAGACAAGAGAGTTGCATTGTGATCAAAATGTGAGAGTTAATTGTGTCAAAACTTGTAGAAGTACACCAATAATAAAAATCTAAGAGGATGTGCCCGTATCATAAGATTTGATAAGAGCCACACGTCCTATGTTTTTTTTTTCTATTTTGAACATGAAAAAAATAAACCGAGAGCAGTTATAAAAGAGAGAAAAGATCAACATCCATTCTAAAACAATGTCAGGTCGTGGTGGTCCCCTGAAGAACATCTTTGTGAAGCTGATCGTCGGTGCCGGTCAGGCCGCTCCTACGCCTCCGGTTGGTCCTGCCTTGGGTTCCAAGGGTGTCAAGGCCATTGACTTCTGTAAAGAGTTCAACGCCAGAACAGCCTCTTACGCCCCGGGCGTTCCCATCCCAGTGTCATTGATCGTCAAGCCGGATAGATCCTTCTCCTTTGAGCTGAAATCCCCTCCAACGGGCTTCTTGCTGATGAAGGCAGCCGGGATCGAGAAAGGTGCTGCTGAAGTTGGGAAAGGTAAAGGCTTCGCTGGTCAAATCTCATTGAAACATGTCTACGAGATCGCAAAGATCAAGAAGACCGATGAGCGTCATAAGTCCCTGGATATGGAGGGAATCGTGAAGAGTATCGTTGCCACTGCTAAGAGTATGGGGATCAATGTTGTGATATAGTTCGGGATTATTACCATGTACATAGAAGAAGCTAAAGTTATGATCATTTTTACGAAGGAAACTGAGGGAAAGTGAGACTTCCACTGTAGTCATCCATTGGCCGGGGAGATTCCATGAACTGTGTTTCGCAGAGTATAGTTACTCTTTATGTACTGTGTTTCTACATTGTTGGTTCCTTCCTAATTTATCCGAAGCCCTTTTATGTGTCATGCAAAACTGTTCTGTTTCCGGGCTCACTTTATTCTCAATGAACCATCAAATACACACTAGAAACCTCACATTTTCCATTCATATACCAGTAACGCAGACAATTTAAGATGCTCAACTTAATTAAATCACTCAATAAGCCCGAATACCATGGACCGTACGTCGTCATTTCCGGGTTCATAGCCAATTTCATGGTGTTTGGGATCTGCTTCACATATGGTGTCTTTCAAGAATTTTACTCCTCTAAGAATGGTCCACTATCAAAGTCTAAACAGGCCACTATTGCAATGATTGGTACCGTAGCAAGTGCTACGACCTACACCCTTTCAATTTTTAACAACCCCTTGGTTCATAAGCTTGGAAGCCCTAAATATGTGATGTTTCTGGGGTCAATTATAATGAGCCTTGGTTTATTTCTGGGGAGCCTTTGTCAGGACCACAAGGAGTACCAGTTCATCCTATCACAAGGGCTATGCTTCGGTGTTGGTGCCTCACTAGTGTACACCCCTGCTGTCACCTGTGCACCTCCTTATTTCACTCGTCATAAGGGAGTCGCTATGGGTATTTTGTTCTCAGGTTCAGGTATTGGTGCCTTGGTAATTGCCCCTATCATACGAACCCTTATCACGATGATTGGGTGGAGGTGGTGTCTACGTGCCTTGGGGTTTGCCAGTCTGTTGCTGACATCCATTGCGAGTTTGTTAGTAAATCAACATTCCGCCTTTAGAAACAGTTATACTCCATTATCCAAGACTCTAAACTATAAAGTTGTTGATTTGACCTCTCTGGTATCACAGTTAGGCGCAGGGTTTTTTCAATCAGCAGGTTACCTGATTGCTCTGAACTACATGTCTACATATTGTCAAACTTTGGGGTTCAGTGCCAAAGCAGGTGCCACCTTCATTGCTGTTAATAACGGGATCAATGCCCTTTTCAAAGTCCTTATCGGTCATGCTGCGGACTACACGGGAAGACTGAACATGTTGATAGTGTGTAATTTCCTCAGTGCTGCATTTGTGCTCAGTCTATGGATGATTCAGGCCCCTGGCACGTTTGTGAGCTTTGTGGTCCTGTATGGTGTTGTGTCAGGCGCCATTATCTCACTGTTACCAACTTGTCTCTCTGAGATATTTGGGAACAAGAACTATCAGTCTGTTAGTGGGCTAATGTACTTCTTCAGAGGTTTGGGAAACCTGCTGGGTAGTCCTGTGGCTGGTCTGCTGATTGTCCAAAGCAATGTTAGTGATGGGTATCGCAACGCTATTATCTATAATGGGGCCCTCCTGATGACTAGTACTTTATGCCTTGGGATTTTGAAGTTTAGAGTCTCAAAGGGGTTGATTGAGACGAATGGGGAATTACAGACGAGGAACGTATGCTAATACATACTTTGAGTTCCTACACAGAAAACTAATGGAGATTCATTATGTATATCTCGGGCTTACATAATCAGACCATACATGAAAACTGAAGGGACCAATAAACTTGAAGGAAAGTAATCAACTTTCATGAACCACCATAAAACAATGGCTCCTGTATTGCTACTGAAGAACAAAACTGTACCAAGGGACCCCTACCACGATACTTTCACCAAGTCACATTTTGATCCAGTGTTCATCCCTTTGTTAACGCATACACAGGTCAATGAATCACAAACGATAGAGATCTTGACCTCTGATTATTTCCTCCACGAGATTGCTGCCTTCATCATCACATCACAAAGAGCAGTGGAGTCCATTGCTGCCACGCTGGAGAAAATATCTGAAGACATAAGGTCTTTTATCTTCAAGAAGACAGTGTACACTGTTGGGCCCGCTACTTCCAAAGTGCTGCTGGACCTGGGGTTTGAAGAGGTGAGAGGTGGTGCAAAGGCTGGTAATGGCTCCATATTATCAGACATCATCATGGAAGACCTTGATAAAGGAGAGGATGTGGTGTTTTTCACCGGGCAGATCAGAAGAGATATCATCCCAGTAAAGTTGGCCAACGGTGGGATAAACCTCAAGGAATGTGTCATATATAAGACTGAGGAAAAACAGGGCATCATTGAGGATTTTAGAACGAATTTCGATAAGGGTGAAGGCCAGGATAGATGGATAGTGTTCTTCAGTCCACAGGGTACTGCTGAGATCGTGTCTCATTTGAAAACCTTAGAGTTGGATGATGTCAAGATTGGTTCTATTGGTCCTACTACAGAGCAATATTTGAGAGAAAATGGCATCAAAGTCGACTTGGTCTCTGTCAAGCCAGACGCAGAGAACTTGTATAGAGGTATGATGGGCTTGTGATAGCGCAGCTACGTTCAACTAGAGTTAATCTATAGAAAAGGCATTGTTGGTTTCAATATAATATTCATTTTCATGACCTTTCCGAGACGACATAAATAGTTTCATTCTCATTTTTGTAATCAACCTCCATGTAACTCTCATCTTTGGTAGCTGTGCCAACTTTTGAGATCTTAACTCTTGGTAATCCTAACTTGCCAATCTTTAATGGGATCAAACTCAACTTTTCTTGGATTTCATGACTGTTGCTGATGATTTCAAAGGAGAATTTAGTCTTACCATTGATCAACCAGGTATCCTGAGTATTCATTACCTCAACTTCAAAGACCTTGGATTCTTCACGCTGGAAAGAGACGCTCTTTTTGGTCTTGGTAGCCTTCTTGATGTTATTGACAACGGATCTGATGTCTAGTTGTGTGACAAGTTCTTCACCCAGGATAGTATAGATTTTGGAATTATCATACTTTAGATGCACAGTATGAATGACTTCGGCAATTGGAATTGAGACATCGATCAACAAGTGACGTTCAATCAAGGGCAATTTCAAACCATGAAGGACAGATTGTGGAGTTTGGATGAAATCTGAAAGAATTGATTTCACTTTGAGACGATCAACGTAATTGATGGCTTTCAGAGCAGTATAATTGAAGTTCTTAGCATTGGTAATCTCAATGACAGAGTTTAGCTCGTATTCTTGATAATCAAACACTAAATTCAACCAATCAGTCAGTAATCTATGATATTTCAGTAGACCATCGTTTTTCAACCGATCCCGAAGCAACTTCTTCCAAATTGTATGGACCTCTTCAAACAGGTTTCTATACTTGATATTCAATCTCAAGAGCTGATCTAAGATGTCATTTGGATCAACACCGTTCTTCTTCTCAATTTTGAAGAAATAACTCCCCGGTTGTTCACCAAAGGCGATCAATTCACCGGACTTCAAAGCACTACTGACCTGATAGTGTTTATTATCAGCCAATATTACATCCAGGATCCTGATTGGCAGCTCAATGTCTGCGGTACCGACGCTGAATTTGGAATAGATGCTATCAGTTTTAAAAATGTCCTGTACAGAGACAGCAATGCTCAAAGCTGTGTCAATTGATGAGATCAATCCTTGGGATTTGACTCTCTTGTCCTTGTTGGTGAATTTGAGATTCAGAAATAGATCAATTCTGGTGGATTTGATCCCTGGGACATAGGAAATAATGATTTCATGCTCTTTACCACCTTCTAGCTTAGAAATACAAATACCATCGTCATATTCGAGCTCTCTTGTGGTTTCTCCATCATATAGTTTTAAGGAAGATTGGACTTCAAGGATATCATTCAATTGTTTGAATTCAATAAAGACATCCTTTATCGTTGTTGATGCGAGGATGAGGATGGAGAAGGACTTGCCATTCAAGACCAAGTTCGTAGATTCATCAATTCTGACTGATAGGTCGTTTGGAGATGGGTATATGATGACGTCAACATCTTGTTCAAATGACTGTGATAGGGAAATTGGACCAAATTTGGCTGTGAGTTTATGGATTTTGAAATTACCAAGGATGATCTGCATTGTAGATAGTTGAACAATGGTGTTCTGCTGAACATTGGCTTCAGATTTTTTAAACTTGACGAAGTGGTCATTTTCGTCTGTCAACAGTAATTCAATGTCTGTCAATTTCAAACTACTTGGAATCCTTGTATCGAAAGCAACCTCAATGGAGTAGGTATCATTCCCAAGTGGATCAACAATAGGTTTTACTTGAATATAAAACAGTTTCTCCAAGTCGAAGGTGATTGGGGCATTAGAGCTTTCATTCTCCAAGAACTTTAGCGCTTTATCCACAAGCTCACCGGAGGATGACAAACCATTTTTGATAGAGGATAATAGGAAAATGTAATTCTTAGCCTGTAGAACTTCCTTGGGCTCTTTCTCGAAGATCTCATCTGACGAATCAATATGGTCAAGACAGTCAATATATGTCTCTAATAAGTTGGAACCAATCAGTTCCCACCCCTGAGTGTTGTAGAACTCTGGACAGCTTGACAAGATCAACGCAGCCTTTGAGTATTCTTTATTTTGATAGTCTAGAAGTGCAATCTCAATGGAGAGGGCATCCACGGTTCTGGGGCGCCCTGATATGCTGTAGTGTTGGATTGCTGTTTCAGTCAATGTAACAAACTGTTTTTCAAATTTCTCCTTGGAAGAAATGATTTCTATCAATGGTTCATAAGTCAATTCTGATCTCACATCTGAGAGTGGAATGTCAGTGATGATTCCATTGATCTGATAACCGTATTGTCTACCAATCTGTAACAATTTGGATCTTTTTAACGTCAACAGTTCACCAAACCTTCCAGAGATCAAATTCACCGTTTCGTTCTCTTCTGAGTCTTCAAATGAGATATTGGCACATATGTCCAGAGTGAGCACCTCATTTATGGTCTTGTAGACCCATTCGTTGATTAATGACGAGTTTTCGAACAATTTCGAAATGTCTAAGATGAAGAATTTTAGTCTCTTCAAGAATTCAGACACATGCAAAGAGGAAATGGACAGGGAGGCAGCTGTATCTGATAGCAACTCAAGAATAACTAATTGTTTAGTGAAATTAAAGCATTTAGCATCAAAGACCGTGGTCTGAGGTTGATCCTTTGTGATCAGATCATTGGCACCAAGGAACTCCTCCAGGCTTGCGAGTGTATCACCATGAGCCCTCAATTCCGCACTGTGGTCATTTATCAGCACCTGAAGACCATCATACTCGGTCAAAGCATCCTCGAGGAGGTGGAAATTGTAAAATTGACGAGCCAGACCTTCTTTGACACAGATCAGGAGTGTTGGATCTGTGACATTGGATGATAGGGCATCACGAAGTGACTGTAACTTGTGAGAGAACGAATAAAGAACGCCAGTTTTCAGCTTTGAAAGCAGAAGGTTCCAGGACTCCGTTTTCTCCAGGGTGTTGGTGTACTTGGACTTGATCATGACACAACGCTCCTTAGTCTCCTCGGTGTTGTCCAGTTTCAGTTTCTCAAAGACTTTCAGCTGTGATTTGGTGATGCTGTCGTTGGATATGTAGTAAACGACGTACCAGTCTACAGGGGCATTTGATTTGCCCACGTTTGACTCCTTCCAGGCATCAATCAAGGGTCTGACCTGGGACTTGTATGTGTCTAAGGTGTCACATTGAATGAACATGACACGGGCATAGGGTGTGTTTAGGAGGTCAATAGTGGCATCCAGCGGAGAGTCCGTGAGTAGCAAGTTCGTGCCTGGGTACCGGTTGTTGTCGAAGCCCTTGGGCGTCTCCTCCACAAAGACTGAGGGCAGCAGTGGGATGGATCTGAGGGCATCGTTGGAGCTCTTTCGCCAGTGCAGGTTCGTCAATTGCAGCTTCTGTACCAGTTCCTCGCTGATCTGTGGGTGGACGTTAAACGGGTCGTAGAAGCCGATGGCAACTGGCTCAATCTTGCCGGACATTCGTGGGTTCCAGCTGGCTTTTGGTGTGGTTTACAAGCCACTTCTTTGTGCCTTTTTGACTGTCTTCTGGTGGAAAATCAGCGAGATGTGCGCATACCCTGAAACTTCATGAATTTTTGTTTATAAACGCTCCCAGTTCTGTCAAAAGCATCAAAAGGAGCCCCAACGCCACCTTAAACCCGTAAATTCCCGCCAAAGACACTCCCACAGGCCACTTCAACACTACAATGGCCCAGGGCGACAACTCCACGCCCGCAAAAGCGACGTCTTCCACGCATTTGGGCGCCAGCAAGCGCTTCCAGTCTCCGCTGGGGACAAAGAGAACCTGGGATGTCCCTGCCAGAATCGGCTCTCCCTTCAGAAGACTTCCCGAGCCCAGTCCCTTCAGAGCATTCAGAAGCTCTGTATTGCCCGCTGGCGCCTCCCCAGCCGGCTCCTCCTTGAAGAGATCGCCCCTCCAGAGTCCAGTTGCTGTCGATGACCACCTCGAGACTATTGCGAAGAATGATGGCGACGACATCATGGGCTGGATCCAGAGCGTCAAGCAGAAGGCCCTGGACATCCTCCAGGCCGAGGAGAAAGAGGAGAAGCTGTTCTACGAGGAGGTCGAGTACCAAAAGAAACTGATTGAGGCACACCAGGACATCAACACAGAATCATTCGATAGGCTAAAGGTTTATCTCGACAACGAGAGAGCACAGGAACAGTACTCAACCAAACGGGACAAAGAAGGAGACCTTATATATGAATCTGAAGATCAAAGCTATGTCGAGAACGCTGAGGGTGCTTGTGATTCTGAAGGGGTGCTCGACTCTGACGAAGAAGAGTTAACTGCTTCTCCAGAAGACGAATATGACAGTGATGGCAACATCATAATACCGCAAGACGCAGAGATCCTTGAGATCAGCTCTGATGAAGATGAGGAAGATGATCAAGAACCACAGTACTATAAATATGACGCCGATCAATTCACAGATGATAGTACCCAGTACAAAGTTACTCCTCAAATTGGGAGTCAATACCGTATGGCTAACCCATTCGCTGAAGAAGAAGGCCACGATGATTCACGAAAAGATGATGTTCATCTCCAAGAGTACCAGGATCAAGTTGAATATGAGGACCAAATGAGCAGTGATGGCAAATCTCTGGATGTTGAAGTTATTGAAGACATTGAAGAGATGCTTGATCATTCTGACGACAACTTCCAAGAACATCATGAAGGCTATTCTGATGACGATGAAGAACAAGCAGAGAACCTAGACTACTCTGGTGACAGCCGAATTTCAGGAAAAGACCAAGAGTATGATACCAATACCCAGAACATCATGCAGAATGATATGTCCAACTTTGAAATCCTGGCCAGTGCAGCCCTGTCTAATGCTAATAATGATAAAAGACTAACTGAACTTGTGGATGCCGAAGCTCACGGTGAGTATACTGTGGACGGGTCATCTGAAGGTGAATACTCTTATGAGGAGGATGAAGTACAGAGTGATTTGTCAGAAATGAAAGTTTATGAAAGTGAAGAGAATGAAGAGGAACAAAGTGAAAGATTCGGAGATGTCGATGAAGAAAATCGTACTGAATCAGGAAATGAAGGCTCTACACACACAGAAGACGACTACAGTGAAATCTTTGACGGTGAATTGATTGATGAACAACTTCTACTTGATGAGAAAGATCCTGTTATTGAAGAAGAAACTGAAAGCCAGCTTGAGGCAGCGGCAGAAGAAGAAGAAGAAGAAGAAGAAGAAGACATTGAAGAAGAAGACATTGAAGAAGAAGACATTGAAGAAGTTACAGAAGAAACCAAGCCTGATATTGAGTTTTCTGAAGCATCAGTTGAAGAACCTATCTCTGTTGAGCCTGATTCAAAACATGAGTTGTCTGACGTATTGTCTGAAGTATTGTCTGAAGTTGAAGACGATTGTGAAGAGCAAGACTCTGAAGTTGCTGAAGGTCAAGAAACAGGAGTTCAAGAACCTCAATCACAAGACCCTGAAGAGATCAAGGAGCCAGCTCCCGAACCAGAGCTGGTTTATGAAGAAGTACAATACTATGATTCCGAAGACGATGTGCCATTCCAGGATCCATCAGCTAGTATGTTCGGTGAAGTCAGCCAAAGAGACCTGTTCGATACTCTGGAAACTGCAAGTAATGGTGCTAATGAAGAGGAGAATACTGGTGATATCTTGGATGAGCTCGAAGAAGAGAACAAGATGGAGATTGATGAACCAGAAATTGAACAAACCGAACAATCAAAGATCGAACAAGCTTCGGATGTAGAAGCAGAAGATAAGATCCAAGAGGAACCTTCAGATCTTGAATCAGAATCAGAATCAGAATCAGAATCAGAATCAGAATCAGAATCAGAATCAGAATCAGAATCAGAATCAGAATCAGAATCAGAATCAGAATCAGAATCAGAATCAGAATCAGGATCAGAATCTGCTGAAGGTCAAACCACTTTTGTGTCATTCTTCAACGACGGTTTTGCTAGACCAATAAGTGCTACTCACTCATTTGCGGATATCTCTAGTGATTTTGTCAAATCTATTACTCCAAAACCTGACGAACTAAAATCCACTCCACCTGCTTCATCATTGAAGAATATCCTGCCGGAGAGTGCATTCACCCGTGCTTCTGCCAAAGATGATGTTCTTGAGGTTTCTAAAGGACCAGCTGTTGAAGAAGCTACTAGTAGCTTGAACGACGACCACATAGACGAAGTTCTTGGTGAAAAGCCAGAAGAGTTTGTTGAAATGGTTAAAGATGGTGTTGAGGCTATTGTTGAAGGCGTCAAACATGCCACCGAAGAGGCTTCTGGGCTGAAACAGTTCGCAGATACATTCCTGGAGGCTGCACTAGGCGGAAAACCAGAAAACTTTATTCAAGGTGTTGAGGAGGGCGTCGAAGAGGTTTCTGAGAAAGCCGTGGCCGCTCTTGAGTCTACTCCAAACCCATTACTGAAAGGCTTTGCTGACCAAACTTTGGAAAATGCATTAAGTGAACAGCCTGAAGAATTTGTTAGAAAAGTCACAGAAAGCGTTGGGAAGATGAAGGTTGAAACTAAGGAAGTTGCTGATGAAATGCTTGAAGAAACTCTAGGTGAAAAGCCTGATGATTTAGTTGAACATGTCACAGAGGGTGTTGAAAAGATCGAGACTGGAGTCAAGGAAGTTGCTGATGGAATGCTTGAAGATGCATTAGGTGAAAATGTTGTTGATGATGAATTGGAAGCCATTGAGACCAAGAAATCTGAAGAGCTTGCTGAGGAGCCAAACTTAGGTGGCAATCCGTTTGTCACTGCCTTGGAAGAATCACTAGGTGAAACTGTTGAAGAATTCGTTGATGATGTCGCAGAAGGTAAAGAAATCCTTGAGGAGGCTGTTCATTCGAAGGTTTCTGAAATCAAAGAAGAATTCACGGATGAGACCTCCAATCAGACTCCAAAGGTGAACCGTATGGGTCCATTCTCACTGTTGACTCAGGTTTTGAACAGAGCCTATATTGATCCGATTGACGACACCACCGTCAACACCACCGCTGATTTCACTGCCACTGGTATCGATGCCTCCACGCCTTTGAAATCTGGACCTGAAGTTGCGACCGATGATCCAGGGAACAAAATTATTGAATATCATGAATCCAGCGTGTCAAAATCAGTCTTGAGCGATGATGTACTTGAAAAAACGGAACAAGACATTGATTCGCCGGAGTCTCCAAATCCCGTTGAAGTTGAAAATGTGCTGGACGATGATGACTCTGAGGGTGGTGATGACACTACATTGGAGCCAACTGATGTCATTCAGGATATCCCTCACACCGAAGCTGAATCTAAAGAAGAACATGAGACTGAAGGCCATCAGGCTAGCTTGGCAGAAATCGCTGAAAACACAACTAAGTTATTAGAGAATGAACTTGATGCAGCTGTTGAGCCAACTGAAGGTGAAGTGGACATTGATCATGCGGTTGAGGATGTCGTTGAAGCAATTGCTGAGACTGCCGAGGTAATCACCAAAGAAGCTGAAAATTTCTTTGAAGAGCATGCCATCAAGCCAGTGGAAAAAGTATTACACAATGCTAATGAAATCTTGAAAGAACAATTAGATGATTATACCAAAGAAACTGGTGATGTGATTGATGTTGATCAAGTCATTGGTGATGCAGTCGAGAATGCAGTCGAGGCTGCTAAGTCTTATATCGATGAAAACGTTGATGTATCTTTACATGGAATCGGTGAAGCTGTCGAGAGATTTGTCTCTGAAAGCGTTGAAAACTCTGCTGTTGAACCTGAAAAGAATCCAGAACCAACTGTTCTAGTACCTTCTGAACCAGAGCAAGAACAGGAATGCGGATCACCGTTCAAGAAACTGAGAGATTGGTTCACTGGTAAAAAGAGAAAAGCTGAATCACAAGATGTCACACCTGAACCTACTGAACGTGAAGAAACTCCTGCTGCCGAATCAGAGGCTCGTGAAATGATTCCTAAAGTTACTACTCCAACCCTAGAAGTTATCCAATCTCCAATGCCTAAGAAAAAGAGGCAAACTCAACCAATTGATGATTATGAACCTGATCTTTTAGTCATGAAAACCAGAAGTGGTAAGATCATTGGTGCTATTACCGAGGAAGAAGTTGCTAAGGCAGAAGAGATCTTGAGAAAAGAAGAATTGTTCATTGATAAGATTGCCCACGGTGAAGTTGAAGGGTTCAAAGATTTGAAAGATTTGGCAGTTTCTTATGAGGATTTTGAAGGTCATCCAGCTCATGAGGGTTCTCAGAACCAAGTTGAAGAAGAAATAGAAGAGCTTTCTGAGAAGCCCGTTGAAGAACCTACCGAAGATCTTGTCCAGGAACAGGTCGAAGTGAATCATCAAGAAGCAAACGAAGAACCTGTCGAGGAACAGGTTAAAGCAAATATCGAAGAAGTAAGCGAAGAACCTGTCGAGGAACCTCTTCATCAATTTGTCAGACGCAGTAGTCGCTTAAGACAAAAGGAAGATTCTGTCCCTCCTGAAGAAAAAGCAAAAGAAACAACAGATACCAATGAAATCATACAGACCATCGAAGATGAGATTAAAGAAACTGCTGAAATTTTAAAACGTGAAAATAAAGGAAAAGTCAGTAGATCTTCAAATAGAACCAAATCAGACAACAGCACTTCATCCGGCAGAGTGACCAAACCGAAAAAGACCGCTAGAGGCAAAGGAAGGAGCAAAGGCAAGGGAGAAGCTTCTACGGAAGACAAAGAGAAAGTAGAAAATGTGCCAAAATCACCAGTAAGAGCTACCAGAAGCAAGAGGAAGGACGAAGACGATCAACAAAACAGTAAACGGGAACAGTCACAACCCAGAAGAAGCTTGAGAAGCCACACCAAGTAATGTATGTACAGACGTTATATTAATAATTAGTCATTTGAATTTTGTTCTATCAATAGCTGTATATACATTATCTAATCTAAAAAGCGGACAAATTGCCCATAACAATGCAGTTGAAACATAAGTCATTAATAACATGTAGGTTGGGTCGACTCATGCTATATGTTTCATTAAATATTCAAAACATGAGAAGAATGCAACACTGGTGAAGACGGATCTGATGACGCTAACACTTAGACCTTTGTACATCGCCCTTGTTGGCAGTGTCAGTGGTCTCAACAAGATAGGCTGATGTGGTTTCAATGCTAGACCTCTGATGATGTTGGAGACAATGTCTCGTTGTGTCAAGGATTTCACTGTGTCGATTGGGAACACCAATATCCAACTGAAAACACCCGAGCATGCAGCGGCCATAGTGATAGAGACAGTGCCAATCGGGATGTTTGTCCCTTTGATCTTACCATCTCCAGTTGCGAATCCATCAATTAGGATCTTTGCTGTCTCGTATATGCTGAAGTATAACCCAGAACCAACAGCGTCTCTCAGCATGTGAAATCTGAACCCAGAGTATAGCCCTATCAGGCCTTCGGATCTCCTAATTTGTCTAGCGACTTCCCATGTGGTCTTTGGCATTCTTCTAGGGTTCAACCCAAGCTCATCGATCTTCAAGATATAAATCTGCTGGAACAACTTTGTGAACTCGAAAGGGCAGGCAAACACAGAACAGGCCACACCAGAGACCATACCAGCACCAAAGGACACCGGTGCGTTATTGATCGCTAAGAACAATGCCTCCTTGTTCTTCGAATCGTCTAGTGATACTCTGAGCGAGCTGATAGTGTATTCCTGGAGGAGGGCAGCGTAAGGTTTCACCTCGGTGTAGACAGAGACCCCAAGAGCCTTCGTCACCGACGAGGAGAGTAGTGGAGCGGTCAAACCACGAAACAACCCCTTGACACCTTCAGATCGTATAGTCTTGGATAAGCAGTCTATTATACCATTGAAATTGTGTGTTTGTATTCTGGTCTTTACGGAATCCAGGGGAAACCCCACTATGGTTGAGAACAAGGACGCAGAGTAAGACATTATACCGGGTCTCCAAGGCTGTAGGCTTTCGGGCAGGATGTGGAACGCGTTATTTAAGTCGAGATCTCCAGTGATAGCTGGAGCTACCCTTCTTCTGGGATCGGTGCTCATTTTGGAAGGTTAGTGCAACTATGAGTGTGACACTATGGTGAATATTGAGATTTTGGGCAAGTTATGAGCAGGATATCTTGGTGGCTGAGCGACAAAAGGCTCTATTTAAAGGCCGTTGTGTGAAGATTCAGGGCCTGGTGATGGTCCATTGTAGTTGATTCATTTTTTTCGAGAAAAAATGTCTGTCATTATTATACGGGTAAACAAGGACCTCATCGCATAAAAAAAAATTTCAGGCCCATATCAAAAGATTGTCAAGTCAGAAGACACCATACAAACAGAGCCCAAAGAGACCCTCGAACATGGCCAAAACGATCAAGAAGGTCACCGTCGCCGATGGGAAAACCGAGGAACCGGTAATTAAACCAACCATCATCCCAAACAAGACGAGCTCCGAGGATCAGGTGCAACTCCGTATCTACGGTGGTTCATACGAACACAACTTACTGTGTCTTTCTGTCACTTTACAAGAGGGCAAGACCCCTTTCTTCCAACCAATCTTTCACTTCCAAGCACACTCCCTGTCCATCAGAAGCATCTCCGCTGCCAAGAGATACTTGGTCACAGGGTCCAACGATGAACATATCAAGATTTATGATTTACAAAAGAGAAAAGAACTGGGTACTCTGTTAGGCCACCAGGGCTCTATCACTTGCCTAACTTTCTCCAACGAGGGTATCATTGAAGAAGAAGACGATGAATCCAACAAGAAACAGCATAATAAGAAGCAAAGGGCCGAGGGGAAAGCTGGTAAATGGTTATTGTCCGGTTCAGAAGACGGTAAGATCATAATCTGGAGAACCAAGGACTGGGAGATCTTTGGAACTTTAAAGGGCCATCAAGGACGTATCAATGACTTGGCCATCCATCCAAGTGGTAGAATCGCTGTCTCAGTGGGTGACGATAAGACTGTAAGACTGTGGAACTTGATGACTGCTAAGAAGGCTGCCAATTTAAGAATCAAGAATGATTGGCAAAAGGGTGAATTTGTGAGATGGAGTTTAAACGGGGATTACTTCCTGGTCAGTTTACTGAATAAAGTGCTGATTTATAAGACTTCTGAAGCTAAGATTGTGAAGGAATTGCCTTTCAAGACCACCTTAATGCATATTGAAGTCTATGAACTTAAAGGCGTTGAGTACGCAGTGATTGGTCTTGGTAACGGTGTCATTGAATTCTACAAATTAGAAGACCTATTAGAAAAACAGGATGTTGAGCCTAATTTCAAACTACAGGGCCACACAAACAGAATCAAAGACTTTGCACTATACAAAGTGAAAGACCAATCATACTTAGTCTCCGTCTCTTCAGATGGTAACATTGTGATATGGGATTTAAAGATCAGGGACCAAGTTGCTGTCTATAACACTGGTGAAAGGCTGAATTGTGTTGAGGTCTCTGCTGAGACCATTGAAAAGAGTGAGACTATGAAGAGAAGATATGACGAAATCGAAGAAGCGTATGCCAGTGCCTCAGAGAGTGAAAATGAAGACACTGAGGAGCTAAAAAAGATAATGTTGAATGAAAAGAAGAGAAAGAAGAAGAATAGAGCAAAGAAGATATCAGTTGAACTGGAATAGGTCAAATAAATGACGTCAGCTACAATCTCTGTAGATTCTACTGGTACTACTAATTAATCTAATAAAAATTAGGGACTTGAAATCAAACAAATAAATACCATTATATATACTTAGCAAGAAGGAAGAAAAAAAATCAAAACTCATAAACATTCCATTAGTAACCTAGCAACGACCGCGACAAACAAACCAACAACATCAACAAATATATAAAAGAAAAATGATATAGCAAAAAGGGGGCACAAAGGGGAGGAGGAGGACCCATTATCAAGTGACATTGATAACGCTAGTCATTGCCTCATTCACCTGACTCAGGTGTTTGTTCAGCACGACTTTGACACGTTCGTTACCCAACATGATGTTTCCCACAGACTTTCTAATGAATTCTTTGATCTGGTCGCTGAATTGGAATTGGAGGCCAGCATAGTTGAACATGATGAAGCAGGATATGATGATGAATAATAATGGCAACCAGAAGAACATCAACATCTTATCATTCTGGAAGTTCTTCCGTTGATGAAAGAACCGTTGGAAGATATCTTCATCTTGAGCTTCTTCAGTTTGACCTTCAGCTGTGGAGTTTGAAGCAGCTGTTGTAGTGGATGATGAAGAACCAATGGTGAACCCAGGGAATTTCGAAGGGAATAAGTCATCATATCTTGGTAATTCTTCTTGAGTAAATACATTCTTCATCTTGTTCCACAATGAGATATCAGTTGGTGAAGTTGGAGCAGGAGCAGCAACATCCGTGGCATTATCAACATCAGTTGAAATATCTTTCTCCTGGTTAGATAGGAAAAAGTCATTGTTATATTCGAATTCACTTTCTTCATCGCTAGCCTCAACACTGTAATCTTCATCCAATTCAGAGTCAGTGTCATTTGGAGTTGAAAGAGTATCAGTGGTCATTCTTGAAACATGTAAGCCATCGGTCCAATCAACTTCTTCAACTGAGAAGATCGAGCTTGAAATGCTTGAACTGGAGAACTTTCTAACCATAGCCCCATCATCAGAGTTTGATCTACTTGATCTGAAGATATCCAAGACGTTGATATCAGCGACATCAAAGGCAGTCAACCCATTGTTGGATCTAGCATACAAGTTAGCCTTGCAGTTCAATAACAATTCAATAGACTTTCTGTCACCTTTCAAGGCAGCATAATGCAATGGAGTAAGGCCCTGGGCATCTTCAGTATCAACACGAGCTCCTTTTTGTAATAATGATGAAACTAATTTGTAATAACCTTTCAAACAAGACAAATGTAGCAGAGTTTGTCCTTCAGTTGTGCAAAGGGCCAAGTTTGGATTAGCTGGTAATAATTGAATGACCTTCAAGATTAAGTTTTCATCAGAGACAGCGGATAATTGATTCAATGTGTTGTTGGACATAATGCTACCAAAGTTAACACCACCAGTACTACTACCGTTGTTAACCTGACTATTTGATTGACCATTTTGATCACTTTCACCATTGGAACCAATGATTTTTCTAGCAATGTTTCTAGCATCTTCAAGTTTACCATTCATCTTTAACCCAACAATCTGTAAGGCCAGTTCAATCATTTGTCTGTCTGTGTCATCCAAGTATGTGAAAATGGAACTACCTTTACGCTCAGTGGTTGGACCTAATTCAGGATCTTCAATGGTGACAACAACTTGACCTGGTTGGGAAGCAGGTGGTAAATAAGTGACAATGGTGGTATCACTCCAACATTGGGTAGATAAAGCTTGATTGACGCCAAATTTCACATTTAGCCCCTGCTTAAAATTTGAGCCCAATAATGTGATTTCAATACCACCTCTCAATGGTCCTTGGGCAGGAATGATTCTTTGAATGATTGGTCTGTTATCAGAAGGTCTTTGAGATATTAGACCACTAGCGAAACCAGAGGCAATACTAGCAGCAAGACTTGTTGAACTGCTATTATGACTGATACTACCAGACAATGGGATAGCTGAACTTGAAGGTTTTCTTTGTGGAGTAATGGAGAAGCCATCTGAAAGTTCTGGAGACCATGTTTTCTTTCTTTTGAACACCCTTGAATCGGTGGTGTGCGGTTCTGATGAATCTTCCTCGATTGATGTTGGTGATAAGGGTTGAGATTTGATGGTGGCTGCATTGGAATCACTGTTAGCAACAGAGTTAATAGTTTCATCACCATTCTTCTTTCTATCCATGATCATGATTGGAGTGGATAAGTGTTTGGCTAACACTTCATTCTGTGAGTTTTTCAAGATGAACAATAATTTAAAGCCCTTTGATTCAGAATGATGACGACAGTAACAAATAATTCTAGCACTGATATCCAGGTCTTTTGAATCCTTTGTGGTTTGCTCAGCAGGGAATGAAATGATCTCTTTACAATTAAAGATGATGGCTCTCTTGTTGGTGGTTGTGGACCAGCTTGGATTGTCGGTCACACCATTTTTTCTTCTTGACGCTCTCTTCTGTTCTCTTCTAATACAGCGGGTACAGATGTTGCATGGTTTCAAGGTGGAGGCAGTCATGACAAAGGTCTCAAGGTACAGGACATTGGGTTTGGCTTCTTCAGGAATAGGCTCACTTAGACAGAACTTTTGCTTAGCAATGGTATCACTTGGGAGATGGATCAAGAACTGTGGTGGAGGTGGGGAGACTGAAAGGTCTAGTTTGATCTGTGTCTCCACTCTTGAGTAGCTTGGTAAGTCCTTGACTGTCAGTTGATATGGAAGTGTGGATTCATCAATCTCCAGGTAGTGTTTCGGGAATTCACCGTTGTATTGGATTGGAGATTGGGTACCAAACTTCAACTGTGAGAGGACAATTCTGGCATTCTCGTAGGAAGAATCCAAGTTGGTGACGGAGTTTGGTGTGTGGAAGACCTCGTTCTTGGGGGAAGTGTCGATGGAGTTTGGCGTGGTAGCCTCCACATTGGCAAAATTGTTGCTGTTGGTGGCGAGGCCATTACCGTTATTGCTGTTGTTGTTGATGTTGATGTTGCTGCTGTTACTGCCGCTGCTATTGGCATGAAGACTGGAGGCGACATTGTGCAGTTGGGCAGCGGCAAAGTCGAACGCCTGTGGCTGGTGGGTCTCCTGGTGAGTTTCCTGGTGGTCAAAAAGCATGAAGTCCCCCCTGTTGATCTCGTCAGTCAAAAAGTTGCTGAACATCTCCTCGTCCTTTGGGAACCGGTCCTCCTGGTGGGCCTGGTCCTCGTAGAGTCGCTTATCCAGGAACTCGTCCAAGATGTCCAGGTCGCCAGCGTCCTGAGTCCTGTCCGCTGCTCTGACCAGCGGCTGCTCGAAGCTCTCGAACTTCAATGACATCTTGTGAAACAATTCGGTGGCGGTTAAAGGTTCTGGCACAATTGGCTGTTTCGTCTTTTCTGCTTTTCTCTTTTCTGCTTTTTTTTTGCCATTTGGCGTTTTCCAGGTCCAGGCTCCACAGTCCTGTATCGGGGCGGGTAACCACAAGTGCTACTCCTTACCCGGACCAGATTTGACAAATATATCCTGACTCCAACTCAACAAAGAAACCAACAAGTCGAGGCTCCTATTTCACACTGCCAGATTGTATTAGAATACACCAAAATGGGTTACAAAAACACACTATACGTTACTGGTATGTATCCCTTTTCCCTTGCATCTTATGCTTTTCTTTCATGGGACTTTTGCTGACCCGTAACAACAGGTTTTGGTAGAGAAGTTAAGGCTAAAGATCTTGCACCAGATTTCGAAAAGTGAGTACCATGTTTGGAATTGATTTGGCTTCTTTTTATGTCTGTTTCTTTTTTTTTGCCTCCTTTTTAGCATTACTCTTTTGATTCTTCTTTTTGACTTGGGCCTTTTTTTTTGGCTACTGTGATACCCTTTGTTGATCTTGCTTTTGCTTTTAATCTTGTGGTTTTACTGACCTTTCAGGAAAGTTTATCCAACAGCTGCCAACCAATCATCTCTATCACAATCTTGCATACTCCAGCTTCCATCCCTTGGGTCAACGGCAATCAACAACCTCTTTTAACAGTTTTTTTTTTTATTTCTTTAGCTTCTTTCTATCCCCTTTTTATCCCATCCACAATACCCATTTCAATCAAACACCCTTTACCAGACTTCCAAAAAAAAGACTGGCATCTCCAATTCCAACCAGATCAAAACAACAGAAGTTTTCCCCCTCCTACAGGACCCCATATTAACAATCCTCTCACAAGATTCGGTGACGTTGTCAGAGTCGACCTTCCACCAACAAAGACGCCGGAAGGTGCTCCATATGCCTTTGTTGAATATCAAGATCTAAAAGACGCCGAAGCGGCCCTTGAATTAAACGGCAAGCCATTCACCCTGGACGAAACCATCGAATTGAAAGTCGAATGGGCAAAGTCTGAACCACATGCTGTCGGTTCCGGCTCAAGATTCCGTGGTGGCTTCAGAGGTGGTCGTGGCGGTGGTTATGGCCGTGGTTACGACCGTGGTTACGACCGTGGCTATGGCCGTTATGACGATTACGGTTACGGCGGTGGCTATCGTAGAGACCCATACGGTCCTCCTCCAAGAGACTATCCTCCAAGAGACCGTGGGTACGGTGGTCCTCCAAGAGATCGTGACTATGGCTATAGAGAAAGAGAAAGAGGCTACCCACCAAGGGACAGGTATCCTCCAAGGGACCGTGGCTACCCACCAAGAGACCGTGAAGACCGTGGTCCTCCAAGAGAAAGAGACGAATACAGAGGTAGTGGTAGAACCGAGGCCCCAGAAGGTGATAGACCAGAGAGAGACGATAGAGATTACGGTTATTCCAGAGGTCGTGAAGAAGGTAGAGAAAGAGAGAGCTTTGACGATAGAGAAAGACCAATCTCAAGATCAAGATCTCCAAGAAGAGATTAGTTTGTATAACCCTGTAACAAATGAACCCATGATGTGAATATTTTCGAAACTTCACTGTAGAAATACAAATGCACACATGCACCAATCTTCAAATAACATTGTTGGGCCACACTGTACAACGAACATAACTCAACAAATGCAACTTGATTGGGAAAACTGAGTGACGTGACCTTTTGCCTTTTTGCCTTTTGTGATCCAAGCCCCAGTGGCAAAAAAAGCCACCAAGTTGCACAGTCTTTGGAACCTTTTTCATAACTACAAAAGTTCATCTAGATCTCAAAATGAATTGTATCATTTACACGTCATTTTGACAGAAGACAGAAAAAAATTAAGAAACTTTTTTTTTTTTTTACCCGCAATGAGCCAGATAAGAGTCATAGATAGAAAATATAAAACCTTGGAAATTTCCCACTTTCCATCACACTTGCCCTTTTAAACACTCATAAACATCAACAATTTGTCCATAATGGCCCCTGTCACTTTACACCTTAGAGCCGAGAAAAAAGCCCTGGAGCATCGTGCTGCTCTGACACCTACCACCACGAACCAACTGATTCAAGCAGGTTTCAAGGTGTATGTCGAAGAATCACCTCTGTCTGCCTTCTCAACCGAAGAATACAAGAAGGCTGGTGCAATCATAGTACCAGAAGACTCCTGGAAACAGGCCCCAACGGACAGAATCATCATCGGGTTGAAGGAATTGCCTGAACAAGACACCTTCCCATTGATCCATGAACACATCCAATTTGCCCATTGTTACAAAGATCAAGGTGGCTGGCAAGATGTCTTGAGTCGTTACGCCAGAGGAAATGGGACTCTATACGATTTGGAATTCCTGGAAAACGACCAGGGTAGAAGAGTCGCTGCCTTTGGGTTCTACGCTGGTTTCGCTGGTGCGGCCTTTGGCTTGAAAGATTATGCTTTCAAGAACACCCACTCGGACTCTGAAGAATTACCAGGTGTCGAACCATTCAAGTCTGAAGCTGCCCTTGTCGAAGATGTCAAGGCCGACTTGACCAAGGCTTATGCTAAGGGCGCCAAGCTCCCAACCGTGCTGATCATTGGTGCTTTGGGTCGTTGTGGTTCTGGTGCCGTTGATCTATTGATTAAAGCTGGGATCCCTCACAAAAACATCATCAAATGGGATATCAATGAAACTAAAAAAGGTGGTCCTTTCAAAGAAATCGCTCAAGCTGATATCTTTGTCAACTGTATCTACTTGTCAAAACCTATCCCACCTTTTATTAACTATGAATTATTGAACAAAAGAGATAGAAATTTGAGAACAGTTGTTGACGTCTCCGCTGATACCACCAATCCACATAACCCGATCCCAATTTATTCTGTTGCAACCACTTTTGATAAACCAACCGTCGTGGTCCCAACTACTGGTGGTCCAAAATTATCGGTCGTCTCAATTGATCATTTACCTTCTTTATTACCAAGAGAAGCTTCTGAATTCTTTTCAAGAGATTTATTACCTTCATTATTACAATTACCAAATAGAAAATCTGCCAATGTTTGGGTTAAAGCTGAACAATTATACAAAAAACATGTTAAACGTTTAGGCAGAGAACAGAAATTATAAGTGTTGCTGGTTCAAATTATAAAGATCTCATAATTTACTACGATCGTTGGTGATCTATTAATTTAGAGTTGTTACTTGTCTTTTCACCTTTTGTACAGCTGCTGGTATTGTAGTAATCGAAGTAGTCTTTTTCTACAGGAATTCACAAAGTAAACAATCGGATATAATCATCAGTAAGAGCTCTCTCTCTCTGGTTCAAAATATTTGCCTTAACCCACCACTCACTTTCAATGGTTTTGTCTCAGCCAATTCTGGTGGTTCTGAAGTCGACTTTTCATCGTCTGAATAATTATATTCTTGAAAGACATCTTCATACGCAAGAGAGGTCTCTGGCCCAAACAACTCTGATAGTATGGATGTCTTGGATGTATGATTTGTTGCTGGTCTTGATCCTTCTCTCTTCCCTGATCTATGGCTTCTGATCTTGCTCAAACTCACATTGTTCGATAGATCCAATAGATCTGATTCTAAAACCTCATTTTCATCATTCAACAGTCTTATCTGGCCAATGTCAAGGTTAATATCATTTGAGTCCAAACATAAAAGCTCTTCGTTACCTTGTGAGAAGAATGAGTGGTCAGGTCTGTGCTTAGAGCCTGTGAAATCTCCTTGTAGATTACCTGAGGAGAAATCTCTCTTTGGGACTAATGAACCTGTGCATAATAGAGCAGCTTGTAGAGAAATGTCATTCATAATAACCTTCCATGGCTCATAAGCATTCACTTTCTTCCTTTCACAAACAGCACATGAACACTGGTCTGCCTTTGGGGTACTGGATCTCGTCAAACTGATCAATGAACCGTTATGCCTTGAGTTCTTTCTTGAAAAAGAAGAGGAGTTCTTGAATTCATAAGTAGGCAATAATTTTTCTTCATCACTCAGCACATCAATCAAATTGGCAACCTCAGTAGTTCTCGACTCCAAAATCCTTCCTTGACTCTCTGTGGACAGTACCAAAATCTCAATGGATGGGTCTTCTATTTCAATCTGATCATTATGAACAACTTTTGGTGAGGTTGGATTGGAAATGATCTGTGGTTCTAATCTTTTACCGAATAACCAATACTTCTTTCTCCCTTTTGGTGGTCTCACGATGTAGTTAATCTGTCCCATATTCTGTTCAAGCCTTTTCAGGTGTGTTTCCAGATCTTCTGGTGATAGGCTGAAGTGATCATCAGGGATAGCAGAACCACGTCTTCTTCTTTCGCTCAGATAAATCTCTCCTTGTGATCGCTCGTTCTCTTCTTCTTCTCTGTCCTCTTCAATAGCGTCTTCATCATCTAAACCACCAGTGAACCCGTCAAACAGCTCATTGTTCTGATCCACCAGCGAATCGTTCTCTTCAGATGAGATCTCTTCTTCCTTGCTACTTTCCTGATTGGTCCTCAATGTGAGTAAGCGCTTAGTAGGATCCCTCGACTTAATGAAGTGTTCTTTGCTCCCAAGTTTGTTCTTATTGTGATGGAACTCAATGACAAGCCTCCTTAATTTGCTTCTTAGCTGGCTGTATTGGAAGGACATGATGTCACTTAGGGGGCTGAAGAGGGCACGGTGCGTTCGCAGTACAGCAAACCCTTATGAAAGAAGTAACCGAGATGCTTTATCTCCTTTCTCTTGGTGACATGACGATTGTTCAAGCTATGAGCTGTTTTGCATGCTTTCACCACAAAGGCGATGCATTTTCATTTTTGTGTCACTTTTTTTTCTGTCACGGCTAAATTCAGAAACTGTTTCATTTAACCGTCATAAAAGCGAAAGAACACCTAAAAACACTCCCTTGAAACTGGATCATTGCCCTCGATCACAGCCGTGTTTCAGATTTGAGTCCTTTATATGTTGCTGTTTATGTTACTGGATGGCGCACGATAAAAGAAGTTTCAGAATTCCGTACGATCTGTTGAGCCACCGACATCTTGTAGTCCTGGTATTAGCAAAGATACATTGATCTACCGGAATTAAATTACAGCAAAATCACTCCACCGTCAATCGGCTCGACTATTATATGATATATACATGATCGGCTTACATAAACTGGAATAGTTAGTATCAGCCAGCCATGAGCTACAAGTGCCTGTAGGTCATAAACCTCAGTAGCCTGGGCTATTCTCTCAAACCATGTGGTTCGACTTTTTAAACATATTCAAGTCAAATTTGTACAGCTTCAATTTCAGAACCAGATATGCTACTAGTCTATAGCAAATCGTAACCATCAATAGCACGCCATAGTACTTGTTATAACTTGCCTTTAGGCCATAATTTTCCAGGACATCAGTGCCAGTCTTGAACAGACACTGACCATCTACACCCCTTGTTGCGTCCGTACAGGTGAAGTGTAAATCATCTGTAAATGAGATGTTTAGTAATAGACTGATTCCATACTTCAATGGACTAATGTAGTTGATACCTTTTAGGACCCTATCCATCTGTAGTGACATGACACCAGCCATGAAGGTACCGATTGATAAGAAGATGGACACAGTGTTGACAGAAAAACCAGCTTGCTTGAATAGTGTTAATGTGATAATACCCAAGCTTTCACCACATGAGATGATCAAGACGGAGACATAAGCCATACTGAAGAAAACCTTGGCAGTACGTGGAAGACCAGCAGCTAACACAGTGAAGCAGGCATACATGAAACCGGAAAGGATCTCAAATGGGATCTCAACAGTTGTGTAACTCAGAAAGAATGGTAAAGTGCCATAAACACGGTCATCAAACTCATGGTAGAAGTAATCACGTTGTTCAGGATATGAGCTCAAGTTGTTCAGCATACCACAGAAATAAAGTGCAGTAGTCTGCTGGACAAGACCCAGTCTGTTTTGAATACTCTCATAGTCTTTTTTCAATTCTGCGATGAAAAGGGCAAGAATGATACCTAAACCGACAACGTTGGATAATCTGGCAACAAAAATTTGTTTGTTTCTCCATGTGATCAAAATAAACTGTTTCAAACAGGCAAAGTAGGCTGAAGTGAACGAAGCTGGTTGTCTAATGAATTGACCAAACTGTTTGTGGAATTGATCCTTGTGAATGATGTTCAATTTTGAAGTGTCTAGAATCACTTCATGTTGTTTCCAACTTGACAGCAGAAATTCAGTCCTCTGTTTGGAAACCGTTTCCTTCTCAACATTTTGATTGTTAATTGAAATCAAGTCCAAGACATGATCAGCTGAATTTGTTAGTCGAGGACACGGATACCCCAGATCAGTGAAATATTCTACCAGGTTATTCTGTAGACCATTGAACCCAGTAATACCACCTTTAGCTAATAACAAAACGTGGCCAAACTGGGTGAATAGATCCGAACGGGGTTGATGAATGGTCAATATCACAGTTTTACCTTCATCAGCTAAAGTTTGTAAGATCTCCAATATTGAGGACGCAGTGAAGCTGTCAAGACCAGAAGTAGGTTCATCCAATAACAAAATCTTTGGATTGTTCAACAGTTGAATGGCAATGGAAACACGGCGTTTTTCGCCACCACTGACACCCTTTATGAACTCACTCCCAATCAGAGTATTAGCACAAGCTCTCAGCCCAAGTTTGCCAATGATATCTTCAACGATTCTCGATTTTTCCTGCTTAGTGGCATTCTTAATCCTTAAATCAGCAGCAAGTGATAGAGTTTCTCTGACACTCAAGGAGGACAGCAAATGATCATCATCCTGTGACACGTAGGAACAAATTTTATTCACCATCTTTGTGCTGACTTTACTCTTCTTATTGAACACAATTTCTCCACTGGCGCTATACTTGTTGATAAAGTCTGACTTGATTCTCCCAGAGATCAAGTTCAGCAAAGAAGACTTACCAGAACCAGAAGGCCCCAGGATGGCATTCAAACTACCAGCTTTGAAATCAGCAGAAACACTGTTCAAGATGATCTTTTCCTCTTTGTTTCTCTTAACTTTCACAGTTAGGACGATTTCGCTCAATGATATATCAATTCTTTCATCGTCTGTTGGAGCCACCAAGTTACCTTTATCATCATGCTCTTCATATGTCATTGTGGAGGACATCTGCTTGGATAATGAGACATCAACTTTGTTCAATTTCAAGAATAAACCAGCAAAACAATAGAACCCTACAACCCAGCCAAATAACACCAGAAGTGGCACAGTTCTCCAATTCTCCCAAAACCCATAACTTTCAATAATGTACTTCCCAATGTAAGCGTTGCAAATTGGATCAGAAGTGTCTGCCACAGGACAATCACCATAGTAGCCCGTGAACTCATTGGACAGTAGACAACCGAATCCATACCAGACAAAGGCAATGTATTTTGTCCATCTGACATAGACTGGAAGAGTCTTTGCATTGACAAAGTAGCCACAAGCAAAGCTTTGAAGTGTGTAGTTCATGTTTGCAATCAATGAAGCATTGGCAAAGTTTCTGGAGATGGCGACAGCAAGCATGGCGCTTGTCATAGAGGCGTTGTGGATGAGAAGGATGGTTGCCCAATAGGTGAAGAATTGGGTGGCTGTTGGATTCAGGCCAAACATAAAGTAAGTGATGACTGAGAAGAGTAAAGTGACAATGATGTCTTCAGTGAATAACTTGGATACTCTTCTTGAGAGTAGAAATCCTGGGATGGAGACACATTTGTCGGCTCTTTCACGATCAAAAATTTTGATATCTGATGAACTCAACCTATAGGTCTCAAATAGCAGCATTAGATAGCCTTGAAGACCATTAGCGGAGTACAAGGCACCAATGACTGATCTGATACCTTTAAGATCATTACCTGGCTTATAGAAGACCCAACCACAAACGATACCCATGAAGATAGACTCACCTATCATGGATATTAAAGTTACGGTATCACGAATAGTCAACAGATGGGTCCTGCGGATCAAGACTGTTAATTCTCTCAAGAATGGAGGCTTCTTCATAGCAACCTTCTCCAGAACATTGACATCAATGTGGATATCTTCCAGTTTCTGATGCGACTTCCAACTCGTTGATAGTTTAGCAAGTCTCTTTCTGCCCTCTTGTTCAGCTTGGCTGTTTCGTATATCAACAGAGGTGATATCAGTCAAGAAATCAGCCGGGTTCACATTCTCAGGGACATCAAACCCCAGTGAGCTGAAATATGGAAGTACCTTAGAAACTTCATCGTTATAGACGGTTTGACCTTGGGAAAGAATACAAAGTCTATCAAACAGGAAGAAAATATCTGTACGTGGTTGGTGGATACTGATGATGATAGTTCTCCCCTTTGCAGCCAGTTGTTTCAAAGTCTTGATTAGTTGGAAGGCAGAGTGAGCATCGAGCCCCGTCGTGGGCTCATCCAGGAACAGCATTGAAGGGTTGGATAGTAGTTGGATACCGATACTCAAACGGCGTTTCTCACCACCAGAAAGACCCTTATGAGTGGAGTCACCGACCAGTGTGTCGGCACAGTCTTTCAGTCCCAGTTCTAGGATGACCTCTTCCACCAGTTTGGAGCGTTCATGTTGTGTGGTGATATCTGGTAGACGTAATTCGGTGGCAAATTGCAGGGTCTCTCTAGCGGTTAAAGAAGCGGACAGAATGTCCTGCTGAATGACATAGGCGTTTCTGATCTTGTTCAGAGTGGAGCCATTGAAGCTGATCTCCCCGTGTCTCTCCAGGTTGGAAGAGGAGGATCTGTCTGCCAGGACATTCAGCAGCGTTGTCTTCCCAGAACCGGAGCCACCGATGATGGCCATGAGGGAGCCGCTGGGCAAGTCAAAAGACGTTTCATGGAGGATTGGTTTGGACTCATGGGACATCTTCTTCTTCCTCTTGTGCCTGGGCCGCGCGGCTACAGACAGCTCTCGGACCCTCACTATGACCGGGTTGATCTGCTGGAAGGAGAGGCTATGGTCCTTGGAGTGCATTGATTCCGCCGACTCCAGCGGCAGCTGATCTTGTCCGTGTATCTCGCTAAGCCTGTGCATTGCTCGCTGGCTGAATGTGATGTGTGGTTTGCCTGACTTAGGTGGAATATGAAATGAAAAATGGATGTTTAGCAAGTAGGCATCAGCGGCCAAAGGCAACCTAGCAAGTGGGAGTTCGTGAGAAGGTGTATGTAGTGAGTTTTGGCCGCTTGACAGCCGTTGTTGTCTGTTTGTTTTCTTTTAGGATGATGTTTTTTTTTCTCTTTTTATTGGTAACTGCTACTGAGATCTAATGTGTGAGCCATAGTGCTGATAAACGGGCATAGATCGAGAAAGTGGCAGCTTGGGGAGGGAGTGGGGGTTACTACCGTAGTAGCCTTGTCTCCAGGTCCCTTACTTGACTCTCGACCTACAAATTTCCAGATATAACGACATAAATCTAACTTTTATAGAGCGTCCTAGTGTACATAATGAATCACATCTAAAATTGGCCAGGGAACGGTTGCTGCTGGGAATGAGGCTGACCATACGTATGCTGTGTAAACTGTTGTTGCAGACCAGGTTGAGAGAGTTGGTTCTGTTGCAATTGCTGGGTGAATTGATTCTGTAATGGCTGTTGTGAGAACTGGTACGGTAGTGACTGTTCTGTAAATTGATCTTGTAATGGCAGTTGGCTGGCTGGCTGGCTGTATAGACCTATCAATTGGGCTTTGTTCAACCCGGTTCCTTGGGTGTGTAAACCGCCTTCACCAGCTGGTTGACTATAAGCGAATGTGGCACTGGTTTGTTGACGAAGGGCAGGAGAAGGTTGTGTGGCGGTCTGCTGCTGTTGTAATTGCAATTGCTGCTGTTCGTATATTTGCTGCTGAACAGGGTCCACGTAAATGATACCAGTTGCTGGATCTAAGTATTGTTGTGGAGGTTCAATTAGACCTGATGAAGCCGTAACTGGTTGAGAAAAGTGACCAATACCGAATGATTGTTCATTGTTATTCCACCAATCGCTAGATGATGTCGCAGTTTGCGAGGTTGATGAAGATGGGCGGCCAGAAGCTGACGAGGTGGAAGTACCTGGTCTTCTTGGTAATGGAGGTTTATTCTCCTCAAAAGAACTAGAAGCAGGACCTGCGGAGCTTAGGATGTCAACAGCCAAGCTGACGTCACCTTTAGCCAATGAAAGAGCTTCATAGTTATCATCCATGTTGTTAAATCCACGTTCTTGCAACTTAGGTTCCAACTTTCTGTAGTTCAATCTCTCAATCTCTGGGGTGTCAACATGTCTTAGTCTTGGAATTTCTCTTGATGGAATAGATCTGGAAGAGGAGAACCTGTCTCTTCTCAATGATGGTCTAGCGCTGAACAAGTTGTAGTCTTCAGGTGTAGGTGGTTGATACCTGAATTTCCCCAAGATGTACTTCTGCCTTAGATATTGATAGATCTGACCGTTATCGTCATCGTCAAAAGGGAAAGGCTCATTCTTTGGGTTCCAGAGTTTTCTAGCTTTCTTATTCCCCATTTGTGAAACGTTGTTCAAGTCAAGCTCGGTCCACTTGTCTAATGTCAACGACTTGGTGACTGAGACATCCTCACCAAGTTTTCGATGCAGGGAAGCGCAACGGCCACACAGGAAGAACCCCAAGTTGACAGTAGCCCAGGTTGGATAGTCGACGCCACATTCACCACACTTGTTGTTGTTTGCCTTGTCGTTGATCAAGTCCTTCAGCTCATTCTCGATTCTCTTCTGGTTTCTTTTGCTCATTGTTCCTGTCTTGACGGTGCTGATGTAAAGTTCAGGAGTATAAAAATAGGCAATTTTCTCAAATTCTAGTTTTTGTATCAGGGTAGAAAAAATTGACAACAATCATATTAGATCAGAACAACCGAAAATGGTAACCGAAATCAACGGAATCTTCTAATGGAGATGGACGCTTTGTACTAATTCAGGACAGCCTAAATCATCCAAGAAGGGTCTCTCCAACAATGAAAAAAAAGCGAGATTGGTGGAGTTCTTCACCAAGGAGCACAGTTTCTACAACATTAAAGAAATTGAATCATTGGGCTCAAAGTACGTTGGTGTCCACCAGATGCAAATGAAAGAGTTGCTTCAACAGTTGATCGACGATGACTTGGTGAGAAGCGAGAAATGTGGTGTCACTACCGTATACTGGTGCTTTGAGTACGATAAGCTAAAGAAGATGAAGGAAATGGTCACCGCCAACCAAGAGAAATTGGACAAGTTACAAGCCAAAAAGCAGGCGCTAAAGAAGGATATTGAGAAAGAGGCCAAAGCAAGGAAGAATGGCTCCTTTTTGAAACTCAAGTGTGAGAAATCCCAATTTGAAGCTCGCAAAGCTGAACTTTCCAAGCTCATCGAGGGCTCCTCATTCAACGTGGATAACTTGGGCTCCATCAAAGTGTCCCTTTCACACAAGCTCAACGATGCCGAGTGCTTCACGGAAAACATCGAGTTACTCTTGTCCTACTTCAAGAAGCAGGTTGGCGTCGAGCGCTCATATTTCAACCAGGAGCTAAACATCCCAGAAGAGTTCAAGGACCTTCCCTCCATTGATGACGTCTTTCCAGAAAGAGGTGATGTAAAACATACCCTCATCGGGTAATTTTCGCGTCAATCACGATATATTTTTGTGTCACAGTCACGTGAAATTCTGGCAGAAAGTGCTAACGTTGAACCTTTTAACTGGATGATTGAGAGATGTAGCACTGTGAGCAAAAACAGAGCGTCTGAATATGGAGGCTAACAGGGAAGTTGTGCCATTTTCTCTGGCTGTCGTGTAGTATTTTCACCGTCACGGCGCGTTTCTGGCGGTCACGCTTGTAAAACTGAGCAGGTTTTATCTCCTGGTTCTGGCACGCTCATTTGCTTATCAAGGGAGCCAAATTTATAGAAACTGCCATAAAAATTGGGTTCCTCACTCACAAGGGCCTTTTCTGAGACTCATAGAAAAACACAGGCACAGGACTCTCCAGAACCGCTTCTGCCTACTACACTGCTTTCACTTCCGGAAATTTACACGGTCGTCTGCCTTGTATTCTCCTGTGGCCCTCCCATATTCCTTGTTTCCCTAAAACAACTTTTTTCTTGTTTGGGGTTCACCTTTTCTAGTTTGCCTCTTTTGACTCTTCATCACAAACAAGTCAACCAAAGGGCCTTTGAAAGCCGTAAAGACAGCCTCTGCTCCCTCACACGCTGTTTGCACTGCGCATACCATTGCCTGCTTGGACTTTCCAATACTCGCTATTCTCACCCCACTGTCGTCGCGCCACCATTAGCGAGTTCTAGTTAATCATGTCGCCCTCACAGGCATCCACAACGGGCAACTCGCCTTCACCTCCTAAGATAATAGGAAACATCTACAAGGTCGGTGCTGAGATCGGTAGAGGTTCGTTTGCCAATGTGTACAAAGGTGTTGATCTAACGAAACGCCAGCCTGTTGCCGTCAAGTCGGTTGTTAGATCATTACTAAAGAATAAGAAGCTATTGGAGAACTTGGAGATTGAAATCAGCATCTTGAAAGACATGAAGCACCCACATATTGTCAAACTACTAGACTACCACCAGACGGAACACCATTTCCACTTGATAATGGAGTACTGCTCCCTTGGTGATCTATCGTTCTTTATCAGAAAGAAGGACCAGTTGATTGAAAAACATCCTTTGATCAAGACGATGTTCAACAAATATCCATCCCCAAAAGTTGATGGTGCTACTTTCAATGGTCTGAACAAGATATTAGTGCTAAACTACTTGAAACAACTCTCTTCCGCTTTGGAATTCCTAAGAAGTAAGAATTTGGTCCATAGAGACATTAAGCCACAAAACCTACTACTTGCTCCGCCTGTGTTTGATCAAGAAAGGTTTGGCACTGAAGGCTATGTCGGGCTACCTGATTTACCTATCTTAAAGATTGCTGATTTTGGTTTTGCAAGGTTCTTACCAAACACTTCACTGGCTGAGACCTTGTGTGGCTCTCCATTATACATGGCACCGGAAATTTTGAACTATCAGAAGTATACAGCTAAAGCTGACTTATGGTCTGTTGGCGCTGTATTATACGAGATGTCTGTTGGGAAACCTCCATTTAGAGCTGCTAATCATCTGGAGTTGTTTAACAAGATCAAGAAGTCTAAGGATAAGATCCATTTCCCAAGCATAACAGCTCATATCATTGATCCACAAATTAAAAGATTAATCTGTTCACTGCTAAGATTTGAACCAACTGAAAGAATGGGGTTCAATGAATTCTTCGATGATGAAGTGGTGAAATACGATCTTGCTATCTTATTGAACGATGTTGACCAACAGATCCACTTGGAGCCTTCCCAAGTCAATGAAAACTTGTTTATTTCCGAATATATTAGCAAGAATGGTATCATAAACAACAAGGACCTAAATTTGGCTGATGACGAAGAGGATCATGAACAAGAAGAAACCCAAAGACCTCAAATTGAAAAAAAATCGAAAACACAAGTGAAGCAAATTTCTCAACGTGACATTCAGCCAATTCAACAGTCACAATCACCATCAATCCCTTCAGATAAATCACCAAATATGTCAACATTAGCTCCTTCACCGGTTGCTACCACTCAACAGCAGTTACTACAACAACCATCACAATTCGGAATCAGACCAAACTTCAAGTTCCAAGGCGGTGGTGCCAAATCGTCTGATATTGTCATTGAGAAGGAATATGTTGTTGTTGAGAAGACAGCGGTTGAAGTCAATGCCCTAGCTGATGAGTTGGCCAATGCAGGTACTGGTGCTGGCGCCATTGCCTTACCAAACAACAATTATTACCAACAACGCCGTCGTTCGTCAAGAACTAGCTCTGGCGGATCCGGAGGCTACAAACGTCGTCCTTCGTTCGACCAACATGGTAAACGCGTTTCCATTTCAATGTCACCAACTAATGCCTTGTCTAAAGCCTTGGGTTTGGCCTCAACCCGCTTATTTGGTAATGGTAACAACGGTAGCCAAACTGGTGGTAACACCCTATCTAAGACGCCAAACTCCAACTTGGTCAACACCAACAACTCGTTCACTAATAACATAATCCTAAACTCAACGAATCAGCAGATTTTGAACCCATCTACTCAAAGTCACAAAGAGGATGATATCATTTTCAAATTGGAGAACCTAGCCACGAAAGCACACGTCATCAACTTGTATGCTGAGGTTAAATTTAGTCAATTGATTCCTTCACCACCATCTAGCAACACATATGCTATTGAAGATGATGACGATGATTTGAGGGATCATGTTGAGGATGATAACAGTTTACCACCAGAGTTGATTAAGACTTTGTCTGATGAAGCTGTGTTGTTATACGTGAAGACGTTGTCACTTCTAGCCAAAGCTATGAACATCGCTAGTGAATGGTGGCTCTTAAATAACAACTTACAAATTCAAGATCGACAGAGATTGAATGAGATTGTACAGTGGATTAGAGAAAGATTCAATGAAGTGTTAAGAAAGGCTGAATTCGTCAAGATGAAGTTACAAGATGCCGAAATCAAGCTCTATGACAAGAATCAACACTTCCAGATGAACTTTGAAAAGATCTATTTTGAAAGATTAATCTATGATCGTGCGTTAGAGATTGCTAAGAATACAGCGAAGACTGAGATGTCAGGTAATGAAAACTTGTTAGGTTGTGAACTAGCCTATTCCACTTCAATCTGGATGTTGGAAGCTCTTTTGGATCAAGACCAAGAGAATTCATCAGAGAATTTGGATCAAGCTGATAAAGAAATGGTAAAGAAGTACATTGAATCTATTTCAAATAGATTGAACGCGTTAAAGAAGAAGACTGAAAGTCTAAAATGAGCAATTGGTAAAGTCCATTTCAGAGAATTAAGGGACTCTGCCTCACATCATTATGAGAAGGCAGGTTTATAAAAAAGAACAAACAAACACTAGGGTTGGATCAATAGGAAGATGCTGAGATCTTGATCCTTATTTGTCTTTAAATTTTGGGTATAATATTAGGTATGGTTATGGTTATCAAGGTCAAGGGATTATTCTATATTATTCGAGGTTGCTTTTAGGATCAATATGAATTAGTACTATTATATACATTCGGGAAATGGTTAAAGCTTCAATTGTAGTCATAAACAAGTAGCTGTGTAGTTGGTGGTAGTACTATTAACACCTTTTCGTCTGAATGCGAAGTTACGATCAGAATCACCACTACGACACCATGAAAAATGACTACAAAGATTATCTCAATACAAAAACCCCAAAAGTTATTCTTTTTGGCCCGATAACATCTTCACTAAATCCCGGTAGCTTTTCACTGCTACTAAAGCAGTGGAAAAAACATGAGAATCTCAAGGAACAAGATTCTTTTTGAAGTTCCTAGTCCTCTACCGTTAAGGCGGAGGACTAGAACCAAACCAAAAAATATCAAGCCTAAAGATCTTGTCCCGATGTTTTTTTTTCCATCCAACAGTTTGATGTAAGTTCGGTATAGCTTGGTCTGCTTTCTTCTCTCCAATTTGTCATGTGGTTTATATTTGAACATACTGTTTCAATTTTACCAGACAGGAATACCCTGATTGCTTTACTCTCACTCCGTGGTAATGTGACTTCAAACATGTCAATCATGAAATAGAATAAGCTTCTGCTGAGTTTCAGCATGTCTTCAAGATCTTTTTCTTTCGTTGTGGAAATCTTATAGATATTTCCTGAACCTTTAATGATGGAGTTTTACAGGATGGTGAAAGACGCTATATGGCTGAAGAACACCATAAGAACAGCTTGAAAGCTCCGACGTACAGTCTCGTTGTAATATCTTCGGATTTCACGAGGTCTGTAGCTTTCTCTTAACTCATGGTTTAAAGAACCAATCTCATGTTCAGTTCTCTCCATCATTTGGTCTTGAAAACATAGGAGGTTACCTGGTGGGATACCTTCATCTGTTGTGAATAGCACTCTGACTTCAGGAAAGTTTTCACCCCAACGACAAACATATGTCATTGGTCCAGCGGTGAGTTCGACAGCAGTTCTCGTCTGAACAAAAGATTGTAACTTGTTGATCAGATCTTGATCAACTAACTGTGAAGGTGAAGCGCCTTTATACCAATTCACAATACAACAAATAGCACAAGAAAACCATAGTTTTGCGATATCCAGCAAAGAGGTGCTTGCATTTGCAGCAAACTGGACTTAGAGATGTTCCGTTAAAATTTCTTCTTCAACTTGGAAAAGAGGAACAGGAGGGGGATTATCAGCCATCAGATCAGAGATGTGAGAAAAGCAATGTTTGAATGATAGCTAGCAAAACTTGCTCAAAGCAGCGTAGATCCCGACAATGACCTAATCATGGTAAAAGTGGTGAAGTCCTATTGTATATTTGAAGGTTCCAC